>CM023488.1:36483698-36865050 GCA_013339685.2 Hyalomma asiaticum | reverse complement strand
TTTTTGGCAAGATTTTGAGAGACCGTATTTTTATTCAGGAAGGCGCGCAATAAGTAGAGGAATGCTCTACGATGCGGGAAAACGCATTTCGTGGGATTTCTGATCGAGTCAAAATTTCACACAAAGCCCAGGACTACAGTCTTACCTTTTTCGGCATTTTGGGAAAGACTTTGAGAGACCACATTTTATTGAGGAAGCCGCGTAATAATTAGAGGAATGCTCTACGATGCGGGAAAACGCATTTTGTGGGACTTCTGATCGAGTCAAAATTTCACAAAAAATTTTCCTCTAGAATGGCAAGTCTATAGCCTTGGGAAATTAATTAAAACCGAGTAAAACTCGTTTTCTATGAACATCGTTCCTTTTGGTTCGATTCAAAGGGGGTCGCACTTTCCTCTAGAATGGCAAGTCTATAGCCTTGGGAAATTAATTAAAACCGAGTAAAACTCGTTTTCTATGTACATCGTTCCCTTTGGTTCGATTTGAAGGGGGTTGCATTTTCCTCTCGAATGGCAAGTGTATAGCCTTGGGGAAATAATTAAAAACGAGTAAAACTCGTTATCTATGCACATCATTCCTTTTGGTTCGATTTGAAGGGGGTCGCATTTTGCTCGCGAATGGAAAGTCTATAGCCTTGGGAAATAATTTAAAAACGAGTAAAACTCGTTTTCTATGTACATCGTTCCTTTTGGTTCGATTTGAAGGGGGTCGCATTTTCCTATAGAATGGCAAGTCTATAGCCTTTGGAAATTAATTAAAACCGAGTAAAACTCGTTTTCTATGCACATCGTTCCTTTTGGTTCGATTTGAAGGGGGTCGCATTTTCCTCTCGAATGGCAAGTCTATAGCCTTAGGAAATTAATTAAAGCCGAGTAAAACTCGTTTTCTATGCACATCGTTCCTTTTGGTTCGATTTGGAGGGGGTCGCATTTTCCTCTCGAATGGCAAGTCTATAACCTTGGGAAATTAATTAAAAACGAGTAAATCTCGTTCTCTATGCACATCGTTCCTTTTGGTTCGATTTAAAGGGGGTCGTATTTTCCTCTAGAATGGCAAGTCTACAGCCTTGGGAAATTAGTTAAAACCGAGTAAAACTCGTTTTCTATGTACATCGTTCCTTTTGGTTCGTTTTTAAGGGGGTCGCATTTTCCTCTAGAATGGCAAGTCTATAGCCTTGGGAAATTAATTAAAAACGAGTAAAACTCGTTTTCTAAGTACATCGTTCCTTTTGGTTCGATTTGAAGGGGGTCGCATTTTCCTCTCGAATGGCAAGTCTATAGCCTTGGGAAATTAATTAAAAACGAGTAAATCTCGTTCTCTATGCACATCGTTCCTTTTGGTTCGATTTAAAGGGGGTCGTATTTTCCTCTAGAATGGCAAGTCTACAGCCTTGGGAAATTAGTTAAAACCGAGTAAAACTCGTTTTCTATGTACATCGTTCCTTTTGGTTCGTTTTTAAGGGGGTCGCATTTTCCTCTAGAATGGCAAGTCTATAGCCTTGGGAAATTAATTAAAAACGAGTAAAACTCGTTTTCTAAGTACATCGTTCCTTTTGGTTCGATTTGAAGGGGGTCGCATTTTCCTCTAGAGTGGCAAGTCTATAGCCTTGGGAAATTAATTAAAACCGAGTAAAACTAGTTTTCTATGTACATCGTTCCTTTTGGTTCGATTTGAAGGGGGTTGCATTTTCCTCTCGAATGGCAAGTCTATAGCCTTGGGAAATTAATTAAAACTGAGTAAAACTCGTTTTTTATGTACACCGTTCCTTTTGGTTCGAGTTGAAGAGGGTCGCACTTTCCTCTAGAATGGCAAGTCTATAGCCTTGGGAAATTAATTAAAACCGAGTGAAACTCGTTTTCTATGTACATCGTTCCTTTTGGTTCGATTTGAAGGGGGTCGCATTTCCTCTAGAATGACAAGTCAACAGCCTTGGGAAATTAATTAAAACCGAGTAAAACTTATTTTCTATGTACATCGTTCCTTTGGTTCGATTTGAAGGGGGTCGCATCTCGATGGCAAGTCTATAGCCTTGGAAATTAATTAAAACTGAGTAAAACTCGTTTTTTATGTACACCGTTCCTTTTGGTTCGAGTTGAAGAGGGTCGCACTTTCCTCTAGAATGGCAAGTCTATAGCCTTGGGAAATTAATTAAAACCGAGTGAAACTCGTTTTCTATGTACATCGTTCCTTTTGGTTCGATTTGAAGGGGTCGCATTTCCTCTAGAATGACAAGTCAACAGCCTTGGGAAATTAATTAAAACCGAGTAAAACTTGTTTTCTATGTACATCGTTCCTTTTGGTTCGATTTGAAGGGGGTCGCATTTTCCTCTAGAATGGCAAGTCTATAGCCTTGGGAAATTAATTAAAATCGAGTAAAACTCGTTTTCTATGTACATCGTTCCTTTTGGTTTGATTTGAAGAGGATCGGATTTTCCTCTCGAATGGCATTCTAGAGGAAAGTGCGATCCCGTTGAAATCGAAACAATGGGGACGATGTACATAGAAAACGAATTTTACCCGATTTTGATTAATTCTATTCAGTGGGTAAGCGACATAGTGGGTGTCACATGATGGAAGACGTACGTTATGGCCCCACTAAGGTGTCAGTTAAAATGTCGTTAATTTTAGTGAAACAATCAGTCCGGATTTTGTTTTCCAGCTTAACGTTTAAGACGCCTGCCCGGCTTGACAAGACAAGGAGAACCTGACTACGTGATGCAAGTCATTTTAACCGCAAAAGATCAATGCCTTCTGGATATGTTATCTCCTCAGAGGTGTCTACGCAGTTTACTATCGCGATATCTTGAGGTCCAGCGCATGCTCTTGGGTACCGGGTGTCTGCATCTGCGCAGAGCTGATAGATGAAGCGGACGAGGCGACGGTGAGTTAAGACAACATTTATATACAGAATAAAACAGAGGCGTTACATATTCGGCACAGGGGCCAAGATATTAATCGGCGCGCACTGAGGCGCGATGACGACCCGGGATTTCTTGGGTCGAGCTCCCTGTCTTCGCGCAGCTGTGTTGTGTTATAGCCCTTGCGACTCCTTGCATCAGCCAGTTGTTCGAATCAGGAACCGCCGTTGGTCGCTGTCTGGAGTCGGACCCGTGGGTGAGAGGTCTTGCCGCACGTTGCGCGAGGGATTGCTGTCGGTTACGACAGGGCATCGGCAGAGTTGCCGTGGATTGCATAAAACTCCCGCGTTGGTTGGCGCCCCTTGGATCAGGCACCGCGCTGGAGTTGACGCTGTTTGCATCAGGAATTTTGCCAGGCTGAATACTTTGCCGCAGCAATGAACTTTGGGTTGGAAGCCCCGGCATAACGATGCTGTGGGACAGGACGCAGGGCCGAGCATTCGCTGCAGACCGGCTGCAAAAAAGGCAGACAGTATAATTTGCTCACTAAATGAATTGACAGCTTTAATTCGTGTGTTTATGGCACTGGATGAACGAATCTTCTTTCAACAGTTAGTACCACAGAATGTACACACCACTGGCACAACTTGACCATTATTACAGATGCCAGTAGTTTTTCCGCCCTTGTCTCTCTTGACGTATAATCAGCGTTGTGTCACGAAGCGTTAGTGAATCCCCTTAAGGCAATCAGTGCAATCAGGCCTCCCGTAAAAAAAAAAGTTCTCGAAGCTTCAATGATAGAACTATGCTGGTTTCTTGGTTTCATTAATTCTTCAGCGGAGCAGTTATAGCGTGTTCTAGAGAGGTTATTGCATGGTAGTGGCTACAAAGATCGACCGAAGCAGGCGATATCAAAGCAAATAGGCGCAACCTGGCTGAGAAGGTTGCTCCATAGGCGTGGCCAACACAAATGTCGTTGTTGTGCTTTAAAGGGGCCCTGCGACACTTTTTCAACTGCCGTCTGCAGTACTGCAGTGTGTGTAGGATCGAATGCTGAGATGAACGCAAAAAGAATTATGCAAATCGGTGGTATAGAACTGGAGTTATTAGCCTTCGAAGTTCAAAACAGGAGCAGACAGCATGAAACCAACATTCCCTTTCGTATTTCGCTCTCCCGCTGACGTCAGTGGAGGAGTCCAATAGCAACGCGCGTCTTATAGAGCGACACCGGAACACACCGGGAGCAGAGCACGCGCGCGCAGATAGCATCCGGGCGTCAACACACCTAGTGTCGTTTTGCAAGTAATGTAAGATACTTTTTCTCTATCTTACGAAGCATAAAAACTATTTTAGTACATTTTGGTACTGAATAGCGTGATCACGCAGACACCACACGTGTGTAACAAGCACCTTGGAGCGTCAAGCCAGTCAGAACGCCCGGCCTGGCCCCTCCTATGTCGTCACTCTATGTCACTTCCTGTAACAAAAATCTCCGTTATGTATCGCCTCAGTTCTAACAGAAGGCGATTTTGGGCGGTTTGTTCGCTGAAATTAAATTATAACCACTATGCTTTCGGCGTTTCTACTCTCGCTACGACATCCCCGCGTGCAACAGTTCTAGAATCAGTGATAAAAACGGCCTACTCAATTTGTGTCGCAGGGCCCCTTTAAGAACAAGATATCTGACCGAGCGGATGTCCATGAATATGTCATCCGCGTGTACACCTCTGTTACGAGATATCGGTCCTCGAAGACGGCCTCCTGGACAGGTGATGCGTAGGAAAGGCTTGGCGTATATTGTTCTGGTACAGTACAACAACCTTCCAGTTGATGCTCGCCATGTAGCCATGTTATACCTGGTACATAGCCGCGGAGGACATGGCCACTGCGACAGGAACCAAAGCACAGACACTGGGGGTGCCAGAATAAACACCAAGATTTGGAGAAGGCATCCGATGCATGCAGAAAATTAGGCGGGGTTGTGCAGACAAGGTTTGGCAAAGATTAATGTTTAAAGGTTATGTTATTTACATTGAAAACGATGATATGCGCCAAGAGAAGCGGTAACCATACTGTACATTCGTCCGTGGTTCTGCAATGTAGAACAAGGGAGTTGGTCATTCATGCTGATTAGGCATTTACAGGAGGCTAGGTGTCATGATACCAAGCCCCAATACTCTGGTGAGATTTCAGACAATTGAAGTCGCAATTCGCGATGGGGTGGACATCATTTGTGCGCAGTTAGCTTTAGGTGGACGTTACACAAGCACGGATGTCTGAAACCATGCCGCAACTCCCCGCAACGCCATGACTCGGAACCATATTCCCGGTTTTACGCCTAAAATACCAGCTATCAGGACCCGTCGTAGTATCTCAAGGACTCATGATGTTGTGGTGCGACACGAGGAGAAGGGTTCGATTCTCAACCACTGCGGTCGTGTTCCGCGAGAACGACAAAAAAAAAGAATAAAGAAAGAAAAAAGCAGCATTCATGTGCTTCGACATAAGTGCGTGCTAACAACTTCAGGTTGTCACGGGCACCGGCGTAGCGACGGAGGCGAGGGGAGGGGGCTGGAGAGGTTCTAATCCCTCCCGAAATTTTCGAAGTTTCTAGGCGCGCACACAGACACACACACACGCTCGTACGCAAGGAGGAATCAGACCACTCCCGAAATAAAATTCTGGCTACGTCCCTGGTCACAGGTAATTAGGACTGCTGCATGATGCGGTGTGGGTCATTATGAAATCGGGATTATCGCTCGTAAAAAAGTCATAATTAAAATCATTTGCTGGAATGAAAGAATCATCCGTGGAGTTTGACGTGCCAGAACTACTATGTCCTTATAAGGCACGACAGATGTGGGGTACGCCAGCTCGATTTCATTGTCTTGCGGACGAAGTTGAAAATTTTGTGTTTAGTGGCACTTCTAACGACATTAAAACGCTATATTCCCTTTAGGACAGGCGGCCAGAACCCATATACTGGCGGTTGCGCGGCCCCGCATCCTACCTCAAGCTTCAACTCCTAAATCCCACAGCCCCGCTATGGTTGTCATGGCACTCGGCTGCTGATCGGAAGGTCGCGGCATCGGATCCCGGGCGTGGCGGCTGCATTTCGATGGAGGCGAAATGTTGAGGCCCGTGTGCTGGCGATGTCAGGGCACGTTAAATAGCTCTAGGTGGTCAAAATTTCCGGAGACCTCCACTACGGCGTCTCTCATAATCAGAGCTGGTTTTGGGACGTTAAACCCCAAAAATCAATCACCTTGGCAACAATGTTTCCTGGAAAGGTGACTACGATCGTCGTCAAGGGTAAGCTGACGTGCGTGTACCCTCTGAAAAAGGCTGCGCTAGACAGAGGATGCCTTCAGCTTGGAGACCTATAACCGTTTGCTTTTTTTATGCAAGGTCTGTGACACATGCCGTGCTTGTGTGTGTGCGCGATTTGACCTCTCTCTTTAATCTTTTTCCATCTCTTTCTGTCTCCCTTCACCCCTTCCCTAGTGCAGGGTAGCAAACTGGATATTTTCTCTTCCGGTTAACCTCCCTGCCTTCCGCCCATCATCTCTCTCTCTCTCTATGCAAGGTTGGTTACTTTTCTTTCCTCGCAGGCAGGAATAGATGCCTTCACAAAGGGAGCGTTTCTAACGTCCAGCAAGCTCACTCAAACCTTCATTGGAACATTCTGCAACGCCCCTCTTCGTGAGGCTTGCTTCCTGCCCATCGACGTTGCTGTGGGTGCGAGCGCAAAGCAGCTCAACGAGGTAAGATGCTTTAAAATTATGTATTTACGCGTTCTTTACAAGTGGATTATTGTTCAGGTTTTAACAGATTGAGCGCTTCAGACAAATTCCATGAAATAAAATTGTTTGTGCTCCTGTTAAGAAGCCCGCAGAGTACAATACCTGGTAAACCTAAGCACTCCGAATACATTGAGAAATGGCATGTCATTAGAACATATCAAATCATTCATATGTTTATTCTGCATCTGACATTGGGAAAATTGAGGGGAAAACTGTAATCGTGGATGAATATATACAAGGTGCGCGAGGTATTTGAGAAAATTATTTCTTATCGCCACAGACACCACCAGGCTTATCATATCTACCTAGGCGCGCGGCTTCTTGGTGGTTCAGCCCTTATCATTCGTACTGCACAGCTTGTTCAAAGATGGAAGAGTACAGGTTTACGTAGCTAATAAGATGCCATGCAGTCCCCGTCGCCATGTACGCGCAACACAGTGGTTTGGAAATTGCCACCTTTCTGAACGCAGCGAAGTCTTTCGTATACAAGGTTCGGATAGTGTTCTGGTGGCGACGTGGCATCTGTGGAGAAAAGGAAAAAAAGCACAGCTACTTGTCCAGACGTAGTGAGAACCATAGATTTTCCCCGCAGCTTCAAGTCATCGTAGGTGACGACCTGTGGAAGATAGTGCAGACCATTGCAAAAGGCCTTAAAGTCGTAGAGTCGAAAGTCAAGCTCAGTGTGCATGGGGATTTGAGGTGCAGTCCCAATGTCCTGAAGGGGGGCAATTTATGTCTAATAAAATTACACGGGAGAATCGTATGCTCCGGTACATGCGCATGCTAAACAAGCTGAAAATATCTGAGAAGCCAAAAAACGGACGCCGACCAATAAGTTAACTGCCGTCATGACATGTGGCATTGCGCAAACAATGATGAGGTGCCTACATTGATGCGCAGATTTTAAATATTTCATTCTTTCTGTTTTTTGTAACCACTATCATTACTCAGAAACACGGAATTACCGTGCTTTAACGAAATCTAGAAAAATGTTGAAGAATCTGAAACTGAAATGTCCAGGACAAGCAGATCAGTAGGTAAGGCCATACTACGTAATCAGACAGCGAAAAAATGCCTACGCACGAGCCCGCCACATTAAATGCACCGATGATATATAAAAGCGCACAACTCGGATGGTTTATGAAACACTGCCGCCCCGCCACGGTGGTCTAGTGGTTATGGCACTCGGCTGCAGATCCGAAGGTCGCGGGATCGAACCCCGGCCGCGGCGGCTGCATTTCGATGGAGGCGAAATGTTGAGGCCCGTGTGCTGTGCGATGTCAGTGCACGTTAAAGAACCCCAGGTGGTCGAAATTTCCGGAGACCTCCACTACGGCGTCTCTCATAATCAGAGCTGGTTTTGGGACGTTAAACCCCAAAAATCAATCACCTTGGCAACAATGTTTCCTGGAAAGGTGACTACGATCGTCGTCAAGGATAAGCTGACGTGCGTGTACCCTCTGAAAAAGGCTGCGCTAGACGTAGAGGATGCCTTCAGCTTGGAGACCTATAACCGTTTGCTTTTTTTATGCAAGGTTGGTTACTTTTCTTTCCTCGCAGGCAGGAATAGATGCCTTCACAAAGGGAGCGTTTCTAACGTCCAGCAAGCTCACTCAAACCTTCATTGGAACATTCTGCAACGCCCCTCTTCGTGAGGCTTGCTTCCTGCCCATCGACGTTGCTGTGGGTGCGAGCGCAAAGCAGCTCAACGAGGTAAGATGCTTTAAAATTATGTATTTACGCGTTCTTTACAAGTGGATTATTGTTCAGGTTTTAACAGATTGAGCGCTTCAGACAAATTCCATGAAGTAAAATTGTTTGTGCTCCTGTTAAGAAGCCCGCAGAGTACAATACCTGGTAAACCTAAGCACTCCGAATACATTGAGAAATGGCATGTCATTAGAACATATCAAATCATTCATATGTTTATTCTGCATCTGACATTGGGAAAATTGAGGGGAAAACTGTAATCGTGGATGAATATATACAAGGTGCGCGAGGTATTTGAGAAAATTATTGCTTATCGCCACAGACACCAGCAGGCTTATCATATCTACCTAGGAGTGCGGTTTCTTGCTGGTTCAGCCCTTATCATTCGTACTGCACAGCTTGTTCAAAGATGGAAGCGTACAGGTTTACGTAGGTAATAAGATGCCGTGCAGTCCCCGTCGCCATGTACGCGCAACACAGTGGTTTGGAAATTGCCACCTTTCTGAACGCAGCGAAGTCTTTCGTATACAAGGTTCGGATAGTGTTCTGGTGGCGACGTGGCATCTGTGGAGAAAAGGAAAAAAAGCACAGCTACTTGTTCAGACGTAGTGAGAACCACAGATTTTTCCCGCAGCTTCAAGTCATCGTAGGTGACGACCTGTGGAAGACAGTGCAGACCACTGCAAAAGGCCTTAAAGTCGTAGAGTCGATTGTCAAGCTAAGTGTGCACGGGGATTTGAGGTGCAGTCCCAATGTCATGAAGTGGGGGCAATTTATGTCTAATAAAACACGGGAGAATCGTATGCTCCGGTACATGCGCATGCTAAACAAGCTGAAAATATCTGAGAAGCCAAAAAACGGACGCCGACCAATAGTTAACTGCCGTCATGACATGTGGCATTGCGCAAACAATGATGACGTGCCTACATTGATGCGCAGATTTTAAATATTTCATTCTTTCTGCTTTTTGTAACCACTATCATTACTCAGAAACACGGAATTACCGTGCTTTAACGAAATCTAGAAAAATGTTGAAGAATCTGAAACTGAAATGTCCAGGACAAGCAGATCAGTAGGTAAGGCCCATACTACGTAATCAGACAGCGAAAAAATGCCTACGCACGAGCCCGCCACATTAAATGCACCGATGATATATAAAAGCGCACAACTCGGATGGTTTATGAAACACTGCCGCCCCGCCACGGTGGTCTAGTGGTTATGGCACTCGGCTGCAGATCCGAAGGTCGCGGGATCGAACCCCGGCCGCGGCGGCTGCATTTCGATGGAGGCGAAATGTTGAGGCCCGTGTGCTGTGCGATGTCAGTGCACGTTAAAGAACCCCAGGTGGTCGAAATTTCCGGAGACCTCCACTACGGCGTCTCTCATAATCAGGGCTGGTTTTGGGACGTTAAACCCCAGAAATCAATCAATGAAACACTGCTTGTGTTTGTCCTCATTTTCAGACAAGGATTCCCGTCTACTTTGCACATCAACCGGCCGGCACATCGACACAAAATATTATCCACTACGCACAGGTATATGAAACCCCACGAACTGCATGTATTAAGCCCTTAGCGAACTTTGAAATCAAGCATCCTGAATATTAGCTGCAACTGTCAACGTTTATTTAACGCCAACGTAGCAGGGATTGAATAATCGAGAGAAATACAAACAAGTGTATCGAGAGGAGGTTACACCAAACGCTTGTTTGTTTTTATGTAGGTCGCCCGTACTCATATTGCCCGTAAAAGCAGCCAGTAATAACACACAGAGCAGCGAGCGGAGAGTACAGCGAGGGCCTTTAATTGTCTATTATTGTATAAGTTTGTTGTAGACTAGTCGTTAGGCCTCACATGTGTTAACAATATCTGGTGCCTCAAGAATTACAGAGCGAAGAACTTCAACCGCTACGACTACGGCGTTCTCAAAAACAAGGAGCTTTATGGCCAGGTAAAGGATGCGCATGCGACTGGCAAGAACATGCACAAATCTTTTCGTCATGTGTACCTTTATATTGATACAGGTATCCGCCTGACAGCTAGTGTAGTTACATTTTAGATTTTCTAAGATGCAGATCTGAGCAAAAAGGTGCAGTGGATAGCACGGAAGATAGTGCCCTGTTCCCCTGCAGTCAGATAGAAGCCCATGTGATGAAGTTACCTCTCAAATTCTGATTCACCGAAACGGCGATTGGCCAAGGCAGAACAGGTCATCTCATAATCAAAACATCTGCATGCGGAACAGTCCGCGGTAATTATAATTATGCAATATAGTGATATCCATTTGTTCGCTGGCAGGAAGTTACAGCAAAATCTATATAACATAATATACAAAAAAGGAGCAAGAACTGCATGAACCAGTGGGGTGCTGAGCCTACCAAAGGAAAATGCCACACAAAAAAAAACCACATTAATACGTTTTGAGAGTTTATTCGAATTGGTTTTGTTGCTTAAAGTGGTGGTGTATGACGCAATGCCGCCTTGCTTGAACCACGGCTGTTGCCCTAGATGCACGGGGAGTTTTGCTCGATGTATATCTTCACAAGATGTGAGAAACGAGAGTGGTGAATAACGAATTGCATCTGCTACTGGATGTATACCTTTCTCTTATCTAACGCATAAAGCCTCTTTTCTTTCATTTTCCTAACTAAATTAGAGGTTACTGTCGGAATTACCCAAGCAACATAGGATTTTCCCCGCAGCTTCAAGTCATCGTAGGTGACGACCTGTGGAAGATAGTGCAGACCATTGCAAAAGGCCTTAAAGTCGTAGAGTCGAAAGTCAAGCTCAGTGTGCATGGGGATTTGAGGTGCAGTCCCAATGTCATGAAGTGGGGGCAATTTATGTCTAATAAAATTACACGGGAGAATCGTATGCTCCGGTACATGCGCATGCTAAACAAGCTGAAAATATCTGAGGAGCCAAAAAACGGACGCCGACCAATAAGTTAACTGCCGTCATGACATGTGGCATTGCGCAAACAATGATGAGGTGCCTACATTGATGCGCAGATTTTAAATATTTCATTCTTTCTGTTTTTTGTAACCACTATCATTACTCAGAAACACGGAATTACCGTGCTTTAACGAAATCTAGAAAAATGTTGAAGAATCTGAAACTGAAATGTCCAGGACAAGCAGATCAGTAGGTAAGGCCCATACTACGTAATCAGACAGCGAAAAAATGCCTACGCACGAGCCCGCCACATTAAATGCACCGATGATATATAAAAGCGCACAACTCGGATGGTTTATGAAACACTGCCGCCCCGCCACGGTGGTCTAGTGGTTATGGCACTCGGCTGCAGATCCGAAGGTCGCGGGATCGAACCCCGGCCGCGGCGGCTGCATTTCGATGGAGGCGAAATGTTGAGGCCCGTGTGCTGTGCGATGTCAGTGCACGTTAAAGAACCCCAGGTGGTCGAAATTTCCGGAGACCTCCACTACGGCGTCTCTCATAATCAGGGCTGGTTTTGGGACGTTAAACCCCAGAAATCAATCAATGAAACACTGCTTGTGTTTGTCCTCATTTTTCAGACAAGGATTCCCGTCTACTTTGCACATCAACCGGCCGGCACATCGACACAAAATATTATCCACTACGCACAGGTATATGAAAACCCACGAACTGCATGTATTAAGCCCTTAGCGAACTTTGAAATCAAGCATCCTGAATATTAGCTGCAACTGTCAACGTTTATTTAACGCCAACGTAGCAGGGATTGAATAATCGAGAGAAATACAAACAAGTGTATCGAGAGGAGGTTACACCAAACGCTTGTTTGTTTTTATGTAGGTCGCCCGTACTCATATTGCCCGTAAAAGCAGCCAGTAATAACACACAGAGCAGCGAGCAGAGAGTACAGCGAGGGCCTTTAATTGTCTATTATTGTATAAGTATGTTGTAGACTAGTCGTTAGGCCTCACATGTGTTAACAATATCTGGTGCCTCAAGAATTACAGAGCGAAGAACTTCAACCGCTACGACTACGGCGTTCTCAAAAACAAGGAGCTTTATGGCCATGTAAAGTATGCGCATGCGACTGGCAAGAACATGCACAAATCTTTTCGTCATGTGTACCTTTATGTTGATGCAGGTATCCGCCTGACAGCTAGTGCAGTTACATTTTAGATTTTCTAAGACTGCAGATCTGAGCAAAAAGGTGCAGTGGATAGCAACGGAAGATAGTGCCCTGTTCCCCTGCAGTCAGATAGAAGCCCATGTGATGAAGTTACCTCTCAAATTCTGATTCACCGAAACGGCGATTGGCCAAGGCAGAACAGGTCATCTCATAATCAAACCATCTGCATGCGGAACAGTCCGCGGTAATTATTATTATGCAATATAGTGATATCCATTTGTTCGCTGGCAGGAAGTTACAGCAAAATCTATATAACATAATATACAAAAAAGGAGCAAGAACTGCATGAACCAGTGGGGTGCTGAGCCTACCAAAGGAAAATGCCACACAAAAAAAAACCACATTAATACGTTTTGAGAGTTTATTCGAATTGGTTTTGCTGCTTAAAGTGGTGGTATATGACGCAATGCCGCCTTGCTTGAACCACGGCTGTTGCCCTAGATGCACGGGGAGTTTTGCTCGATGTATATCTTAACAAGATGTGAGAAACGAGAGTGGTGAATAAAGAATTGCATCTGCCACTGGATGCATACCTTTCTCTTATCTAACGCATAAAGCCTCTTTTCTTTCATTTTCCTAACTAAATTAGAGGTTACTGTCGGAATTACCCAAGCAACATAGGATTTAATTCTTAACTGCGGCTCGAGTAAAGAAAAAGAATTACAGCATATCCACGGAGTGAATGATGATGAGTGGGCGAAGCTCGGGAGGTTCATCGTAGATTGTGCCGAGTTCCGGATTAATTTAGTTAACGCGCAAGCTACGAATCCTCATGGTTAAACTATGCACAAGTGAAATCTCCCACCGGCACTTCATTGCAAGTCAAGATCCCAGTGCCTATATATATATATATATATATATATATATATATATATATATATATATATATATATATATATATATATGGGTTTCCGGTGAACGGTTTCCCCAGCGCGAGCAGTCGGTATTCTCAATCAAGAAACTCGCTAGGAGACACTGCCTGCGCCAACATTGTCTCTCGCTGGTGAGGGCGCGTTCTCCTTCTTTGCGAGCTGGTACAGCGTTCCTTAAAGAGCGTTTCATAGCCAACGCTTGCCTTTCGCTCTCTCTCTGTCTCTCTCTCTCTCACACACAAGACAGCAGAGGCACGCGCCGGGAGAGAGAGAGAGAGAGAGAGAGAGAGGCACGCGCCGAGGCGAACGCCTAGGGCGAGCGCGTGCCGGGAGGCACGCGGGTTACGCCTGACGGCTGACGCCTGACGCCTGACAAGGTTAGACTAAGAGGAGCTTCGCCCCTAAAAAAAATTGGCCGCGTATCTCCGTGCTTCGCTGCAAATGCCGTCGAAAGACGATAGCCTTCTACCGGCCGTACTACATGAGTCCCGTTTCGCGTGTTTCTATTCCCCCCGAGGAGTTGCGCAAGCGAGAGGGAAAACGAAGAGACGCGAGGAGAGAAAGGGACCGGCCGGACTGGCGGGCGGCCGTTCCCTGCCTTCCGTTCGGCACGAGCGCGAGATAAGGGCGCCATCTGGCCATGGTTACGGGAAACGCAAGAAGCTTGCCTAGTACAGGAAACGTCCGCTTTTGCGCATCCTAACAAGCACTAGGGTCTTTAGAATTACGCATGTATGTATTTTCTACTAAAGGAACACGCCGTCCAATACATACGTATTGATGTTGCGCCTCAGATATGCGTAATATTTGGTTTTTGGCCGACTGGTAGCCACCAGTTCAAGCTCTGTGGTCGTTGAGGAAGGGGTTCACCTTTCGCAGCAGGACAGACACACAAACCAACACACACACACACACACACACACAGACAGACAGACAGACAGACCAAAATTTCTGCGTTGAAGTATCCCAACAAAGACTATCGTCTTTAAAAGATTACACCATCTCCCGCTAAAGGGGACCATGAGGCGATGCGAATCAGCACGGGGGGTGCACACCACATTTGCATCGGCTTGACTAGGTGTCGCGTTTGCATCGGTTTGACGCTAGCAGACGCTGCCTGCGTCAGCGTTGTCTCTCGCGGGCGATGGGGCGTTCTCGTTCCTTGCGAGCTGGTAAAGCGTTCATCGAGGATGATTATGATGATGATTGTGGTTCGGTTAGGAAAGTACGCTAATTTCTGCAGCCCATGTAGGGAGCACGGCTAAGCGTCCGAGGGGGTGGGGAAGGGAGTTAAAGAGATAGAGAGGAGAGAAAGGCCGTAGTGGAGGGCTCCGGAAATTTAGACCACCTGGGGTTCTTTAACGTGCACTGACAGCGCACAGTACTCGGGCCGCTGGCATTTTCGCCTCTATAGAAAATGCGACCGCCGCGGCCGGGATCGAACCCGCGTATGTTGGGTGGCAGCCGAGTACCGTCCTTTTGTCTGTCCTTTTGAACCCGCGTATGTTGGGTGGCAGCCGAGTACCGTAACCACTACACCACCGCGGCGGACAACTTCATCGAAGAAAGAGCGCTTCCATAGTCAACGCGCGCCGTTCCGAGAGGAGAGGAGGAACGCTGAGAGGAAAGGAGGGTAGGAGGATACGCATGCGCAGTGCGGGTACAGTGTACTAGAAGAGGCGCCCACACCCGCACTACAGTGTACTTCTAGTACACTGTAGTGCGGGTGTGGGCGCCGCACGGCGGATGGATGGATAGAGGGAGTAGAGTGTACTAGAAGCTTTTGAGTGGCGCGACCGCGGCGCTCTTCCCTTGCTTGCCCCTTGCCCAACTTGCGGCGAAAGTAGCGGCGGCGCTGCCATCGCCCAATCTACCCAGGTTTGCTCGGCGGCATGGTAGCCTCTGTAGTCGGCATCTCTGGTTTGGTCGCGAAATGGAAAAAAAAACAACGTTTAAACCATTGTTACGTGCCAGGTTGCACAACTGGATATCCGTGTGTGCAACAAAATCGCAAGTTATCCCTTTTTAAGGCCCCGAAAGACGTGAAATCTTCTGATTTCGGTGGTCTTCTGTACCCTTCTCCGAAACTTTTTGTCTTTATTAGTGAACTTGAAGACATTTTCACTGGTTGCTTTAGTAAGAGTGACTTACACAAAGATAGCATCTTGGATGTCCTGGCAGTGATCAACAGGAGAAGCATTGGGGGTGCTGGTCGCAAGTCATTAACTGCTAAGTTGATCAGCTTTTACATGGTCAGGCGTGTGCATTTCTATATAAAGGGTCTTAACAAGTGGCGGGATGAGAAACGAAGAAGCCCACAGCAGCATCTGAAACTTAGCTATAAATTTCTGCACTGGCATAAAAAAGATGCCAGTTTTCGTGCATATATATGTTATTGCACTCTTAATTTTTTAAAGGGGCACCAAGAAGAGAGATTTTTTCGAGAAGGGGTTTGTAAGCAAGAAAACGTGCAAATTCTGACGCGAAATCTGCAAATAAAATTTGATCTTGAATCCTTTTGTATTAAACCTCTGATGGTTAATTTAGAAGCTTCAGGGTTCTCAGAGCACAATTACTCGAACTAAGCTGATTCATTGTTCCGCTTTACAGTCGGTTTAAACGATTTTGCAACGATAATAACATCTTTTTTATTTAAATGCATTTTGAGAAAGACAACTTAAGCTCTGCCATTCTGTTTTGTTTTATGTTATATTGTGCATCCTGGCTCTATAATTTTATGCTTTTTATAATTTTAATTGCAAATGTATTGTTTGTATAAGTATGCGAACCTTGTATTTTCATGTTATCAATTGTTAATACGACTTTGCTTTGCAGTGCTGTTGCTTATTTAAACTCTCGAAATCTTGCACTGCTATGTTTCACTGAAGGCGTTTTTCTGCAGTATTACGCATGTGCATTTTTGTGGGTCCTACAACAATTATAAACGCATTCCCATATTAAAATAAAGGGAGCTTTGGGAAAACTCTGCTGTTCTTCAGACAGTGACAATGTCCATAAAGCCTGCTTTTGTTGTGAGTGAACGTAACCACAAGCAAGGCGCCTTTAATTTAATTTCAACATTGGTGTTTTACGTGGAACGGGCGAGTTCTTCGTCTTATGTGCAACACATTCCTTTTTTTTTCGAGGGGGAGGGGGATGTGGGAGGCATCCGATGTGTACCGGCTAGATGGTTTCTCTTGTAAGTGTGCACTGTAAAAAAAGGGGGGGAGAGGGGGACGCGCTCGTTATGCGGTACGATGTGCTACGCTACTTCAAGCTGCAATACAGTCCGCGGCAACTTCAATAACAATAATGTCAAATAATATTTATTTGCATTAAAATTTTTGAAAAGGGGTGTATAACAAGGAATGAAAAAGATCATCCTGGGCGCAACGGAGAGGTAGCAACGCGTACGCGGAACGCCTGCCAGCCATCCGCCCGGGAAGATTGGTCGACGCCAGCGCCACCGCATCATTCCACGCTGAAACGGCCGCGCCCAGGCAGGCGCTCGCGCCACTCAGAAGTTCTAGTACACTCTAGAGGGAGGGAGGGAGAGAGTGACATAGCCCCGACCATAAGCTGCTTCGCATCTAAAACGTAACAACTGTCCGCCGCGGTGGTGTAGCGGTTACGGTACTCGGCTGCCACCCAAAATACGCGGGTTCGATCCCGGCCGCGGTGGTCGCATTTTCGATGGAGGCGAAAATGCCAGAGGCCCGTGTACTGTGCGTTGTCAGTGCACGTTAAAGAACCCCAGGTAGTCTAAATTTCCGGAGCCCTTCACTACGGCCTTTCTCTCCTCTCTATCGCTTTCACTCCCTTTCCCCCACCCCCACGGACGCTTAGCCGTGCTCCCTACATGGGCTGCAGAAATTAGCGTCCTTTCCTAACCGAACCACAATCATCATCATCATCGTAACAACTGGTTTATTCACATAGCGATTGCAGCAGACGAGCGTAACGAGGGTGCGCTCGTCGGGGGGGGAGGTCAAGAAGAAGGGTTTCCAGTCTCGACAGCCTGCTTCTGTAGCCGCCGTCGGTGACGGCCACCTCAGGTGACGCTGCAGTAGCACTGCATTTTATCGGACACGCATTGCTGCTTGTAGCCCAATTCTGCTGGGCTGGATGATACGGCTGCGCGGCAATATGCGCCGAGCGTGTCGGGATGAACTAGGGTGGCGCATGATGGCCGCCGTCAGCTATCGATGGAAGCGCTCGATCATCCCGTTGGCGCAAGGGTGATAACTGGTGGTTCGCAACCGCTTGAACCCTGTGGAGAGCCTGAGAAGCCTGGAGAGTTGAGATTTAAATTGCTGTCGTCGATCGGTTGTGAGGCGTACCTCTCGATGACGTCTGCTAGGTCGAGTCGCGTCATGAAATTCTGCGAGGAGCGCATGGTACGCTGATTGATCTTCAAAGGCAAGCACATGTTGGATGGTCTTAAGCTGGTCAGCGAGGATATACCTGTTCCGACGTCAATAGGTCGGTCATGTCGGCAGTATGGCAAGAGGTTGTAGTAGGTCAAGAAGTCGGACCCCACGATTGGATCTGCAACGTGGCCGATGACGAAGTTCCGTGGGAACTTCGCGGCGTATGTTTTTTAGGTTGTAAAAGGGCGTTTATTGAAGGCTGGCGTCAGGCCCGACCGGTAGCTTGTTCAACGGCTGAAAAGCACGCGCCCCGAGAGCGAGAGGCGAGCACGAGCACTGCGCATTAGATCCAGACCCACTAGATCACACCGGAGAGCCTACCCCACTATAGGGTTGGTTACTTTTCGCTACAATTACCCCCGGGATGCAAAGGGAGCCGTCCGGCGACCTAGCAGTTCGTTACTACGAGTGGATCATAGTACGGCTTGAGGCGCTCGACGTTGACAATGTCGCGTCCACGACGGCGCATGTCCGAAGACGGGTCGACGCGTTCAATCACGTAGTTCACAGGTGATGCGCGTTCAACAACTCGATAGGGGCCTTCATACTTTGGCAGTAACTTTGAGGAGAGGCCAGGCGCAGCGGTAGGAATGGAGAGCCACACCAGCGCTCCAGGGAGGAAGGTCGGTGCAGAGGTAGGGTCGCCGCGAATGCTCTTCTGACGCTCTTGGTCGTTGGACGTAAAGGCCCGTGCGAGGTCGCGGCACTCCTCGGCGTACCTCACTGTGTCAGATATGGGCGCATACTCAGAAGTATGTGGGCGTTACGGTAGAATTGTGTCCATAGTGTGCGACGGGTGCCGACCGTACAGTAGAAAATAGGGTGAAAAGCCCGTGGTGCTCTGCGTAGCGGTGTTGTACGCGTAGGTCACAAATGGTAGAATGATGTCCCAATTCGTGTGGTCCGAGGCGACGTACATTGAAAGCATGTCTCCGAGCGTGCGGTTGAAGCGCTCCGTAAGCCCATTGGTTTGAGGGTGGTACGCCGTAGTCGTACGGTGAACCACGTGGCACTCTTTAAGAATAGCTTCAACGACTTCAGAAAGGAAGACACGACCGCGATCACTGAGTAGCTCCTGGGGTGGCCCGTGACGTAAGATGAACCGATGAAGCAAGAAGGAGGCAACGTCGCGCGCTGTAGCTGCCGGGAGCGCAGCAGTTTCAGCGTATCGCGTGAGGTGGTCAACTGCCACAATAACCCAGCGCTTTCCAGCAGCTGTCATGGGAAGGGGCCCGTACAAATCAATGCCGACCCGCCCAAAGGGCCTGCTAGGACAAGGTAAAGGCTGCAAACCCGGCGGCGAAAGGCGAGGTGGAGATTTCCGGCGCTGGCAATCGGGGCAAGAGCGGACGAACTTCTGAATGTAGCGATACATTCCGCGCCAGTAGTACCGCTGTTGAAGGCGTTGGTAGGTCTTGAATATGCCGGAGTGTGCGCACTGTGGATCGGTGTGGAAAGCCGTGCATATTTCGGAACGCAGGCTGCGAGGTACTACTAATAGCCACTGGCGGCCGTCGGGGCTGTAATTGCGGCGGTGGAGGGGGAGGTCAAAAGAAGGGTTTCCAGTCTCGACAGCCTGCTTCTGTAGCCGCCGTCGGTGACGGCCCCACCTCAGGTGACACTGCAGTAGCACTGCATTTTATCGGACACGCATTGCTGCTTGTAGCCCGATTCTGCTGGGCTGGATGATACGGCTGCGCGGCAATATGCGCCGAGCGTGTCGGGATGAACTAGGGTGGCGCATGATGGCCGCCGTCAGCTATCGATGGAAGCGCTCGATCATCCCGTTGGCGCAAGGGTGATAACTGGTGGTTCGCAACCGCTTGAACCCTGTGGAGAGCCTGAGAAGCCTGGAGAGTTGAGATTTAAATTGCTGTCGTCGATCGGTTGTGAGGCGTACCTCTCGATGACGTCTGCTAGGTCGAGTCAGGTCATGAAATTCTGCGAGGAGCGCATGGTACGCTGATTGATCTTCAAAGGCAAGCACATGTTGGATGGTCTTAAGCTGTTCAGCGAGGATATACCTGTTCCGACGTCAATAGGTCGGTCATGTCGGCAGTATGGCAAGAGGTTGTAGTAGGTCAAGAAGTCGGACCCCACGATTGGATCTGCAACGTGGCCGATGACGAAGTTCCGTGGGAACTTCGCGGCGTATGTTTTTTAGATGTTAAGACGGAGTGAGCCGTAGGTCTTAATGTTTGAGTGATTCGCTGAACTAAGCTCCAACCACGTGCAAGGGCGTTTGTCGTGCAGGAAGGCTCGTGGTGTCGGACCCACAGTCGATGAGGAACCCCCGCTTAGAGACCCGGTCGGTGACAAAAATGCTACGGCTTCCAAGTTTGCAGCTCGCGGCTGTCTTTGCGGGCTGCCGTTTAAGTTTCCCTGACGTCCGGCTGAAGGGTGTTTGGCATTTCCGGGCAGTCACCGAAGAGGCGACGGTAGTAGTAGCGGCCGTTATCGCTACGATGCGATGAGTTGGTGTTGCGGTCGTGGCTTTTATAGCAGTTTGGAGGACGTGACTGCGGGAGTTGATCCGAGTGCCTTTGAATCGTGCCCAGCTGACGGGTGATGTCGTCCGATTCGGCGAGCCAGCTCGAGGATGGGATTTGGAACGCCGAGGGCATGGACCATGAGTGGTGGCGATGGTATAGCGACTGCGGCGACTCGGTCCGAGATCTGGGCGAGCTGGTCCAGCGGTGCATACGGCTGAATTTGGAGGATGGCCTGTACGTGGGACGGTAGGCGATGTAGCCAGATGGTCTGGAGGAGGGAGTGGCCCAACCGCGTGTTGCCCGCGAGGGTGCGCATAAGGCGCAGGAACTGCGAAGGCTTGCGGTCACAGAGCTCTTCGTGGAGTAGTTGGCGCACGTTCTGGCCCTATGAAAGCGAACATCTTCGGATCAGTTCCGTGTTCAGGTGCAGGTGAGAGTTGTCAGCAGGAGGAGTTGCGAGTACGTCGCCAAGCTCGGTCGCGTAGCGAGAGCCCAGGTGGGCGATATCGTAGCCTTAGCGCGTCAGATCCTGGCTGATGAGTGCCAGAGAAAACTGCGCCTCGACATGTGCGAACCACACTTCTGGTGAGTCTGCCCAAATCGGTAGGAGGTTTACGGTGACGCGACACATATGCGGGTCGGCGACGGCCGCACTGGTAGCAGCGTCTGTGCTGACGGCGACCGCTGGAACTGGAGCGTTGGGGAGGGTTGTTATAGCTGGACTGCGCGGAAACGTTTTGGATGCGTTGCTGCTGTTCCTGAAACAGCTCTTTATTTATTTCCAATACTGCAGCTCTCAGATGAGAGTATAGTAGGTACATGGGCATACAGCACATTCAGGAAAATACGAACACTGCATTATATAAGCAACTTAGGATGTAATAACGATAACGAGATGGCATAAAAAATACAGAATCCGCAGATAAAGAAAGGAAGTAAAAACTGCCAAGCGCAGCGTAGCGCTGGGTGGCCAAATAAGAATGGAATAATGTAGCAAACAGTTGAAACTCGAAGAAAGAAATAATGTATAGTTTCTTAAACCTTTCAATTGACATCAAAATGAAACAAATAGGCACTCACTATAAGTGCATTTTTAACAAGAAAATAAAATGGCACGAGTGCAAGAAATTATCGAAACAGAACAGTCGGTCGAACCCTTTCCTGTGAATCACCTGTTGCTGGGCCTGCAGTTGCTGTTGAACTTGTTGCACTTGTCGGCGAAGAGCGGCAAGGGCTACTTGGTCGGCCATGGAGGTGCGATGGGTTCGGTTTCCGGGTCACCAGATGTGGGATGTCGTCTACCGAAGGACGCATCCCACATCAAAACGTAACGACTGGTTTATTCAGTTTGCGATTGCACCAGACGATCGTACCGAGGCTGCGCTCGTCTGGGTAGCGAAAGAAAAGGAAAATGGTTTCCAGTCTTGGCAGCCTGGTTTTGCAGCCACCGCCAGTGACGCCCACCTCAGGTGACGCTGCACTAGCACTGCGATTTAACGGACATGCATTGCTACGTGCAGCCGAGTTCCGCTGGGCAAGATGATACGGCTGCGCGGAAATATGCGTAGAGTGTGTCGCCACAAACTCCTCTTAATGGTACACTTGACTCAATGTGGCTGAGTATTAGTGTGCAGCCTAGCTATACGTGATTGAAAGCATTTTGTTTGAGATGGCAGTAGGAGTAGTCGGTATGATTTACTCATTTGAGACATAACTAATTAGCGTAGACAAACAAAAAGCATGGCAAGGAAATATGCCGGTCCGGCATTTCACTTGAAATGTTCAGACTTCAAGTTAGAATTCATACCAGAGAGTTTTAGTTTGTCCGTAAACGTCTTCACGTTTACGGATACCGGTTTAACGGGAAAGTGTACGTGACCAGCAGCGCTGGTGGCGACATCTGATGATGCGGAACCTAACCAGGCACACAAAAAGCTGATATTATTGTTGCTTCCCCGTTTTGCTTGACTCCTAGTGTAAGCATTAGACGTGAGCGAATAATTGACTCTGAGTACTTTCATTACCTCTTTCGAAGAAAACGCTCATGCTACTAAAAAGAAAATCGAATAAATTGCAGTTAATAAAACCACGAATAGATGGCGCTAGCAGTTCTACTTCCACCGTAAACATGCGCGGTAAACCAGTATCCGCAAACGTAAAGAAGTTTACAGACAAACCAAAACTCTCTATTATCTTCTATGCCAGTTCATTGCTCCGATTGCAGTCAACACAAAAATATCTCTACTACGGAGTAAGCCAACGAAGCGGCGCTTTCACAGCCGCTTTCGTGATATAAAGGAATATTAAATTATTTCTATCGAAATTTTTTATGCTTTGAAATATTTCCAGAAGATTTTTCAGTTGAATTTCGTCAATCAATTTATCTTGCTAAGTATGTTCAGGCCCAAAGATGAAACAAAAGGAAAGAAGCAGAGACAGGAAAGAGATAGACCAGTACGTGTCCCTCCTCCTTGTTCCGTGTTGCGCCTGAACACGTTTACAAACAAGAGTACTTCTAGAATCAATTTACTGTTTTTCCGTCTCGTGTGCATGGATATATCCTGCATTACATCCCGTATCTGTTAGGATCGTTACCTCGAGCATGACTTCTATAACATACCCGTCATGTGTATATATGATTCTTTGTGTACACTGCCATCCCAGAATTACGTATGCCGTCATCCTTCTTTGCCTACGCGAGCCAGATGAGTCGTGAGTCGTTTTACGTGCGATGCTTGCGCTGCTTGTTATATATGCATATTGTGATTGGAAGTCTTCATTGTCGTTATAATAGTGGTGTCAAAATGCAGAACGTGCGTGTGCGCATCTGTCTGTCCTCCACGCATCCGCAGTTACCTTCATTCTGCCGCCCTTCACTAATCCATTCATCCATCCACACGTCCCACACCCCATCTGTCCATCATGTATGCATTCGTGTATCCGTATAACGAGGAAACCGTCCGTAGTTTCTAATGTTTATTCACACGATTCTGTCCTGCCCACACTCCCTGTCCTATAGGCGACGCCTCCGCAGTTCCCACTGGGAAATGTTCGCTCTCGGATAGGACTTTTCCGGGGGCCCTCGGACAGATTAGCTGACCCGAAAGACATAGACGACCTCGTGAAGAAGATCGGTGGCGTGGTTGCCCTCAACTACCACGTTCCTCAGCAGACCTTCCAGCATTTAGACTTCGTTCTGGGCTCGTACGCCACAGACATCGTGCACGAACCAATGATGCAATTCCTTTCAAAATACTCGGGCATATAGAAGGCCTCGGAAATAAAGAAAAGTGTGCCGAGGTTTTCCAAGACAATGCACACCGCTCACGCAAACATTTCCGGAGAAATGTCGAAGTGAAGCCTAACTGTGACGTGTTGATTTCGGTTTAGGCGGTTTTACAACAGCTCACAGTGCCGCAAGACAAGCATAAATATCCTTGGTACTGCAAACGACAAGGAACGAAGACGCTGATAAAGACAGCCGTCATATCATGATGACCTAAAAAAATTGCAATATCGAAGCGCAAGTTGTGGTTACTGATACTTGTGTCTACACATCAGTTAAAGAACTGCTGATGAGAAGGCAGTGGAAAGGATACACCATGTATGCGCATGTTGCAGCACTGGCGTCAGGTCCGAGGAATGTAGTATCGGATGAAGCAATAGAGAGACAAAAGGAAAAAAAAGGCAAAAGGGAGACATATAATATATTATTGGAGGGGAAACTGCGTATTCTCTAAAGTAAAAAAGAAAACGTGGGGCAGTAACGACCCAGTTATAGGGACCCACAACCAGTTTTTAAGCTAACTGTTTTCTTTATTTCAACGAGAAGCTTATCGGTAAGAGTGTCCGATCATGCAATGGCAACGGCGAGAACTGTGCGAAACTTTTTATCAGGGTTTTTTGCCTATGGAGTCTTATACGCAAGACATGTTGCAAACAGTGTTGGCCTGGGAGACGCCACGCGCATGCGTCAAAGTTAAAAGGGGTTTTTTCGGGCGCCTCTTCTCAGCGTCGACCACTTTTACTGCGTAGAAAAGAAATAACAGGGCGGGGATGCATTTTTATGCACCGACTGGCGTTTTAAGCCCGGGTTATGGTCGTATGAACAGCAGCAGGCGACGTACAGCAATTTAGACTCCACAGCGCAGTACCAAGGCCTCACCACCAGGCTACGCCACGTTTCAGTTGCCACGATTTTCAAAATCAACTTCAAAAATACATGTCCTACTCAAATTGCGAAAGGGTGCTCGATTACGCCCCTATAATACGAGTTCTTTCCAAATGCACGACGGTAAGTTAACACGTTCTGATCAGTTGTCGATCCCTGTAGGCGTGCTTCAATCTGTAAACCATAGAAACAAGAGTACAACCCATTCTCAGCGCCCCGCCACGGTGGTCTAGTGGTTATGGTACTGGGCTGCTGATCCGAAGGTCGCGGGATCGAATCCCGGCCGCGGCGGCTGCATTTCGATGGAGGCGAAATTTTGAAGCCCGTGTGCTGTGCGATGTCAGTGCGCGTTAAAGAACTCCAGGTGCTTGAAATTTTCGGAGATCTCCAGTACGGCGTCTCTCATAATCAGAGCTGGTTTTCGGACGTTAAACCCTACAAATCAAATAAATCAGCCTAACCTCAGCACCACCACGCTTGGCGTCATGCGACCGCCTGTGTTCCTTGTATATAGGCGGAGTGAGCCAAGTGGGCTGATCGCTTCGTGCGTGCGCACTCGACCAGTGTGCCATGTACAGTAGAACCTCGGATATAACGGATATATCGGATATAACCTATCGGATATAACGAAGCAATCGCAATTACCCTTGAAATTCCTATAGATGAAATTGATATTGGATATAACGAACTAATGGTTATAACGAAGTAATTACAACTCCCCCTTCAACTTCGTTATAACGAGGTTTTACTGTATTACCATGAGCCTGGTGTTAAGAAGTCCAGCTGCATCCCTGTTACAGAGGAGCACCGAACCGACAGGCAACGCCTCAAGTGCGTTCTGGCCACTGCGATGGTGGCCTGTCGTCTGCAGCGTTTGATGCAGGCGACCACATGTAACTGTACCACAAACTCATCGTAATTGCTACAGTTAGCCATAATAATAGTGATATGCTTAGATAGAGCAGGAAAAAGAACTGATGAAACGCACACGGCCGGTCGGCGCGCGCGAACTATCAGAGCCGTGGCAGTCGGCCCCTCCGAGACACTCACGATGACGTCATGAAGCTCCTCAACCAATCGCAGGCAGCGAGAAGGTTTTCGTTGCCGCCCATGACGCGCGCCGCGCGTTTTTGCCAAAATAGGGTCATTTGCTCAAGTTTATGCCCATTTTCGACCTGATTTTCGCGTTCCTCGCACGAAAAATGATTAAATAGCATTATAACCTCAATTCTTTTAAAAAGTGCTTCAGTGGCCCTTTAAGGCCAGCATAGCGTCAGCGAGTGTATGCAGTCAGCAAGTGAGGCCATCTACTCATGTGCATTACACAATGTTTGTTAGTATAATAACTCAGCTAATAGTTACAACTATGTATGCATCTAATAAAATTACGAGTCCTCTGCACTTTCCTCATATTTTGTATTGGGTATTGACGTATGTTCCTCCAACCCCCTCCCCGCCTCTTCCTGCCTTTTTAGGTGAACCTGTTAATTTTATTGCTAAACAGCGAGTCGTGGATTTTTGAACAACAGAAATAAAGGCTTCAGGCATTTGTATCCACCGCTATGGGTCACTCGATGTTCTTGACCCTCCCCTCCCCGCTATCCTGCGTCCCCTCAGCACCAAAGAGCTGTGGGAAGATGCCCTCTGCGACGGGCCTCCTGAGGTCCGCCGAGCCCTAGTTCAACAGGCACGTGTGGTCGCCGAGATCGTCTTAGGGACGCCGAACCAGGGTTCCCTCCCGCAAGCTCACTGTATATTACGTAATAAAATGTTTATTCTCTAGCTCTCTCTCTCTCTCCCTCGATATTCTGAAGTTGTGACCTACATTGGAGCTTTTGCACTGAAATATGGTCACACACACACGTGTCCGTTGCTATTTGCGCGTGTCGGCCCGACGTAAGCGGGACACCACTTTAGTTCGGCGTAACCGATGGCTAGGCGATTCCTAGAGATCTTCAGGAGGCAGAAAAGTCAAAGCATTCACATGGTTCAGATATGTTCACATATCGCGGGCATCCCTAGTCTAGTAGCATTGAAAGGAGGGGGGAGGGGAATTAAGATACCAGCACGAGCAACCAAAATGTTATGTTCCAATGCACCTTGTACGAGGTCGCGGAATAACTAGTAACGCCAACAGTTTCTTTCACCAATCCCCAGGGGGTGCCAGGGGTCCCACTTTCCAGGGAGCAATTGGTTTTGGCGTGACGACCACAGCCACTACACTGACGCATGCTAGAGAAACTTCACTCTAACAGTTTTTAACTATTCCTGTCTTATCTGCGCGTCGTGCATTCTGTTGAACGATTCGCGGTTGTGGCCATCTAGTGGGTAAGCGACATGAAATTAAAAACAAGCAATCCTTTATGCGTAGTAGGCATGACCACTTATTTGTAGATTCGTCGGTATGATCCTGGGTATCACCCTTGCTTTCCGAATACGAGAAGAAGAAGAAGAACACTGCGCTGCTCATCGTGTAATATGCAGAGTTCCGAAGAACCCAACAGAACGCAAGCGGGAACACTCCAACCCGACTCACCTATCCGTGCTCCTGCGCAGACGAAGCATCGTTCTCGTAGAAGTACATTCAAGAAGGCTGCGGAAAGGCGTAAAGCTTCACGCTTGGCTTCTCGAGAACAGCGACGCCGCCGCAGAGCTGCCGAAGCTGACAACGAGAATGCAGGAGCCACGGAAGTGCAACAATCGAGACACATAGCCGACGACAACAGTTCCACCCCATCGCCGACCAAAGCGCAGACCATGGTGGCCGCTTCAACGTCTCAAGAAGGGCCCAGTCAATGTAAACGGAGTGGCCCCGGAGTGTGCGTCTGTACCCTAAGTAGTAACGAGGAGCTCCGAGCAAAATCTTCCGTAAGCCACGAGCACAAACCCCAAGCTCCTGAGCTAGGCCTACCAAGCGGTACTTCCAAGAACGGACACCTTATCTCAAGCGACACCGAAAATGCTGGACCGCTACACTGTGCACAGCCATTGGCCAATGCCAGGAGAGAGGCGCCGGCATCCGAGACAAGATCTCTCCTTGAAGAAAAGCAAGACCCTACTCTCAAAGTCGACCACCAAACTGCCGGTCCGTCCAGGGCAGCGTACGCTGATGAGCGCCATGTTCCCGACTCAACACCACCCAGCGTGACGTTTGAATGCGATTTGCAGAATGCGGAAAAAGAAACTTCTCTCAGCGAGCTCAGTAAAGTGAACGCTACCGGTGGACGACGCCCCTCACGAGAGACGCCTTGCGTTCATTCGCGAAGAAGGAGCCTCAACATGGACGTTGGCAGCCACGAAGGGACGGTGCTGTCGAGGTCAAAGTCGATCCTGTTCTTCTGGAGGCTAGCATCCTCCGAATGTTGCAGCGTCGATTCATCACGTGAGCTCCGTTTATGCTGTACTAACCAATGCGCGACGATAGGCATATGGGTTTATAAGAATAGGCAGACAGGTGCAGCCTAAGTTAGCTGTAAGTACTTGTCATCCAGGAGAGGTACATGTCTTAAAGTGAGGCCGTGTTCTTTGTTAACCACATATGCGCTTTGCGGACTATGACTCCGCTACTGCCTAACTGATTAACTAGGTTACAATGCTGCCATATATAACTTTATTCAGACGACTTCTAGCCGGCCAGGTGACGTGAAGTGGCGTCACACCTTCCTATCTGGTTTTCAAGAGCTTATTATTAACCCTTCAAACGCTGCAATATGATACCCTGATTATTAGGATGAAAGTGATGGTTACCTTTTACGTCTTCTAAATTAATGATGATAGAAAATGAAGCCACATTTACTAAGTGTAAGCGTACTTTGTACCTTCAGAAATAATATTCGCACAACACTCTCCAATCTAGAAGGTGGCGAAACTCTACTGTTTTTATCTTTATTACGCTTTGTAGTAAGGGTCGAGCTTCTGGCGACGTTATGGCTCTGCTCTGTTCATTGTAAAAATTAAAGAGAGGAACTTTTCAACCGCATGGAGGCGAAAAATGCATCGTGATCGAATCGAAGATATGCCCGCTTGTTAACATTTATTTACTCCATCTGACTGTGTTGGTAAGAAAGAACTATGATTGGTACAGCTTCCGTTACAATAAGCGAAAGCCTAACGTATTAATTAAGCAAATAAAAATAATTCATCGCAAGTTCCAGCAGGCCGTTTTCCTAGTTCCGTCTGGCAACACGGGCCTGGGCCGGCCATTCCTTATTAGTTGGGCCGGCGGTTGGGCGACTTGCGTGATGTCTGGGGCACTAGTCCTGTAGAGAACGTTCTCATGTCTCTTTCCCATTCTCTGGTCGCGATTTCGTAGTCGATAAACGTTGAAGTGGTTCAAGGTCTTCCGGTGGTTTTGACCACCTAGGGTTCTTTAACATGCACCGTAATAGAAGTGCCCTGGTATTGACTTTCGTTTTATTTGCATTTCGCATTCGTCAAAGTCAATTAAGCGCTATCGGGCGCACAGTGATAATGCAGCATCGGAAATTAGGTAGCTGCCGCAGTCCACAGAACTTTAACCCGCTCTCGTCGCGAGCTATCCTATGCTTGCAGCATGGCACACGGTAAAAGGTAAACGTGTCGAGGGTTCCCAAGTATACGCCGTAAATAACTATACATGCTCTAAGCGGACACGCAAAATGTTAACTTCGCACAAGCGCACGCGTGTGTGCGCGATTCGGCGGCGTGACTCGCCCATCTCATGGCGGTGGATGGAAAACTCTCGTCTCTGTCGACAAGCGGCGCTGAATTAGCGAAACTTCCTGTTTCAGAACATTGGCAAGTAAAAGGTTAAAGGCACCGAGAACCCATAGTCAAGCGGTGCTGTTCTCCTGGAGCGATAGAATCTTTAATGCACAGTTAAGTTCTAGTTTTCACAGTATTCTAAAAAAATACTTTCAAATCTCAAAATTTATTCTTAGTTATCTGCGTAGAGTATAGGGAAGATTCAATATACAACCGATTTGAAATTGTTTTTTCAAGATGAGGTTATTTTGGTTGCCATTTCTTAAGCATGTCGTTTTCCCCACTCCGGTATAACCAGCCTACAGCATTCTGGTTAGTTGGTATTGTATGAGTGTTTAGCGGCAACAAGCTACAATCATCCCGGGTTACTGGAGAATGCGTGTGTTGTTAGTGGGTCTTGTTGGATGGAGGGCCAATTTTATCTTAATACGAAAGCCTTATCAGACCCAGGGAAGAAGGAAAGCCGGCGTCATCCACACTGAATGGTAGCAAAAGTCATGTGACCAAGTAGTGACGTCACCACTCGAAGTTCGCGTCACTAATACACAAACACTAACTTCGATACAGTCGTCACTTCGTGACCAGCTTTGCTTTCGCATTCGATGCAAAAAATCAGTTCGTGTTGCCTGTCAGACCTGTCGCACTATAAATAAGGTCAAAATTTCCTAGCCATGCCCTGTTCGCTTCTTTAACCTCAATGTCGCAGCGTTTCCACTTGTGACGACAATGTAAACTAACCTTCGTGCATTGTCCTCGTGTCAGGATGCGAGAAGTCCAAGAGGCAGCCGCCGTCGACAAGTCCTGTAGCTTCCACGGACGAAAGTCGCCTGTCCAAGGCGAGTCGCACGACGCTGTTTGTCGCCCTCTTGATCCCGTGCGCGGTCGTCGGTCTCATCGCCCTCCTTCTGATACGTGCTCACCCAAAAAGTCGCCAAGCGAAGCATGCGCTCTGGATCGAGGAGTTGGTCAGTGCCTGCGTCACAGTGGACTGCCACAGCGCCGTCTGGGAACTGACCTCTTCGATCGACGTGTCCGTGGATCCCTTGCAAGGATTTCTACAGGATTCACATGCGGTCGATGGGGCAACACGTCTTCGGCGGCCAGAAACGACGGCAAGCTTCCTAGCAGCTACATGGGTGTTCAGCGCCGTGCCTACGTCGGCGCAGTGAATGCTACTCTGCTGAAGGCGCGTCGTCGTGTATCGTCCATGATGCCTTGCAGCGTCACGCAACGTATGGCCGATGTTTACAGGTCAGTGTTCTAACGCTTTCTGTGTGCGCACAAAACACTCAAAAAGCAAGTGCAGCTCTGATAACCACTTGTCTGGCGATGTCCTATATGCCCATAGACTACGAAGTATATCACTGCGTAAGACCACTAGTCTTTTTGTAGGACCTAGGGTACACGCTGAATGACATCGGACAAAGGAAATTAAGTACCTGGATAAAACTTCGCATGACAATGTCGTGCACTTAAGATGCACTTAAGGTGTTAAATACAAGGAGCAAAAATCAGAGGAAATATCCTGCAGTTACGTCGCTATTATAAAGTATACAGAGAAGTTGAGTGTGACGCTACATTGCGCGAGATTTTTTTACTCACTTTCGAAGCATTTGAAGAAGGGCGTTCACGTAATTCATGTGTAACGATTGTCCTGATTCTTCAGAAATAACGAGGTGAAAAGGCCACCCATTGAACTATAGAGCAAAGCGCCAGCAACTGCCTTTAGTCATTGTTAACTTCTCTCTCTAATTAGGTGAGAGATGAACAGATCACAAAATACGATTTAGAACAGGGAATGTCGCAGGAGCCAACGCTTCGACAAGTGGACTTCTCGTCATCTGCCCTGACGAAGACAAGTCCAGTTGTCGAAACGTTGGCTCCGGCGACATTCCCTGTTCTAAATCGTATTTTGCGATCTGTTCATCGATTCAAGCCTCCATTTTTCCCAAGCTTCTCTTCTAGTTCTAATTAGGTAAGGCTGTTGCAGGATCAACAAACATTTGTATGGCAAGGTAGGCAGGGATATGGTTATCGCAGTGGTATAATCACTCTTACTGATTTAGATCAGTCAGTTTTGACGTACTGAATTCTTTTTCATTTACGTGTGCGAAAATTCACCCTATAGACAATCTTCCACCTGCGCTATCATATTCTGAGTAGCTATTGTTTTGAAGATTTTATTATTAACTGCCTTGCTACACGTAATCGTAAGACAAATGTTACAATTGTAACTACGGCAACGACTGTATATTCGGAATGTACGGTATTCCCTAGCTGCATTTCACATTATTAGCTCTCAGCCTCAGTGTATACCATAACACAACAAAATTCGACGTACCTTTAGCATCGAGCACTAGTAATGCAATCGGGTGTGACAGAAAATCACGTACTTCATGTGCATATCTTACCATTAGACTGCGCGAGGCAATAAAATTTCTCAGCAAAGCTGTATTAGTGCACCCTGCGTCGTTGTATGCGTGGTAGTACTGTAGTAGTAATCCACAGGATATTCATAGGTCCACTGGCTCAGCCGGCAGGCCACGCGATCTCGTTCTGACCAGTGAGGTGTATGCACGCTTGTTTCAAATCTAGCGCGACATCACTTCGCAAACACTTCGTAAGCCATATGAATGCGTTAGATCGTGCACCGATGAAAAAAATAACGAAGTGTGGCAGTAAGAAAGGAGTGAAACAATTTCTTTTTGCCGGTGTTGGATTTCAACGAGGGCCCTCGGGCTCCTAAGCTAAGTGTCTAAATTCCTAGGCTACGCACTCACGATTACAAGGTGCGAATATATGTGAACCATTTGAATGAATGTCTGGAAGGCTTGCGCATCGTTACTTTGCTCTTACAAAGGGCCACAGGCTTGTTGCCCGACGGATTTCACTGTGTGTAACTGGCGTTACTTCCTTTGTTGACGCATAAAACACTTGTGTAAAACATAATAAAACGAATTTGCAGGTCCTGCCTGGACTTTTTTGACGAACAGCCTGTGAATGTGCGGGAGACCATGCGCGCGTCGGGAATTCAACTCTCCGCCTGGATGGCAGCGACGTCGTTTGAAGAACTCTTCGCACTCGCTGTAACGCATACACTGTTCTACAATGCAACGTCCGCTATAAACGTACGCTGGATAGATACTGCCAGTAACTCCACGTCTCCTGGGATGGTCGAGGTATCCCCTGGTATGTCATTGATACAGCGCATGGGAAGTTCTTCGCGGAGGTCCCTGGTCAGCCGAGCTTTGGCCATCATAGAGAACCACACCACTACAGAGCGTATCAACGCGATAGAAAGCATCGACGATTCTCTTATGGCATCGAACTCCACATCCTGTTCAAGTGCAGAGGTGACCGAGATGGGCCTGGTGGAGTTGGACACACAACGAGCCAACTGGTCACGCATCATCGGCGAGTACGCGAAGACGACCGGAAACGAACCACCGCCTTCGATGGTGCGAGTTGTCAGGATGACCAGCGTTCGAGCAATTATGGACGTGCTCGAGAATTCCACTCTATCGGACCTCAAGATTTACCTGATCCTCGTTCCTCTGTCAGAGTTCTTCGTAATGGAAGACATTGTCCAGCCCGCTTCCCTCGGCGACGATGACGACAGTAACACTGTGGCGTGCGTACGCGCGCTGGAGATTCTTTTCGGGGATCATTATTGCAGCTGGGTGTGGACTCATGTGTACAAGCCCGGCACCAGCACCGAGGTGACCCGTATTTGGGAACAAGTGCGGGAAGCGACTCACAATTTCCTCATGGCCCGGAAGGAAATCCCTGTGGAGCACACGTCAAAACTGCATATAGGAAACGAAGCCAGTGAGTAAATTATCGTTGTAACCCCATTAATGTGATACCATACATAGATGCACTGCCCTATTTGTGAAAGTCAAACGGTAAACACACCGCCTAATATAGTCAAGTCACATTAATAAAACGTGCTCATCTGCTTCTAGGAAGCTCTGTTTTTAAGGAATAAATTAAAAGCAGCACCCTCAGACATCAAACTGTTGGCCTACAATGCTTTTATAAGACCAAAGTTAGATTATGCTAGTATAGTTCGGGACCCACATTTGAAGAAAGATATTAAAAAACTTGAGATGGTGCAGCGCAAGGCAGTTCGCTTCATCTTTAATGCTTACCACAGAAATGACTCACCAACAACGATCATGGCCATTAATAACATCCCTACTTTGCAATACCGAAGAGCAGTTGCCCGGCTGAACTTTCTTCGCTCGCTTTATTTTCATAGATTTAACATTACTCCAGAAACTTACATAAGACATCGAATTTCAAGACAAACTAGACGTATCCATGCTTACAATCTTGAACCTTACTTCGCACGTACTAATCTCGTTCCTCGGACCATCAATGAGTGGAACGAGTTACCTTTTAAAGCGTTCTGTGATAATGATAATCTTGATTTTAATAGGTATGTATCATTCTGTTTTAACCATACCACACAAGCTTTCGAGACTCTCTCACATACCATTTGATTGAAATTGTCTAGTTGCAATTTGTATTATCATGCTGCCATTTTACTTTATTTGTTTGTTATGGTGTGTTCAACTAATTTATGTTTTGATTGCTTCCACTTTCTTTTATTGAAGTTACATTATGAATTATTTTTTATTATGCCACCCTGCTTGGTCGAAAGGCCGCAGTATGCTGTAAATAAAATTAAACAATAAGCAGGCATGTCCCGACCTACTGTACTTATTCGCATAATACCAGCACTGATCAGTACTGGATGATGTCGGTTATAACATGGATGATGCTGGCTACATACGACCGAATTGGTGGCTGTTAACTAATGCTGGCTGATGATACCGGCAGATGATGTCGGGTAATTTTCACTAAATGATGGTAAGCATTCCGTTTTGTCAGCTGCGCATCTTCAGTACGGTCCACTATTAAAGAAAGCACACTAATGCACACGTCTGATAGTGCTGGTGCCTCAACTATAGGCGGCTGTGCAAAGATCCCCGGCTCATACACGGGTGTGTCAAAAGTAGTCCCTGTCAACGACCTAACGTTGCCTGATCCATTTAGTATACGTGCGTGCTTTCGTGAGCTAGCGAAATTTGAACGCACCCTGCAAGCGTCTCCTTTAACAGCGGAACTCTCTGAATGCACTTGGCTGGTACTGCCTAAGCCGCTTTTAGAATGTACACCACTACCATGCTGTCACCGAAGTTTACGTAAACGGGGTTACTAAACATTGAATTCTAACGTAGCCTAAACGTTTTCGCTCACTTAACAGGTCAGCATTGCTTCGCTAGTCCTGCGTCGCTGCAACCAAAGGATCCGTCTCTCTTGCCGTCACAATACAGCGACGATTTCGTGTCCAACGTGATCTTCTTCTCGCAGAAGTCGTCTTTAGGGAGAAACAGATGCGACCCTTTCCTAAGTCGCGACTCGTTAACCATGAAATGGACCGACCGCGAGAACTTCTTCCGCCTCCTGGTTCCCGACTTTTACCACTCCGAGGCAACGGAAGTGGCCGTGAACTACGCGACATTAGGCTACCTTCTCAGCGAGTTCGCCATCACATTGGAGCTGGCGAGCCACGGGACCTCGTCGGAGTACGGATCGTGCTTGGCTGGATACGCGGGGACTTCGCTACGCCTGAAACCACCACCTGGCGAGCGGTGGCGTCAGTTGACGGAACGACGACTGGCGGCCGAGGTGGCGCTGCGAGCGGCGGCGATGCGCGACGCTAGAGTTTACGCAGGCGGCGTTCTGGCGAGACTATTCTTCCTTCGACTGGAACACACGTGCTGTGCTCTGACGGATGATGTTAGCGACAGTGGCGTGTTGCAGACGATGTGCAACCTGGTCGCCATGACGGTTCCACAGTTCGCGGACGCCTTTGGCTGCCACAGTTTGCGACGAATGAATTGCTAGATTCCTGACTTTTCGTAGTCTATAAACGTTGCTTGTTTTCGTACCCACGTGGTCTGCCTTAGCTGCAGCTGCATTAATTTATAGTACGTCTTAATGTTTGTATTGTGACTGACGGTATGTAGGCACCCACTTCTATCTAGAAAATGAGACAATCGGCCAGTGTCTGCAGGTTTTGTACAGTCCCGATATATCTATACATAAGATGCGCTGTGCGATTGCAGCGCCTAATTGGAATATCCGCTGTTTCAAGCGAAGCAGATGCTGAGCTGGCAGTGTCCTGGTCTGTGAAGTTTTATTTACGTTTCTATTTTTCTCATTCGAGAACATTGTTTCGACTAAATTCGGTATGCTGCTGCAAGAATGGGCGATTCTGTGTTAGCCATAACCTGAAGCGTCGATGCCTTACGTTCACCGACTTTGTGACAAGTGCTTCCTTTGCGATTTTTGTAAAACAAAGCCAAAAGTTGTGTGACACAGCTCAATGTACGCGGAAAAAGAACTTGCCTTAGTCAAGTCAGGTCACTTTGCCATGGCCCAGAGAATTCCTTTTCTGGAAGCATCGGATCCAGCGTCATCCGATTTTCGCCACATTACCACTCAATTTGTTTGGCATAGCCCAAAAAAGAATATGTAGACGCGGAGTTGATTGATTTGTGGGGTTTAAAGTCCCAAAACCAGCTCTGATTATGAGAGACGCCGTAGTGAAGGAGGTCTCCGGAAATTTCGACCACCTGGGGTTCTTTAACGTGCACTGACATCGCACAGCACACGGGCCTCAACATTTCGCCTCCATCGAAATGCAGTCGCCGCAGCCGGGATTTGATCCCGCGACACTCGGATCAGCATCCGAGTACCATAGCCACTAGACCACCGTGGCGGGGCGTAGACGCGCAGTTGAAACTACGTGTAAAGGTTCAAAGACGTAAGAATACTTCCTAGACGCCTTCGAAGCCCCGAGAAACGAGCAAAACTTTTAGATGTCTTCTCTCCAATAGCGCAGTTGTAGATACCTATCGAAGCCTCTGACTTGTTGGGATGCAGGATAAATTTACCGATGAGCTTCCTAAGCCTACATATGCGTCTCACATGGGTACGCACGCCAGACAGATGGAATGGGGTAAAAAATGAAACAAAGGCGTCGCGTGCGAGCAACGGAAGACCGCTGAACTCGCTTCGCTACGGAACGCTCTCCCGCCATTGTGATGTAGACAGGCGTGACGGTGAGTCCGATTCCGGTTGCAGTGGCACAAAAGGCCGCTCGACGCAGCTTCCACTCTGGCTTGTCAGCGCCCGCTAGCGCGACCCGTACACGGCGAGCACGTTTGTGGGAGTGTCCGGCTGGTTATGTTCGTCACGCCTCTGCAACTAATTGTCACTATTCCTCCCTCCATATCCTCCCCTCCTCCCCCCTTTCGGCCTTATATTCCCGGTGCTCTCGCGAACATTTTGTTTCATTGCTAGCGCATCTTTTGTTCTTGCCCGTTACTTTCTGAGTGTTGGATGTTCGCTTGTTTGCGAATCCCGCTTTGCCACGTTCATTTTTCATGGCACGCTTGAAGTTTGACACTTTTTGTCCAGCGTTTTGAGCCTCCTGGCGTCATGTGTGAGAGGTGTTGTATTGTGAAGAAACAAATAAGGGGAAAGGGAAAGGCAGGGGTGGGGGTTGTTTCAGAGTGAAAGTGTCGCCTTCGTTCTCTTTTGCGCGCGTACCTTTGGGTGCTCAGCTTAACTGTGGTAAAGCGATGCTGTGGAGGGCTGCTGTGATATGGGTGCTCTGTGCCAAGCCGCAACCATGGTTTGATACCCTTGGTGAATTTGCCGGAGATTTCGATGCCGACTTAAAGATGAGCGGAGGAAGTATTTTTTGCTCTTGCATCTGAAAGTGCCGTGAAATGATAGTGTGCGCTTCGTTGCCATGGTGAGTTGTCCTTCAAGTTTCATTCATGATCATGTGAAAATGTTCACCGCAGCATGTGTACAATGAATAATATTCTCCGATTCTGAGATTGCTATGTGCAGAACGTTTCGTCGTCTGGTATTTCACGGGTTATATGCGACGCAATATTTGTTAACGACGATTGTTACACAGTTATGGGTATTTATGTTTTTAAGCACAACTGGCACCAGGGACCTAACAGGTGACAAGCACATGTATAATATTCGAAATAAACACTGCAATGAAAGACTCTTATTAGAGCTCCACAGCTGCTAAAATATCAATTCTCCGAGAAGACCATCCTGCTATTGTTTGAATTCAGTGTATTTACTTTATTATCTGTTTGTATTGTTTGCACTCACTCCTGCATGGGCCTGGAAAAGGCCTGCAGTATCTGTAAATAAAATAAAAAATAAAATTTGTGTGAAACTTCAGATGTTCTGTGCGATGTCAGTGCTCATTAACAAACCCCAGGTGGTCATAACTTCCGGAGTCCTTCACTATACGGCGTCTGTTATAATTATGGCGTTGTTATGGGGTGTTAAACTCCATAAATCAACCAAGCTTCACATGTTTATGAGTGGCAAAGGGTCTAAGCACCTAGAAGAAAATATTTTTATACTAATTATGCTGGGCTGCAAATTTTCTCAATCTGCTTATTGACACCATTAGCTTCTAGCCAACGAGCACGGTCGCACACTACTCATAACCACACAGGACAATCGCTAGAGTAATTGCTCCCTGTGGGAGAATGTTTCAATGAGTCAGTACCAACGAGCCCTGCTTAGCGCCCGGTGCTAGCACTGCACTAGAAGGATTAAAATGTTTTTTTTTCTCTTTAGCGTGCGATTGAACAGACATCCAACTCGTTGATCTGTCTGTCTGTCTTTGCTTATGTTGATTTTGAGCAGGGAAGCTTTTCCGTCTGTCAGCACCAAAGAAGCTCCGACTTAGTAGCCCTCATCACGCTGGGTTTCTTCGTACTACTAACGGTCACTCGTAAGTTGCCACATTTTATTTCCTTAATAATTTTTATGATGTATTGACTTTTCCCGCGACTCTTAGGACAGCTTCGAGCCGAACCTCAGGAAGGATCGTAGTTGAAATCCGAAACAACGTAGGACTGCGAAGGTAAAACACGCACCACAAAAGCTAAAGAAGCTTTGTGGTGTGTATCTGTCGTGTGTTTTTTACCTTCTCAGTCCTGCGCTATCTTTGCGCTGGAACTTTTTCTCAACATGTCACAGACCCGTCACAGCGGTCTAGTGTCTTTAATACTCGGCTGCTTCACTGTGGGTAGAAAGTTTGAGGGCACGATTGAGAGAGTATAGACAAGGAATCTGGTCAGGAGGATAATTATGACGATGGCTGTTGCATTGTATGTCACTCATGTGCACTCTACGTGACACCTGAAGCCCTGGGGATTTCACTCCATACTGCAGCGCAGCCAGAAGAATGTGTAGGCAAAATTTATGCAGCAGACCGCCTTGACGCACTTAGCACGGTTAAAGTGAGCGCACTGCTGTTATGACCAGTCAGAAAACACGCGTTTACCTAGAGCACGTACGTATAGTTTTGACAAATTGGTGCCATAGGCCTCCCACATGAATTTAAACTCTTCTGCTTCATTGCTTCCCTTTTAATGTCTCATGCTCTGTACGTTCGAGTGTTAGCCCACTTGGTATGTGCTGACGTGTAACTTAACATATTTGTTAAGGCATGTGCCACTGCGCGTCAAGTAGTGTACGAGCCGTATTTGCATATCTATATTTCTTTATGGTTGTCAGCATTCGCCAATTCCTTTAGGTTTACTAGTTTAGTGAGCATGATTCAACACGTTTTCACGAAGAGAGATAAGAAGGTTGGCTTGACTGGCGAGATGTTATTGCTTCACCGCAGAAAGCAGCTCGTTATCATGAAGGGAAGCTTGCCTCACAGCAAAACACCTTTATTTATTGGCGTACGTAATGCAGTTAGCGCAAGGCATCTTGGCTACAACCCACGTGTACTCCTGGCCAGTGCCTCTGGCGGTTCCGGACAGCAATGCTTCGGTAAGTTGCGTTAATGTGACCTATCTTTTGAGAAGACGTTTTCAGTATGGAGATATTCTTATACCTTAATTTTGTCAGGAGACTGTGCAACCACAGGCAGATGGTGAAAACTGACGCGAAGGCACATGAAAATGCTTGGAAATATCCGTGCAAATAGATGCAGGGTTGTGAGTGACACACTGATGGATCAAGCGCACAAAATAGACAAGGTACCATTGTTGTTTGCTTAGGAGGTGCAATGCATTTGGCTACAATGCTATCTGGCGCCGAGGAGGCGCCAGAGGGAGGACACCGCAAGCGTCTTAGACACTTCATGTGGCGTATTTATGGGGGTAGGTTTGAGGTATGCCAAGATAAAGGCTCCACTACTCTTTTGAACACCAAAATGAACTTTTCCTTAATTTATTACTGTGATAACATTCCACGGTTTACACTGGCACCTTCGTGCCCTTGAGTCATGTTAAATACCCCCTGTCCCCATCCCTTCCTTGATGTACGGGACCAACCGCCCAACATTTCATCGCCAAAACAGGTGAGCAAGATAATGCGAAAGGCGTCGAGAGGCACGTCGACCTGAACGAGTCGACAAAGAACATATTCTTTCTCGAGACGGCCGGTGCATCGTGCATCGACGAACGAGCGGCTTGCTCCATTGAGTCTGCAGCTCTACGGCATCCATACTACACTGTCTGGCTTCTCACCATACTGGACATGCAAGACTGCAGGTACGCAACGTCTCAAGGCAGCAGTAGCCTGAGGTGCTGTAGTCTCACTCGTGAGGTTATCGATCGTAACTATTTCGGCCCGTTGTGAGAAGCGTTTCACTTTCACTGGCGGCTGCAAATTAAGACTCGTCACACTGAACTAATGTGCGCTCTGGAAGACAAGAGTCGGACGTTTTACTGCAGTTGCGACAGAAAGACACATGAATACTAAGTTTTTCTTTGTGTTCGGCTTTATGTTGTTGCGTGATGAAAGCTCCTAGATTTTATGGCACAATACACACGTTGCAGTACCAGTCATGGCACACAAGGCATGATAGACTGCGTGCCTGACTCTACCGCCATTATTATAATCCCGACAAGTTCCACGAAGCAGTTAACAATATCTCTCGATGTTCTGTGTGCATGTACCCGTAGCAGTGTGACTTGCGTGTCACCACTTGGGCATTCCATGTAGCTTTCCCCGTGCCCTTATTTGGAAATTTCCCGTACTCTTGAGAGGGTGTTTCGCGACATTTGTATATTTACTTCCCTGATCCTTCCCCTCTGAGATGCTATAACCAATCCATCTGCGGCAAACAAACAAACAGATACAAACGGCGAAGGGAGTACGCAAATAGAGAAAGCCTCATCTACATATCCTTAGCTGTGCTGGCACACACCTGATGTATCGCAGTCGTTTAAGAAAAAGTATGTTTAAGGCTACAGATTCACTTTCACACATTCTGTGTGCAAATTCATGTGCACCACAGCTCATGCGCGTGTACAAATGCATGCATACAGTCACCATGGCATATCGCCGGTTTCCCGTCGGCAGCGCGATGCCTGATCAGCATTTTAGTATGCGGCAATTCTTCCCTGCCAACATTTTGTTGCTTCACTGTGCGAAAGCGGCGCTGAAATGCTGGAGAGTTTAGTGAGGAGTACGGCACAAGTTAGGACAAAGTACATCAAGATGTCGCAAGCGTTTACGCAATCCTTGGCCACAACTCTTCGCCGACGGACTTTCGGGAAATGCCTTTCTGGAGGTAGTTAAAGATATATGCGGCGCCAGCGCAGTCCCCTGTGCGAGGCTGTTCATTTAAATTAACTCCTGTGTTCAATTATTCTCCCCTTTACAGGAGTTAACTCTTGATGAATGAAGGAAATGTTTCTTTCATGCATTCAACAAGCGTTAACTCCTGTCAAGGGGGGAATAATTGAATTGATGTACCTCGTGGCTTAATTTATTGATTTATATTGCAACGTCATCGTTACAACTCAGATCACAATAGAGGGATAGGTTCAGTTTTCTTCAAAACACCTCTTCAACATTTGTTATGGAAGCTAAATGCTGCAATCACTGCTGTATCACTTCTCTAACATGGTGGATCACCTGTGAAAGCCATGGATTGCGTGCTTCCTTACCTAAAGGCATTTCTTGGGCTTTAGAACACTCCCTTTGTTTTCCATTGATTTACGTATAATCCACTGTAGATGTAATTTAGGACGCTACATGCAATACAAAAATTGAAGCGAAAAAGAAAAAAAAAAGCCAGAGCTGACCTTACAGAGAGCGTGACAGAGAGAGCTGACCTTACAGAGAGTGAAAGCTAAATGAACTGAAGCATGGTATGCACCTGACATGTTTCGATATTTTTTCTTCGTTTTGCAAAGCCGCCATGATGTTGAGGTATTTTCACCAAATCAAATAAATGTAGAAACAGAATTAACGGTGCTCCACGATTTAAATGAGGGTCACACCTTCTGAACAGGCCTCTGAAAAACCTGCAACAGCTCCCGAACTTCCGAATGATGAACATCGACCTCAACGCAATGGTGAAAGACAGTGTTCTCGTGCACTGGTATCTAAAGGATGACTGGAACCACAGTCCCTTCCGAGTCAACCACTTGAGCGATGCCTTGAGACTGCTCGTCCTGTGGAAATACGGTGGAGTCTATGCTGACATGGACGTCCTCGTGCTCAAGAGCTTCGGTGATCTGCGGAACGTCGTCTCCCGAGAGCTGTTCCCAGACGTCGGCAACAGTGTGATGGTCTTCGACAGGGGGCACCCGTTCCTCATGCGTTGCCTTGAAGAATTCAGCAGAACTTACAAGTAAGTTCGAACAAGTTGACTGCCTGTTCGTCTCACTCGGCTAAATGCCTACCAAAACCGTTTTCTGATGCATTCGTTAAAATTTTCACAGGCTTCTTTTCTTTTCTGAGGTTTCATGCTGTATCAACACCTTTTATCTTTGATAGTGCATCGTGTGTCCGGTTGCTTTATGCCTATGACTCCGACTTTCTAGAGTAATACTATTTGAATGCTACAAAGACATAAAAAATTTCTCTTGATTATTGCTCTGCAGGAACTTAAAGCACTGACGTCCAATTCAAAAAAGCCCCCCTCGATGGTGTATCTCCCAACAAGTGCAAAGCTGGAGCCGCAGACAGCTTAGAATTTGCAATACAACTTCTGACGAATATTCGTTACACTGTATATGTTATTACTTTGCGCACACCTAAAGAACAGCAATAGTACCAAGCGTCGAAGTCGAACGGCAAAACCCACATGTAAATAAGGCCCCAAATAGAAGGACTGTGGGGTTGGGACATAAAAAAACCAATGAAGCAACAGGAACTTCATTTTGAAGTTCTATTAACTTCTCACATGTAGTGCTTATGTGCAACGTTTATTCAATGCACGTTTCTTAGCAATAACTGTTAGTACTGCTATGCTGGCTACCTTATTTCAATATTCCTGCCTTATATATCCCAAACCAAAATATATGAAATAAAATAGAAGACACAGCCGCCGACCACTTACGCTGCGCTGCCACTGAAATTTAAATTCACCAAACACCTGGCGGCAGGAACAAGATTCATAAAACATTTAGCGCATTCAGCATGGCAGACACGGTTTGCAATGCGTTGCTCACCTCTTAACTCCTTTAGTTTTGTCTGATAAAAATGAGTGTGACATGTTTCGCATCATTCTGGCCCTGGCCTTATCGAAGGCCTTACAGAGCCTATATTTGTGGTACAAAGTTGGGCAGACCACGTGATGCGGGAGGCGAACAAATGGATACCTAATACCGCAACGGGATGAATGCAGTGCATAGAAAGTAACGTATGCTACATGCAAGAATAGACATTTAGATAAACTTGGCGACCTTACGGGGCCATGATGCTAGATAACTTGAGATAACTTGGAAGGATTTTCTTGCGCAGTTGACAGGATGATGATGGATCCTTAGAGGGACAATAATGTGGAAATTCAGAGTGGTTTACAATGATAACTTATATTTCCAGAATTCATATTTTCTTGATTTTCTTAAATAGAAAATGAATGTCAATGTTCTAGTTTTGAAATTGGGGCTGGGACATTAGAACCTAATGACGTCGAGAGGCCGATTGTTTTTTTTTTGCGCATTCTTGCCAAATTCGGCTCCATTAAATGCTCTGAAACTGCCTGTGTTAAGCACCTGGCTTCGTTGAAACACAATGGGCGTCTTTCTTGCATATATATAGTGATGTAGGCCTTTAGTAGACGCCGTCAAATATCTGTGACCTCACGCGCTTCAATGTTGAGACTTCAAAACGGCGTCGTCACCCGTATTTTCATTTTGCGCGTTTCCTAGCTTACCAACCGCCTTCTCCTCGCAAGACTAGTGTTTTTGGTATTGTGAAAAGTTAACCAATTATTGCGAGAAAAAAATGTTTTTCACTTTAGCGTCCCCTTGGAGAACAAGGGTGGTGATAATAAAGCATATAAAGACACTAGTGCTTATAACTGATTCACTAACGCAGGTCACGCAGATGGGCCCACAATGGACCCCGGCTTCTCGAGCGCGTGCTCTCCTGGTTCTGTCCGAAGAATCTTCTCAGGAAATTGCCTCTAGTCCAGTGCACCGGTTTGACTGTGCTACCAGGCACAGCCTTCTATCCCGTAAACTACATGGAGTGGCAGAAAACATTTCAGAGGAATGACACAGCGGCGGTGCTGCGGGCAACAGCCGATAGCTACGCTCTGCACCTGTGGAACTCTTACAGTAGATCCACTGCAGTTGAACGCGGCTCCGCTTACGATGTCCTTCGAAAGAAGCTGTGTCCAATAACAAACAGGCTGAAGAAAAACAGCGGTCGCAAGAAAGGTTTCGGACAATGACGTATTGAAACTTTGAGCTCCTGACGAGCACTCGTTGTAAATATCAGAGCTTATAAGTGTACCTGTGTCATTTGCTTACAAACAGTGCCATTCGTGACGTAAGTATGTGTGGGTTGATGTCTGCCGTCACGCACCAACGGGCTGCATCGCAAGCGACACGACGTGGCAAAGACTAAAGCTTACGTTTCCCATGTGCTCCGAGATCCACGGCGCTCTTCTAGCGTGGAAAATCCCACGCTTGGCCCGCCATATGGTGGCATGGTGGGACAGAATGACATCACTGGCACGGCAGACGGGTGGGATTAGTTATGTTCGTGCCGAAATTTCGCGGCTGAGCTTGGTAACCGAGCGTCCTAATTTTGGCGATACCAGCAGCAATGCGCCATGACCTACAGCTTGTGCCCGAATTTCTTTCATATAACAGGGGAGAGAAGAACAATCTAAATATTTTGTGTCACCTTCGGTCACTGTCAGGCTTTTACAAAGCATGCACTTACCCGAACCCTGCGGCACAGCCCACTATGTACCCCGAACGCTTCCCAAGCCCCTGTGTAGCGGTTATGCCGACTTCGAGCATGACCTGGGGTGCTGTGCCTCTGCGGGTCCTCCTTTCGCTCAAGATGAAATGATGAAGCCAATTAAGGCTCAAGACAGGAACTCTGAAATCCTGGCCACCCAGAGGGTCCCGCGAGAAGGCCGGCAGGTTTGACCTGATGGTGCCCGAGTGGACCTAGCCGAGTGACGTTCAGTTGGCTCGCGTCTATTGTGGACAAAATAAAGTTATTGCACTCACTCACCTCCGGTCGCGGCCATGCAGTCAATACATTGAAGATGTTCCAGCCGGTTATGCGTACTTCAAGTATGAACGCTATGACTTGGGGACGATTTTAGTGTGATCAATTACCAACGCAAAAGCGAGAGCCCGTCCAACAACAGCGGCTGTATTCCCCGAGCTGCTGTTATGTATGTCTAATCTCTCTGGCGGTGGCGCACACCGATGTTCACGATTATCTACTTAAGGAAAGATATCTAAATGTTTACGTGTTGGGCAGAAAGAGGTGAATGTGATTATGAATTTGCCGTCTATATGAGTTCAGCTTCACGAGCTACGTATTTAAACGGCCTGTCCATCTTCCTTCGCCATTGTACTGAAGCTTTTTATCGGTATAGAAAGCGTGCCACTCGAAACGTCCAGTTTTAACAGCAGTTTTGCTGGAAAGTGAATAGAAATGTTCAAAAGATAATTGTATCATTTTCGTAGTCTCATCTTCTGCTTGCGCATAGGCACGCAGGCAACACGTGTTACTGGTTTCTCGTAGCATTCATATGCTTTTTGAAACATGGAAATACAGCCTCAATATTCGCTTACGGCACCCAGTCGGTCAGATAGTACTCTATGCGAACGGCTTTCTTTTCCGAACAACTAATTCTATTACGCGAACAGCCAAATTTTAGGGAAAGTCACTAGACGAACCCGAAAACAGCGTTGGTGTCAACACTGAAGGCGCCAAAAAAAAAAGGAATTTACGCCTTGTCGCAAAACAACGCTACCTGCGATGTCAGTGCACGTTGAAGAACCCCAGATGGGGGAAAGTTTCGGAGTCCTCCACTACGGCGTCTGTCAAATTCGGAGCTGGCTTTCGGACGTGAAACCCCACAAATGAATAAATCAATGAGCGCGAGAACGCAACCAGGTGTGATATAAAGCACAATTAGATGAAACAAACTATAAATGCGAAGCATTTATTGGCGAACTTTGATCTATCTATCTATCTATCTATCTATCTATCTATCTATCTATCTATCTATCTATCTATCTATCTATCTATCTATCTATCTATCTATCTATCTATCTATCTGTGTAGAATACTTATACACATCAACTCGTGAGTAGCAGGAGAAAAAGATGTGACAGCGATCGGGAATTTTTCCAGATGGGAGTTGGTGCAATGAGGCGTCCACATCAAACCTACCGCCTGAAAGCTGATAAAGGTATCTTAAGCGGGCAATTTTTCTCCTGACATTTAGTGTTTGTAGTCCTGCCCTAGGCAATGGAGCTGATAACTTACAATTTTGCGCACTGTTTGCGTGACAAGCGTACACTGGATGTTACTTGTCATAGTTAACTTGAGGTGAAAAAATTAGGCTGAACGCAGGGGGCTTCATAGGGGAGAGGAACACGAATATCGGGGTATCAACGCTCGTTCAGCGTGTTAGAGTGTTAGCTTGCACTGGTGAAGGGAATTAGGGGACAGGAATACCGTCTTCATAACCGCGACGCTGCTCCTCGTGGTTACACATAGATAACTTGATCAGCAATACTAGCCGCATGCTAGTTTACTAAATTTCCCGTCGCCTCCTACGTTATCAATCTTACACAAAACTCTTTTTAGTATTAAAACGGACTGTGCCAAATCTGGGACTCGCACTCCGCAACCCTGTTCAATCACTCGAACTAATCCAAAATAATACCGCGCATTTCATACACAGCTACTTTAGACGAACACCAAGCGTATCATCCATGAAAAAGTCCTTAGTACTTGCTCCACTCTCATTCCCACGTAAGTGTTCTCTCCTTGCTCAATTTCATAACTTATGCTTCCACAATTCACACATGCGTGATAACCTCATATAGTCCCCTATTTGCACTTCATCTCGTATTGATCGCAGCCGTGAGGTTGGAATATGCAATGCCATACCAGAAGCTCTCACGAATATATTATTCACAGGACCTTCCAGGAATGGAACCACCTTCCCAGCGCGGTGGTCGCTATCAAAGATAGCTAAAGATTTGTTCTTCCATATCAGATAATCAATCCCGGGCTCAATTAACCAATCAGTTTTTGTGTTAACGAGCCACGTTTTACCGCTTTTTGCCTTTTGTATTTTTTTGCATTTGTTTCGCACCCCCCTCTGCAATACCTAATGAGAGCACTAGAACTAAATTGAGATAACAATCAGCAGTTATGCGTACATGTGAACATGTGCAGTTAATCTGTAAGGTATGTGACAGGCACGGGTTGACTTCGAATATTGCTGTAGAAGGCTCGCTATCATGTCCCAAAATCCTTCATTTCTGGAAATTCTTTTCAGTGGAGCCGGTGAATGCATTTTATTGCAACAAGGCATTTTACTACAAAAACCGCTGTACAATGGTAAAATGAGAACATGGAACATTAAAACTAACAGGAATCCGGCTGATGAGGGAAACTACCCACGTATGTCCGCTTTGGAACATTCTGGGATAGCACAGTTACGGTGTTTTTCAATACACACAAGTGCACTGAGTATATGTCAGAATTGATATGGCACTTAGGTAAACCCCATGGTAAACCAAACAACAATGGTAATTCCTGTTGACGGCATAACAAACACGCATACTAGAACAGCACTTCTAATTAAATTACTATTTTAAAAATTGTGTATTGCGATGTAAGGCGCATAGTGCATAGAATTCGAAGCGTCTATCTAAATATGGAGAAGAACAAGTAGGGTGCCCACTGCTCTCTATACAATTTGTGAACGTTGTCACTGTTTTGTATACCGAAAGCGATGCATATCAGTGTACTTGTCTCGGTACGCATGCATTATCACATTTCATCCCTACCGGGTTGCAGCACGGCTGCAAGGAAACTCACCTGCGACATGGTGTTCCTCGCTATGCTGCAGAGAGTGTACCATTGTGACTGGGGCACTGCAGTGGTTGCAGCAACCATCGCAAAAAAATAAACTAGGCCTAACACAGAAGGATGATGAGCTTACGAATGCCGAGTATTAGGTAGTCTACAGCTTCATCGGGCAAAGTCCTAAGAAGGCAAAGCGACGCGTACTCCAGAGGACCAGTGGCCGGATAGCAGGTCTTCGGGTCCGTCTCTCTCACGGCCGAGACCATTTGATCCACGACTTCCTGGGGGTTCTCGCGCATAGAGTACGAGTAGTAGATCGAAGCCGACTTGAGCCAGTTCTTCACTTCGACCTGGGTATAATCGGCGATGACTTCGGGCGCTTGCTTGTTCAAGTCTCGCTCGATGGCCTCGAGTGAACCGACGTTGTCGTTGATGCCGGTCCTGTGAAGTGATACAGAGGAACACCGTAACTTCGGGTGAGTGAACAAGAAGAGTGTAACTAACGGTAAAGCGGTAGTGCGAAACAACATAGTAGGACAAAGGCACAGCAACAAGATTGCGCGGAAGTAAGCAAACACCGGTTACGTTTGTTTCCTGTTCTTTCCCGTGTTCGTATTTTTTAGGGGCGAAGCTCCTTCCGCCGTGGGTCGTTCCATCCTCTGTTGTCCCTGTAGCCACCTCGTCTAGTTCGTGAAGTGCTCACTAGATGGCGTGATGGCGCTGCGGTGCTCGCTTCAGATGTATGGGAACGCGTAGTATGGGAGCGCATGGCTCACGAGACTGCTAGGTCTCGTGCTCGCTCTTGAATGATCTCAGAATGATCACGAGATGTCGCTGCGGTGCTGCTTAGCTAGTACGTGAATTGATCAATAGATGGCGCTGCGGCGCTCGCTGTTTCGTTGTCGCGTCGTAGCCACGCTCGCGTTCGCCCTCGGCGCGTGCCTCCCGGCGCGCGAGCTGTCTCACTCTTCCATCTGCTGCCTTGTGAGAGAAAGAGAGACAGAGAGACCGAAAGGCGCGCGTTGACTATGGAAACGCTCCTTCTTCGATGAACGCTCTACCAGCTCGCAAAGAAGGAGAGCGCGCCCTCACCCGCGAGAGACAACGTTGACGCAGGCAGCGTGTTACTAGCGACTTTCTTGATTGAAAAATACCGACTGCTCGCGATGGAGAACCGTTCACCGGCCACCCATATATATATATATATATATATATATATATATATATATATATATATATATATATATATATATATATATATATAGGCACTGGATCTTGACTTGCAATGAAGTGCCGGTGGGAGATTTCACTTGTGCGTAGTCGAACCATAAGGATTCGTAGCGTGCGCTTTAACTAAATTAATCCGGAACTCGGCACGATCTACGATAAACATCGGGAGCTTCGCCCACTCAGCATCATTCACTCCGTGGATATGCGTGGATTTTTTTATCTTGCCACGAAATCTTTTATTGTCCTTGCAGAGTGAGAAAATAAATGTTCCATAGACAATGACAATACTAACGAATAAAATCCGGTAATGAAATAATTAACGCTAGCTATCTCGAAACTACTGCGGAACACAAACTGTGGAAAACAATGAAATAAGAACTAGCATAAATTAGTTTATATTAAGAGGCAAAATAGGTTTATTAAATTCCTCCTGCTTTTCGATATATTTAGTACGGTAGCTTGCTGGACGTGTTGGCTCATGGCGTAAAGATTCCAGCGGGGAACGACGCGAGTACAAACAAGACGGAACGCAAAGGACTGAGGCTGGATATTTCACAAAGGTGACTATGACAGGGACATCGGCGGCGTCATGCCTTGTCGTTTTGTATAGAGTGCACCTTGATTTAAACAAGAGGAATGTTGGGTAAAGCTGAAATTGTGATTTTTTTCTAGCTACTACGACATTACTGCCACTGCAATAATACAAATTCTACGAACAGAATATGTAGCAATGACTGAATACTCATAAAAATTGCTTTGACAACTCCACAAGAAAGTAAATTGGTTCCCCATGTTCAGTATTCAATCTTCCCATAGATACACTATGCTACTAGAAAATGGATGCGCAAATGTCGTGTAGGTGCACGCTTGGCCGACGATTTCTAAATACGTAGTAAAATCTGACGCAAAGCAAGAAACATGCTTAATTAAACGCTCACTTACTTGTACAAAGTTGGCTCTATAGCGATGACGTCCACTCCTTTGCTATGCATTTCTCTCCTCAGGCCATCGACGAGAGATAATGCTGCATATTTGCTCATGCAGTACGCCGTTGCAAGCGGGAATGTGTATGATCCTGCAAACAGAAGATTGGCTGTGTTAATATCAATTTCTAACTTTAGTTTGTACGTTAAGCACACTTGTAGCCTGGGTATTTTACCCTTGCGTATCTTGTTCTCCGAAAAGAAAGAGAAGTGCGAGGTTAAAGGTTCAATAGTTCCTGTCGCCGTCTCAAAAACAGAGAGGTCCGCCCGAATTGGCAAAACAAGCGAGATTGATCGTAGCTTGAGACTGTCATTCATTCGAATCGCACGCTTATTTCCTTTCTGAAATATTTGCTCGGGAGTAGCACTTCAACGGCTTGTCTCAGTGAATATTTTTTTTCTCCAAGGAAGGAAAGAACTACAGGAAGCATTACTCTAGATACACTCAAGCCTGAAGACTGCATGCGGAACCCGTGATGACGGCACGGTAACCTTTACGTTTTTTTTCCCGTCACTGTGCTCAGTGACCTCAATGACTTCACTAATGATCCGAATAATGAGAACTGTTGCTGCGGGAACGTAGAGGTGCCCCACTTTCGAATAATGAGAACTGTTGCTGCGGGAACGTAGAGGTGCCCCACTTTCATGATGGGACAAAGGCGACAAATGTGCACGTTCAATTAAGCTACAAGGGTTACACAAGCGCAGCGGGACAAAATGTGCGCTTGCGGTTTCTGGCGAATCACCCGAACCCGGAAAAGTGGGCGTCGTGAAAACCATTCTGGAGCCAAACAAAAAAAACAACAAAAAAAAAACACTGGGACAAACTCGGCCGAACGGTAACTCACTGCCGTGAAAACACCTACGTAGTTTCTATGTAGTTTGCTTTCCAGGCAAACTTAGATCTATAGCTCGGCACCGATTATTTTGATTCATTTGTAACAATGGACACTCTTCTTAGACGTCAAATAATGGTAACATTACTTCAATACACGGTTTCTAAAGCTCGTGTTTTTGTCCACGAAAGCCTATCGCTTTACTGCTGAAAGCAATATCAGTGGGGAGTGAACCCGTGTTGAGCTGACAAATTAATAACGTTGATACGTATATTCGTCAGAGAAAGACAATGATATCTGCGTGACATGAATCCAAGTTGAAATAAAATGTGTCGTTCACTAAAGCAAACGCTTTGTGGCCTGCAGCAACCGTAGTTGTAGCAGCTTTGCTGGGAAATTTCATTGCCTCGCGCAAGCGAAGAATAGTTACTTTTTGCTCGCCTAAGTTTAGCTCTAACTGTAGCTCTACTACTTTTTCGCTAACGTAAGTTTAACTGTAGCTGCAGCACTGCTACGTTTTACTAGTAACTTATCCGTGGCGCATGCCGAGCCCCTGCATATCCTCAGTAGCGAAACGCGAGTTGGGCTACTTCGCGCTACTAATTGGCCTAAGGAGCTCGTCCGCATGACGGCACTCCCCTTCTGAGCTTATTATACTCCTTCTATGAATATTCGTACACAAGCAGCGCAATACTCAGAATGCGTTCTGCATGAAGCCACTCTGTTATATGCGGTGCCAATGAAGGGAGCGCTTTGAGGGGCTCCGCACTCACCGTACACACTAGTGACGATGACCACTCTTCCTTTGCTCCTCTTCAACAGCGGCAGGAACTTCTTGGCGACTCGAACGACCCCGAAGACGTTGACGTCGAACACCCTGATTATGCTCTCCATGGTCATCCATTCAATGAGGCCGCTGTTCGGGATGCCGGCATTGGCCACCACGGCCCACAGAACTGCGCTCGTAGATTTAAAAGTGCTTTGCGACCACATTCACAAAGTGACAAGTTAGCCAAGTCATCATACAACAGGAGCAGGCGCCTTAGCGAGAAGACAATGGACGACAAAGTGTAAAGTGCACGCGAATAAAAAAATCTCTAGTACAATACTGAAAAAAAATATACGCAAACACAGCACAGTTTGGTACCGTTCTTGAAGACGTATGTGGTAGAAAAAATATCAATAATTTTATTGAGGATAAAAGGCGTTAAACTAGCAGCTTTCCTTAACATACTCACCAGATTGCGTGTTGCCCCAATGAATGGTGCTCCCAATATAGATGGTTTTGTTCACCACTTAGGCAACATTACGCAAAATTCGAACGCCTTCGACGCGGCCGTAAACTTTTTGCGGTCCGGAAATACTACAGCAGTTGACCACTCCCGATGTAGTTGACAAGCATGATTTTTTTCCGAACACATCTGAGGTGGTCGCCAAAATGGCTGGGCCGTTTGGCGTGGAACGACCCTATATGCAATGGCCAAACAAAATCCAGAACAATACAACCATGTCTTGCTCTAAGTTTTAAATATGCCTCAGTACGACGCGGGCTCGCACGAGTTGAAACGTGAGGGATCTTGTTGTGAAGCTACAAAATGACGACAGTAGTACTAAAATAGTTATTTCCTGTTTTTTTTTTGTAAATGCAAGCATGAACTATAATCGAACTAATACAGAATGGTGGCCGTGCTGCTGTTATAAGAACGAATAAAAATTATAAGCCGACATGAGCCAACAATTGCCATGATTTAGCCAATATTTCCCAAATGTTTTTTTTTCCCTATAGTAAGCCAGTACTACCCTACATTAGCCACTGCCGAATGGTACTGATAGTACGGCAAGTCAAGGAATCAACATCGAAAAATGGCACCGGAGAAAAAGCACCCGTAAGAAAAAAAAAAGGGGGGGGGGGGCATGATGTTATGCGCTTGCATACAGCGCATTCCTTATTGTTTTGCCCGTAATCGTCGTCTACCTCTCGATCCCAGGTCCCGCTTGACCGATTCCAGGGCTTCGTCGATCTGGTTGTCCTTGGTGACGTCCAACTGCAGCACGCGGACGTTTCGGCGCTTCTTGAGCACCATCGCGCCCTCGCTGTTGGAGTCGAGGCAGCCCGCGTACACCAGGAAGCCCTCTTCGGACAAATTGCGGGCCAGCATGAAGCCGAAACCCGTGTCGCAGCCTGCGAAGAGACAGCCACTTGTTAGAAAGTTGCGCCAAGATGAGTGACCGAAGAATTTAGGCGTTACGAACCTAACAAAGAGGGTTGTTCAACAGAGGCGCGCGAACAAGAATTTTAAATGCGAAGCATTTCTTGGTGACCTTATCACTTTGACCATATCTATCTATCTATCTATCTATCTATCTATCTATCTATCTATCTATCTATCTATCTATCTATCTATCTATCTATCTAACCGCCACCACGGTGGTGCAGCGGCTATGACACTCGGCTGCTCATTCGAAGGTTGCGGGATCGAATCCCGGCCGCGGCGGCTGCATTTCCATGGAGGCGAAATGTTGAGTCCCGTGTGCTGTGCGATGTCAGTGTTAAAGAACCACAGGTGGTCGAAATTTCCGGAGCCCCCTCACTACGGCGTCTCTCATAATCATATCGCAGTTTTGGGATGATAAACCCCCCTAATGAATCGATCAATCAACTAATATGACATATTCGTCATGCAATTCACAATTAAAGGTACTGCAGTCACGCGTTGTTTTCGGCACCTCACACTGTCCACTGACTGCAGGATGGGGTCACACCGGACGCCCGGTTGGTTGGTTGGTTGGTCCTTGGGTACCTTAGCGCAACCCACTCTGGGGGATCGGCCATGAACCGGAAAAGAGATTTGTATGGAAGAGAACTACTAATAAAAAATACAAAAATGTGATACAAATTTGATAATCAAATTTAGGTTAAACGAATAGTTTTCTGCGATGACTGAAGGTATATAATTATATATAGAAAAAAAGAAGTGAATGCTATGGAGATTGGTTGTCACGTACTCAGATCATGATTAAATATATAAAATAAAAAGCTGAGCTGATCAACATTGAATTCTCTTTGTCTCACGAAGAAAATCGCATACGGCCTTGCAAACGTTCCTGTGACTAAATCCGAGAGTAGTCGCACCAAGAGAAAGGACTACTGGAAGAGACAAATTTAAACCCATGTTTCTCAAGGGCATTTCCAGATTAAAAAGATTCGCTCTTAAAAAAGAAAGAAGAAACACCGTTTTCTCTCGGTAGCTATTGAAATGTAGACGAAACAAGCACACAACAAACACGCCACTTACCAAGTGATAGGCGGGCATCAAACACGAGCCCTCGAGGTACCAAGCAGGCACGCTACCACTATAGGCTACGTCCGATCCTCCCGCACGGCATATAGAGTAAGTAAACCAAGTGAACCCGCACTTGTAATAATGTGTGCCTGCTTAGCGTGAATTACGCTTCTAATGCTGGATAGGCATTGTCATTACAATGAATACTATCTGCTACCATTCGTGAAACTTTGCTTGATCCCATAATCATCATCATAAGGCCTAATTAGGTCCACTGCAGGACGAAGGCCTCTCCCAACGATTTCTAATCCGCCCTATCCTGACCGAGTTGGTTCCGCTTTATGCCCGCAAACTTTTTAATTTCATCGCTCCATATAACCTTTTGCCTGCCTCTGTTGCGTTCTCCCTCTCTTGGTATCCATTCCGTCGTGCTTACTGTCCATCTGTTATCTTCCCTCCTCATGACATGTCCTGCCCAGGTCCACTTCTTCCTTTTAATTGATATTATGGATACATAGAAGAGGAATAGGGATGATGATGGTTATGTGCAGATGAGAACGATGAAGTATGTTAAAAGTGCTCACAATATAATAATATCAGCCACTCCTGGCTGTTCCCTGATCCATTCCGCTCGTTTCTTTATCTCTTAGCGTTACCCCTAACATTTTTCTTTCCATTGTACGTTGCGTGCTCCTTAGCTTCATCTCTAGTCTTTTCGCTATCCTCCACGTTCCTTTTTGATGCCATAGGAGTATTTCAAGGAACGATGCTTGTGCACATCAACGAACCGTATAGCGCATTTTTCTTTGACGAAACACATGTCTGTGTTTTGGACCAACGTGAGTGTAAACGTTACGTCTTGCTGTGAGCTACCATTGAGTCGCCACGGTGCTGTCGACGTTCCTGGTTAGCCCACAGTTAAGCATAGTCATGATTGGGTACTCATGCGCTTCGTACGAAGACTTTGATCCTACTCGTCACAGTTGGCTCAATGACAAGCAATTCGTCACAGTCAATTTCCTCGCTGACTGCTTCGCGTGACAACAGTTTCCACAATGCGTGTGATCTGCCAGATCTTTCGAGACAGCGTTGTGAACGCATAAAAAGATGGCCGAAGAGAATTGAATACAATCCAACACATCATTACTTTCGGATAGTTCTGGCATGCTGAACAACTGTCTTAAAGGGTAACTCCGATCATTTTTCAGTATTCAATGATCTCAATAAAATTTCAATATACATTCTCCTCGGATCTGTATGAATATATGCCAAGTCAGGCGGATATGTATGTCATTTAGTTTTTCTATAAATGAATTTTAAAAATTCTTAACGGATTTTCACGCGGGCCACCGTGTGTTGTTGACGTCATCACCTACGCGCCTGCCTGCCCGAGCCTGCGGGCCTTCAAAAGCAAAAAAGCGATACTTTAGCGCTAAAGTCGTCGCTGTCAAGATCGAGAAATGCTGCCATAACTCAGTATATCGTCGAATGACCTTGCCACTGGCATTTATTTGGCGCCAGTTCCATACTTCTAGGTGACGGGAAGATTGTGACGTCACCGCACACGCACAACGAAGCATATACCTGTTTCGGTTTCGGTTTGAAGACAACTTTCTGTTGCTTACTTAAAATTATTGGTGCGTTTCAGTGCAAATTGAACCACCCTGGCGGTTACAAGACTATCAGTACCATTGAGAAATATTGATATCAGAACATAGTAAAAAAATTGCAGGAGTTGCCCTTTAAGACTGACCTAGACAGTTGGTTACGTGCTTGTATTCCTATAATACCAGTACATATACAGGCCTATGAAGGAATTAAGTAGAGAATTAGTGTCCACAATACACTTCAAAACAGCGCAATTGACGTTTGCAAAGTCAGGCTCGCCGAGAGAGGTATAGAACCCTGCGCAATATATCCCCTCGCGTTTTATGCCCATACTATATACCCGTGGGCTCGGAATTTATCGATCTCGTTTCTTTATTTATTTCGAAGATTAGGAGCTATTCGTAAACTATTTGAGAAATATTCGCCTTTACAATTAATGGCTATTGGTATCAAAGATGGCACAAATAGGGCACCATTTCCTTTGAAATCAAAAATTTTCCTGTATTCGCCCACGCCATACACGATACAGTGAGCTACTACTACATTCTATACTGTGCGATGTCAGTGCATTTTAAAGAACCTCCAGGTGTTCGAAATTTCCGGAAACCTCCACTATGGCGTCTCTTTTGGTCATATAGTGGTTTTGGGCCCTAAAGCTGCTGAAAAGAATCAAACAATTCGCCCAGGTACCTCAACAATGCCAAAATGTCCGCAATCGGTCAAGGTAATCGGGACGATTGCGATCAAGTTTTATCGCAGTGTAACAAAAATAAAGAACCACCGCAAGGCTATGTTCTCGTTCGCTTAGGAATATTTATCTTTAACCCCTCTACGCGACGCCTTTTGATCGCAGTGATTTGGCTGTCGAAGAAACGGCAATCAGCGTCCTCGACCTGGTTCGGTAGGCGCTCGTTCCGTGCCGGATGCAAACAGTGCGACTCGCCCAGTAGCCCTGCGAGCTAGCGGCAACGTCCTTGGGGAGTAGAAACGTTACGCGAGTATGCCCGATCGGCCTAAGTAGGTACACGCTCAAGGAGTACGGGCCTCAAGGAAGCTTTGTAAATGGCTCTCTTTCGCGTGCTTTTTTTTTGTAATCACTGATCGTGCTACTGTTTTAACCCAGAATATTAAAGCAGCATCCTTGGCGATCAGACAGTTTAGCATATCAAGGCATAGCTTAAGTTCCCTCTCTCTCTTTGAGACACACATTAACCCATTAGAATTAGTCCAGAATGACGCATTCCTTCTACTTATCAGAGAACTTCCACAGTAGCAGTCGTGAAAATCAGCACTTCACTTCCACCCCTTGCTGCTCGACTTTCAGTTTTCCGTTTATTGTTACTACCATAAACCACACGATATTACATGACGTACTTATTCACAGTCAGCAATGATCATCGCATCGCGCCGATCATTATGCGCGTCCTTTCTTGCACCACAAATACAGTCTGCCAGTGATTTGTTCCTGGCACTTCACTATGCAGCAACTAGATAACGTGGATCTATCAGTGAAAATTCCTGGTTTTTTAGTGCCTTCAACAACGCAATTAAACAGGATGTGATTTCATAACCTGCTTTTCTTCTATGTCGCGTTGTTCTTGTATATTTTATATATTTGATATTTGATATTTCTTGAGTAGCCTGTCATAGCCTCTCCCCTCCACCCCACCTCCGCCACCACCCGCAGTGTGTTCTTACCGAACTGTGTAGACAACTCATACTTGCTATGTCTTAAAGCTATTGATGTGTCCTACAAGCTATTCCCACTGCAATGCTTTGACAGGTCTGCAATGCATACTACATAACGAAATAAGCATGTGTTGCAAACCACATCCAAAGACGGAGGCTTAAAGTGAAGATAAAGTTGTTGCTAGAGCAAGCGTCTCGACAAGTGGACTTGTCTTCGTCAGGGTAACAATATCGTACCTTGAAGAAGACAAACTAGAAGAGAAGCTCAAGGGAAGATGGATGCTTGAATCGATGAACAGATCGCAAAATACGATTTAGAACAGGGAATGTCGCAGGAGCCAACGTTGGCTCCTGCGACATTCCCTGTTCTAAATCGTATTTTGCGATCTGTTCATCGATTGTTGACGAAGACAGTTGTCTTGCCTTGACGAACACCAACTAGTATTTTGATGTCTCGACGAAGTTAAGTCCATTTGTCGAAAAGGTTGGCTATATAGCCACACACTTTGTTCAACTCTTTCAGCACTTTATAACTATTACAACACGCGTCACTCACCGGTAATAAGAACCGCTTTACCATCGCCGCTGACGAGCTTGACGAACAGCCGACGCCAGATGAAACGAGCGAGGAAATGCGCGGCGCACAAGAGAATCAGCGCCGTGCCCAGCCAACGGGCTAGCACTGCCAGGAACGGTAGCAACGACCACACGTAGTACAGGACGAACAAGAGAAGCGCGAACAAGACCCACGACGTCCTCATGTCGACAACGCGGGCTTTGTGGGCGATATCCTATATCTCCCGGCGGCGAGATGCTCTACAGGGAAGTCGCATTCACTCGACGAACTCTCCGCCGTGCGTCTATGCTCACCGATCGCTCGACGAAATTGAAGGAAGGGGGTAAGAAGAATTACATCACCGTCGCAAGTCTCAATTGCTCGCAGCGACGGGGTGTTTCTCCTCGCCCACGTGCTGCGCTGGGCATCTTGAAGCCGCCGTAGAGAGCCGGCCTCAAAGAGGATCGGGAGAGGATGTGACTCGCCTTGGAAAGGAGGCACAGTTGGTGGAGGCCGCTGACGCCGGTATGTCATCGCGATTATCTTTTCAGACAGTGGGCTGTTTTCGTTCTTGCTGTACTCGTTGCTCGGGCTTCTGTGTGCGCGCTTGATTGTGCGTGTTTCTATCTGTGAATGTCCGTGTTTGTGGACGTGTATTGCGTGCGTATGCGCATTACGCTTGTCATGGCGCTTATGCGTTTGTGTGGGAGTGTTTGAACGTCTTTGTCTCTGTGCGTACACGTGTTTGCACGTGTATTATTAGTGAGTATGTATGCTAGGTGTGCGGGTAAGTTTGTATGTATAATTGTATTTGTGTGCGCGCATGCGTAGTAGGCATGGTTTTTGTTTGTATGCGCTTGTTTTTGTGCGTGTGCTCGTGGATGCCGGCGCGTTTAGGATGTGTGGCCGTGGGTTTGTGGGGGTGCCCGCACACACTTGTTTTTTTGATCTCTTCTGCAACGGAAGGAAGCTGCCGAATTATTCTGCCGGGAGATGTGTACGTTAATTCGTTTTGTTCTTATTCCTGCATAACCTTTCTTTTTCGTGTCCCGCTTTCAGACTTAAGCAGCGGCTCTTAAGCTGCTCTTCGGTGCGTGAATTCTGCGTACTGCAGCCGCCCTTAATCCGCTATGCGACAGATTTTATCAGGTTTTTTTTTTAATACAGCTCTCTCCTCATTGTGCCTGGGAGACACCACAGAGGATTCCCGCCATAAAGAACTTTCTAAGTAGCCACGCACTCCCTCGTTCTTGTCTTCTGAGTGCCTACAGGAATCACTGTACACGTCAGTACGTGCCTTAGTACCTAAATTTCTCCTTCGTTCAAGTGGGACCCTACTTGCTTTCGAGGGTAGAGAGGCCTCCCCACCTCGACTGATTTGATTGATTTCTGGGGTTTAAAGTCCCAGAACCAGCTCTGATTATGAGAGACGTCGTAGTGCAGGTCACCGGATATTTCAAGCACCTGGGGTTCTTTAACGTGCACTGACACCACACCGCACAAGGGCCTCGACATTTTGCCTCCATCGAAATGCAGCCGCCGCGGCCGGGATTCGATCCCGAGACCTTCAGATCAGAAGCCGAGTGCCATAACCACTAGACCACCGACAGTTGGCGGGGCCTCCTCAGCACGTATGTACGTATGTATGTATGTACTTCTGGGGTTCTACGTCCCGAAACCACGATATGAATACGAGAGACGCGCCGTAGTCAACGACGGCGGAAATTTCGACCACCTGGGGTCCTTTAACGTGCACTGGAATCGCACAGTACACGGGCCTCAACATTACGCCTCCATTTAGGTGCAGCTGCTGCGGCCGGGATTCGATTCCGCGGCCCTCGTATCGGCAGCCGAGTACCATAGCCACTATACCACCGTGGTGGGGCAACATGTATGTATGTATGTATGTATGTATGTATGTATGTATGTATGTATGTATGTATGTATGTATGTATGTATGTATGTATGTATGTATGTATGTATGTATGTATGTATGTATGTATGTATGTAACCACTAGGAAGAGGAGAGTGACGAAGTTTCAGCGAAACCGTTTGTTGCCTCCAAGAAACTCCTCTAGACTCGCCTTACAGAATATGTCATCGTAGAAGTGGTCAAGAATAGAACTCTGAGGTACATGGCACCCTTTATTTTTTTTTTTTCGTTCACTTGCATGGTGCACTGTTTCCTTGTTAGCCCACCACCGAAACAGAAGGACGCGTGAGCATAGCGACTTTCCGCAAGGAAGACAGTGATTTATTGACCGTCGGGTTAGTGTAGTTGCATAGTACGTATGTACGTGCACAGTTGTACACGGTAGCCCTTTAGCACTCGAACTCGCACTGCACGCTCATCGAGTGTTTATGCTTCGAGCTTTCGATGTAAACGCATCGATGCCCACTGCTTTGCACAGTGTAGACGGGCTACGTCAAGAACTACTACATCCACGTTGCATATTTCCTGTTTACGGCAATGCCAGACACAGCTTGGTGACGCCTGAACTGAAGCTTCATTTGTCGCAAGACTCACCGAAAGAAAGATTGACGTTGGCTGCCTTTTTCCTTAATACAGCGATTTGTATGCTTTGCCGAAACGCTGACACGGAAAGCAATGTCTCAAGGAAAACTAGCTTGACCTGCATGCATGGATCACATTCCAGACGTATTCGATGTAGGCACGTTATTTGTGGTTCTGGCACGTCATCATGCATAACTGCAATGCGTTAATTTTTTGATAGTTGATTGATTGATTTATGAGGTCTTACGTCCCGAAGCTGCGACTTGAATATGAGTGACGCCGCAGTGGAGGGCTCCGGAAATTTCGACCACCTGGGTCTCTTCAACGCGCACTGTCATAGCACAGTATATGGGCCTCGACATTTCGGCTCCATCGAAGTGCAGCTGCCGGGGCAGGGATTCGATCCCGCGAACTTCGCATCAGAATCCGAGTGCCATCACCACCGGACCATCGTGCCGGAGCAACTTCTTAATAAAAAAAAACTCCGTTAATATGCTTTTACATCAGCGCTTCATCTACGTGTGTGAATTGAACTCACGGTTTTCGATAACGTTCAGGCGAAGGCAGATTCGCTTGATGTGATTTTCGCTACGAAGACGGCCAGTCCAGCAATAACCGTTTTTTTTTCTTAAATGAGAGCTTAAACCCTTTGCTGCCGGATTTTGTTTTTTAACCTCGGCTTAGCGAAAAACCAAGAGTGAGAGCAAGGTTTTAGACGAGGCCAAGTGAAGCGCCATTACACTAAGAAAGATGTCCCAACAGTTAAATGACTGATTTGTAACGCGCGGCAAAGTGGAAAATGCGTGAGTGAAAGAGCGCTGGATCAAACAAGAAAAAGATCTGTAAACGTGCATAACATGCTGAAATGATAGCTAGACGCCTGTGCAATACGACAACAATTATGAGTAAAGTCCCATCAATTTATAACAAGAAAATGGAGTCGTATACAATGCGTTACATTTGAGGGATCAGGAAGTTGCACACCAGGAATCTCCTGTACGCGTCGCACCCCCTCACGTGTTTTCTAAGATTTGAATCAGGAGCACATTTAGTCACGGCGTCAATCACAGCTAGTCTCAGTTTGAGCTCACGTGTATGGTGTGATTTGAATGCGTGTTCCTTGTAACGAAGTACGCTTATAATGGTCAGCCCCATGTGTTGCTGTGTTTTGACCTTTCGCCTCTTTGTGTGTCTCTTTATAACAATAATGTTCTTTTGCCTAAAATACGGAATAATTATTGTAAATGGACGGCTGAATTTTCTTCTATATAGCTATATACTACACTACCTGTTTGTATGAAAAATGCAAGGCACTTACATCAATTCAAGGCAGAACTAAAATCACACATTATACGTACTTAGCTAATACCTTTTATAGCTTCATTTGTTTCAAGTTTGTTATTCCGTTTATTACAGCTTCACTTTGTACTTTTCGTTCTGTTCTATTGCAAATGTATTTAGCACTACTCTTGCCGCATTTTGTTTAATTGTGTATATTTTCTTTATCAGAGTTTGATCTTGTATTTCTTGTTCATTAGAGTTTGATCTTGTATGTTACCTGATTGTTCTACCTACAAACGTGTTTAGTACTACTCATACTACCAAAGAGTGCTTCTACTGCTTTTTTGTATATTACCATACTCTGGCATCTACAGGAGGTCTAGATACAGTCTTTGACTTTGGGACCTCCTTATGTATACTATACATATATAACAATTCTGTATTTGTACCAATAAAAAAAATCTCATTCTGCTAATTCTGCTGAGCACATCGCAATGAGCAACTTTTGCTGGAGGGGAGCTACAATGCAGATACAAGCCGAAATTCGTACCGGAACACCCAAGGTAGCGATGGCTATCACTGCACGCTCTTGAGAAAAGCCAGTGTGAATGAAAGAGGTTGGCTCAACTTCAGGAAGTCTGACCCTGAATGAGCGTCTTGTTCTTTCTTGTTTCAAATCGCCTCTTTATCTCTTTATTTTGTGGCGTCATTGGCTTCCAAGGTTGGGCAGAGCTCTTTGCTAAATCACCCTTGTTTTTTTCTTGCTCCCTAATTTTTTAATGCCCGAGTATTCCGCAACAAGCAGAAGTGTATGGATGCGTAACACAATGTAGACATCCTAGCCGGCAACGTGTCACGTGAACAAGGGACAAGGTAATTCAAGGACGTGTTGCAGACGCTTGCCATTGAGTTAGATATGAAGTAAAGTAGGCAATTCATGGTTTTCTGTAAACATCCATGCATACAGATGGAAAATGTGAAGCTTTGGAACAGTACTACTGAAAGGAAAAAAAATAATACTGGAAAATAGATTGAACTAACAAACGTATTGTCGAATACTTTGAGCGCTGCACAAAAGCGAAAGAAGTGAACCAATACATGATGTGCTTTGAATCCCTTGGCTTTTTGGAACAAACTGTATGTTTATAAGTCGTGTCACCCAGAAAGGTAACGTGGTTGTACATAATAAAGTGCGGCAATAGCTACGACATTGCTGCACTCCAGAAAAGCAGTTTTGTTTGTGAAGTCACGACTTCACTGTGTGACACAAGTTGCTCAACTCCTATATTATCAAGCCCTGCCACGGCGTTCTAGTGGTTATGGCACTCATCTGCTGATCCGAACGTAGCAGGATCGAATCCTGGCCATGCCTTTGCATTTCCATGAAGGCGAAATGTTCAAGCCCGTGTAATGTGCGATATCGGTACACGTTAAAGAACACCAGCTCGTCGAAATATCCGGAGCTCTATCCTACGGTATCTCTCATAATCGTGTCCTTGATTTGGGACGTTTTGGGACCTAAAACTCCTCATATCCATCAGTGAACCTTATCCTATGAAGGTGGGCTGATAGGGTGATCTTAATTAGAATAATTTCAAGGCCGTTTCAGTTTGTGTGGTCGCGCGCGTAAACATATAATTAAATAAGCACTACACTTGGAGGCTGTTCGCAGCATTAACCGCATGTCAGTTGTTTTACTTTGCCATTACAAAAAAAAAACATGTATTCAGGTTTATTTGTCCTGTAAAGGTTGTCGGAATGAGACGGAGAATACCGTATGCCCAGGTGGTCAAGTAGGCGCCGGAAAGACACACAGCCACGTGGTGAACATGCGGGGCAGGAGGCGACCATTGTGGGGATGTATTGTACAGCTCGTTTGGCGCCCTAACCCCCCCCCCCCCCCCCGCGGAGCGTCTCTGTGCGAAAGCACAACCGAGCAAGGGGCAGCAAGCGTACCTACTTTATTGTTCGCGGGTTGTCTTTTGTTAGTGAGGTGCCTGAATTTCGGCGTTTGTGATTGGCTGTGAGAGATTCAGGGGCGGAGCCACCAGAGTATATAAGGTGGCCCCTCTTCCCTGGTAAAAAGGGTTGGAAGCGGAGGTTGCAACACTGAAGGTGAGCAGAAGGTTGGAAGGTAGCCAGAAGGTTGGCGAGGATGGAGTGGATTGTGCTAGAGAGGACATCTAGCACGAGTCCGGGTGGTGGTTACGGTGGCAGGAGCAGTGCTATGCACTGGGGTCGGCTCTGCCGAATGGAAGCGATCGTTCCACCAAGGTCCTCCCAACCGGGGCTCGGGCGCGGATAGTACTAGAGAGGACATCTGGTACGAGTCCGGGCGGTGGTTGAGGTCGCAAGAGAGGTGCTATGCACTGGTCGGCTCTGCCGAATTGGAGCGACGGTCCCACCGCGAAGCCCCACCAACCGATGGCTCCACCTAGGTCCTAACAACCGAAGTCGGGAAGCACTGCTTGCAAAGTCTATGTACTGTCTGTCTGGTATATAAAGTCACGTTGTGTTTGTGTGAAAGGCTGGTCTCCATCCTTCAAGTCGACAACGCGACGGCGGACAGGTAGCAGGAAGGCTCCCGCCCATCCTTCTTCGCCGCAGCAACGCTAGCTGGAGGAGCTCGGCTCCAAAAGGAAGAAGAGAAGCAGGAAGGAGGAGAAGGTGGGAACTGAGGACAAGTTCACCACGACAAGGTCACCTTCTCTAAATTTCCCTTCCTGGAAATTTACTTGTCCCATACGATGCGGGCACAAAAGTCAGTCCGATAAGAGTTTCTTGATGTTCTTCTCGAAAACATATTTTGTTCACGCGACATTCTTACAATACTTGCAGTATCTCAAGCGTGGTATAACAGCGTGGTGGCCGATCTTTTCATTTGTCCTCTCTGCTCTCGCTTGTCTACACTATCAAGTTGTCAGTTCTGATCTTGTTCCATGGCTTTCCGCCATCAATCTTCCACGGCAGATTGAATCCGTTTGCAAAATCTTACACGAAACCTAACTTCACGGGCAGATGCGGTGACATGGAGCGACCTCCGTGGAAGGCACACCGAAGAGTGGTGCGCAAGTGCGCATCCTCCGAGATTGGGCATTGAATCTCGGAGGCCTTGCCAGAGATGCTACGGCAATGTCCCTCAAGAGGCGCGGTAGTGCAGGCCTCATGCAATGTATAATTAACACTGTATCATCATCATCAGCAGCAGCAGCCTGTTTAGGTCCACTGCAGGACGAAGGCCTCTCCCAACGATTTCCAATCCATCCTATCCTGAGCGAGTTGGTTCCACTTTATGCCTGCAAACTTTTTAATTTCATCACTCCATCTAACCTTTTGCCTGCCTCTGTTACGTTTTCCCTCTCTTGGTATCCATTCCGTTGCTCTTACTGTCCATCTGTTATCTTTCCTCCTCATGACATGCCCTGCCCAGGTCCACTTCTTTCTTTTAATTGATATAATAATATCGGCTACTCCTGTCTGTTCTCTGATCCATTCCGATCGTTTTTTATCTCTTTGCGTTACCCCCAACATTTTTCTTTCCATTGCACGTTGCGCGCTCCTTAGTTTCATCTCTAGTCTTTTCGTTATCCTCCACGTTTCTGCACCGTACGTTAGTACTGGGAGAATGCAGTGATTGAATACTTTTCGCTTTAGTGAGAGCGGTAAGTTTCCAGTCATGATTTCGTAATTCCTTCCGAATGCGCTCCAGCCCATCCTTATTCTACGGAGGATTTCTTTTTCATGGTTAGCAGTTCCCGTTATTAACTGTCCCAGGTATACGTATTCTTTTACACATTGTAAGGGTTCATTGTCGATTTTAAATTCCTGGACCCGTATTCACAAAAACAACTTACGACAAAAATGTTCGTAAGAGATAATTTCAGCCAATCCTGATGCCGGGCATATTATTACAGAAGCCCGCTGAACAATGGTAAAAAGCACTTACGAAAGAGAAGTTTTGTGAATTCGGCCCCTGTTCCTTAGCTAGGCTATTGAGCATAACTTTGGTCTTCTGCCTATTCATTTTTAATCCAATTTTAATACTTTCCCTCTTTAGGTCATCAATCATGTTTTGTAGTTCGGCTCCATCATTGCTAAAGAGCACAATGTCGTCTGCGAATCTTAAATTGCTGAGATATTCTCCGTCTATTCGAATTCCCTTGTCTTCCCAGTCTAGACGTTTAAAGATTTCCTCTAAACATGCAGTGAATAGCATCGGGGATATCGTATCTCCCTGTCTCACACCTCTCCCGATCGGGATTTCTCTGCTTCTCTCATGTAGGAATAGTGTGGCTGTGCAATCTTTGTATATGTTGTTGATGGTTTTCACGTATATATCCGGTACCCCTTGCCTACGTAGAGCTTCTAGAACTGCTTGTATTTCTATCGAGTCAAATGCTTTCTCGTAGTCGATAAACGCCATATAAAGAGGTTTGTTATATTCCGCGTACTTCTCGATTACTAGGTTGATAGCGTGGCTGTGGTCCATTGTCGAGTAACCTTTCCTAAAACCAGCTTGTTCTCTCGGTTGATTAAAGTCGAGTGTTTCCTCGTAGAAATTACTTTTGTAAATAGCTTGTATATTACTGGGAGTAGGCTAATTGGTCTATAATTCTTTAACTTCTTTATGTCACCTTTCTTGTGGATAAGGATTATATTCGCATTTTTCCAACTGCGTGGTATACTACATGTCTTGACACATTTCGTGAAGAGCGATGCAAGTTTTTCAAGTACAATATCTTCTCCGTCTTTAATCAAGTCGGCTGTTATACCATCTTCACCAGCTGCTTTACCGCGGGACATGCCTTTGACAGCTTTTTTTTTTACTTCGTCAGCGGTTATACATGGAATTTCGGTGTCCTCCTCAGATTCCATTTCTATTAAGGTTGTATGGTCTGTCTGAGAACTGTACAGTGCAGAGTAGAAATCTTCTGCTACTTTTAGTATTTCGTTGAAACTGTTGATAACGTTACCTTGTTTATCTTTCAGCGCATGCACTTTGTTTTGCCCTAAGTGCAGTTTCTGTTTGACCGTTTTAATGCTGGTGCCTTTCTCTACAGCTTTCTCTACTTCTCTCGTGTTAAAGTTTCTTACATCTCTTTGCCTGGCTTTACTGATCAATTTTGATAGTTCTGCGAATTCAATCTTATCTTTTGGCGAAGTTACTTTCATTTGCTGGCGTTTTTTTTATTAAGTCCTTGGTAGATTGGGACAACTTACTTGTTGTTTGCTTTGTTGTTTTACCCCCGACTTCTATCGCTGTTTCAAGGATTGTCTTCGTTATGGTTTTGTTCATTTCTTCTACATCGTCACCGTTTTCGTCTAATGCTTCGAACTTGTTGCTTAGGGCTACTTTAAATTCTTCATTCTTCGCTCTGATTACCTCTAGATTGCATTTCTTTCTAGTAAATAATTTAGTTCTTGTCTTCTTTAGGTTAAGTACAATCTTTGCCCTTACTAATCTCTGATCGCTGCATTTTATCTTCCCCACTACTTCTGTGTCTTGAATTATACTTAGTTGTTAGCACATTATGAAGTCGATTTCATTCTTTGTTTGCCCGTTTGGGCTTCTCCACGTCCACTTCCTATTCTTGTGTTTCTTGAAAAACGTGTTCATTATTCGGAGTCGGTTTCTTTCAGCAAACACTGTATATGCAACGCCTTCTGAGCAGTTGACCCATGCTTAGTGCTTAAATGTCGCTCACAGTTTTGTTAGAAATGAGTTGTATGAAGCAATTTAGACGATAATCATGCTGGGATATTGGAGGAGGAGTAGTAATAAACCTTATCGAATATGCGTGTACATGGCTAAAGAGCCCGCCTAACTACTCCCACGTTGGAACTGGGAGGTCAAGCCTCCTGGCCCTATCATGGACGTACTGGACAGCTAAGACTTGTTGCTTGTGGTCTTGTGACTTGATCATGCTTGAAAACCTGTCACGAGTAATGCCACGGCCAAGCGACCCACACTCCCAGAGCATGTTATAATGTACAATCGTCTTCCCTGCAAGCCCGGCGTATAGTGAGGTCATTACTCGGAATTGATAGGCGTGATTGATACGAACCTAAATCAATGTGTACGGCGGTCCTTGTATTTCACGCACGTGAAAAATGCATCCGCTATGGCGGATTGTCGAAATACTGCTTTGCCTTGGATGAGCTGGTTTATATCCCGAGATATGCAGACTCAGAGATATTCTCTCGGATATGATGCGCTCATCTGTGCCTATAAGTGTCGCCTGGCTTCGACCAAATCGCGTTGCACATCTCTTAGTGCCGAAGCCTCGTCGTGCAGGGTAGCATGCAGTACAGTTACACTTTAACCGCTAAGCAAACGCGCTGGGCGTAATTGTGCTTCATCTATCATATTCTTTAAACCACGACAAAAATAAGACTAGAAGAACCAAATATTCTCGGTAAACGTGTCTACTTTCCTTGCTTCGTCCTGCTCGAAACACCATTAGATACCCTATAATGGAAGCGATCGCTCCACCTAAGTCCTACCTACCGAGGCTAGGGAGCGGATAGTGCTGCAGAGGACGTCTAGTACGAGTACGGGTGGTGGTTCTGGTTTGCAGGAGCGCTGCTATGCACTGGTAGGCTCTGCCGAATGGAAGCGATGGTTCCACCTAAGCCCTACTAACCGATGGGTCTACCTAAGTCCTGCCAACCGAGGCTACTGTCTGTCAATGCGCATATAACGTCTTGTGTATAAAAGTCAAGCTGTTCTCGTGTGAGAAAAAAGGCTGGAGAGGACACTAGAACACATTGCTCCCTCATCACTGCTGCAAGCAGTGAAGTAGGAACACTGTAGTTCAATAAACCACTCGCTAAAAGAATCACTTCTTTCCGGTCACGTAAGGGAGGAGACGGAAGGTGTGAGTTATTCCGAAGCCTCTCACAGTTTCCCGCATACCTCTCAAACTCGCTTCTTTCTTTTCTTCTTTTGAATTGTCCTTGATGTACTCTGAATAGTGCGCGGATATACCATATAGCGAACAAGGAAAAACTATACGGGCCGACCTTCCTTGTAATAGCAATTCGAGATGATGGGACTCGATCTTTCGCAAGCGGCAACCAGGAAAGCACTTAATGTACAACTCTATAGCTTGTTTTATTCAGTGGGGACCTACCTGTTCCTGTTGTAACAATTCAGACGTAATGTGTTAGAGCAAAGTAAATTACGAAAAAACTGATCAAATTTGGATCTTAAATGCGCAAATATTAAAGGTCTAAGCCATATTTCATGAGGAAGGGACACTATGTTTTTATTGCCACTACGAAAGAGCGGATAATAGTTCACAAATTTAGAATGCGCCTTACAATGTTAACATACACAAACAACATACATACAAAATATAAATTTATAAAACTTGCATCGTGACTGAAATTACTCATACCTTAATTCTGCAAGCATCTCGTTGACAATAGCCAGCACAATTAGTGTTTTGCTTTTATAGCTCTTGTTTGCCGTACCTTGGAGAATCTTCAGTGCTGCTGAGTCGACCTTTCATGACCCACTGATATAGTGTATCATTATAGTGTATCATTGCTTCTTTACCACTTATGTGTATCGCAGGTTAAATGCACTGCTTCGCTCCCCTGCAACAAATTTCGCTTTACCTCCATTCTACTGACAGCAGCCGAAGACTCTAGGGACAGTGTGCACTCTCGGAATGGGGCGGCGCTGTTCTTTTTCTCTCCTCTATCTCTTTGTATCCCTATTCCCCCTTTACCCAGTGTAGGGTAGCAAACCTTCGCTTCCCTTGTTGCTCTCTCTCTCTCTCTCGCTTTATTCGCTAACTCGATCACACAAGGTCCCTTGACACCCTGGGACCCTCGGACTTCCTTTGCTGCCTTAAGACATACACAGTATAAGTATGTGTATCATCATGATCATCATCAACCTGTCTACGCCCACCGCAGGGCAAAGGCCTCTCCCATGGATCTCCGATTATCCCTGTCCTGTGCTAACTGGGCCCAATTTATCCCCGCAAACTTCCTGACCTCATCTGCCCACCTAACTTTCTGCCGCCCCCTGCTACGCTTGCCTTCTCTAGGAATCCACTCTGTTACCCTTCATGACCAACGGTTGTCTTGTGTGTATGTGTATTATTAGGATCGTGCCGCCGACACCAGTTGTTGCGATCGCCTTCCGCTGCCACCAGTCGCCCTCTTCGGGGACGACAACATGCCAGTGAGGATCGAGGCCGAGAGAAACGATTAAGACTTGCGTTTATTCACATATTTACATAGAGCCTGCTTTCGCAAGACTCCACTCGTCAGAGTGTTCTCTAGGGTTCTCAGGGCTCTCTTCCTTGGTCCCGCGCTTTTTGTCTCCCGGGCTCTTCTCCCATTGGCTCCTGGGCGAGGAAGGGGGGAGAGGAAGGGACGTGTCCAAAACGTCCTTGACTCGCCCATGGCTGCAGTCCCGGAAGGCCCCGGGGGATGATGCCGAAGCCGTCACGCGGCCAGCACCAACGTAATCACTCGTGTGCGTGTGGAGACATTCCCACCCGGTAAAAGTCTGTTTGGTCCGAGAAGGTGAGCACTCAACCACTTCAAGATGTGCCGCACGGCGGGGGTCTCCTCTTCGGCCTGAAAGCCAAACGTACAGGTTCGGTCTCGAACAAAGGGCCACCCCCTTAGGCTCTGGAACGGGCGTTCTTCCCGACACCACCGCGGCGCCTCGGCTGAACACAGACGTTTCTTACCTGCGCTGTCGCGGAACTCAGGCCAAACGAGTCGGCGACGTTCACCTTCGGGCTCGTTCCGCACTCCAAACGTAACAGTATGCACTTCCCTATCTTCACTATTCGCTATAGTAGTACTGGAATCTTCATTCTAGCAGTACAACTACTGGGTTGCTGATCTCAGTGTTGTACAGCCTTGCTCCCTGTACAGCTACTGGGATCTGCATCCGGAGCCTACTCACGCCTGATCCGGAGGCCGCAGAAGCGTCACAGGGCTTTGCCAAAGCAGTTTCGACAGCATATACTAACGGGCTAGTCAGCGCCCCTTTCGTAATTTATCTAACTTGTGGCTCTTAATTGAATTCAATTCAATTTAATTTTCCCACATTTCAGCACAGATGGAGGGGCCATAAGTAAAAGCTGCTCAAGGGCGGCTTGACGAGCCTACATAGCTAAAGTGCAGCAGGATGGCAGCACTAGTGGAAATTATACACTTGAAAACACATAAATACACAAGAATCAGCGAAGAATACACGAATCAACAATATGCACGCACAAGTAAACCAAAATCAGGTTTTCTAATTACTTGCTAATGCTAATGCTAATTACTTAGCATGAAGTTCTTCACGAGAACTGGAGGACAAATCGAAATTAGTAACAGCATAATTAAGGAAAGACGGAAAAGTATAATGAAGGCGTTCTTTAAGTCGAGGTGTCGGAACAATTCATTCCTCGCCATGTCCCGTCACTGCCTTCTCTACTGAAGAAATAGCGGGAAACAAAGGCTAAAGCATGACCAAAAGTGTTCAAAGCGTCCCTGTTGTTGTGGACTTACTTGACGCAGGTGAGGTTGTAGCCATTACCTTCAAAAGGCAGTTTATGCCATTTAGCCCTGCTCGGGCTGGGAAACAGCTGAGAGGTCATCACGATCATTCTACGGTATCAAAAGCTGACATAAGAAAGTGCATGATCGGGCTAAAACTCTCATCCAGTAAAATCGAGAAGCTTGCGTATGAAAAGACCATCTTTAAACCAACAAGCCCTCTACCAATGAAAGGCTGATAGCGTTTTTTTTTCACCCTCTGCAGTACACAAGAGGAGGAACGATATCTCCACGCCGAGAGTGCTGAAGAAAACAGAGCCAACGTATGGAGGCCACCCTCCCGGGCAAAGCGATAAACTATCTGCGGAAACCTGGCAGCTCTTCAATGTGACAAGCAAGAGCTTGCACGCGACTTGGAGCCGCCTTTCAGCTCGACGTCGTCTCATTGTGGTCGAAGGAACGAGCCGCTTGTGGTAGTACATACTCTTGGTAGCCGCCATTGCGTGAGAGTTTGGCAAGCAGTCAATTAGATGCTCACGAAAGCGTTGGACGACCGGTTCTTTCCGAGCTATCACTGGCCTTACAATTGGCTCGCGCCGAAGCATTTTTTGTGGAAGCGTTGCTGCTTTTTTTATTTACTACTTCCACATTTGCTTCTTTTTCCCCGCTTAACGTAGCGCTTTCGAAAGGGGGTCACATTATTTTCCTCGCGGAAGGCCGCCCGTCCAGCTGTGCTGCGGTGCTTACCGTGTAGGGGCGTCAGCCATGCGGACTTCGTGGGTGCTGTTCGGCGTGTTCTCAGTTGCTCTTATGGGACCTGTGGGAACGTGTGCCACTGCTTGCCGAACTTGGGAACCTTGTGGGATCTCTCATGATCATACTTTTCGCGTCTTACTGCCTGTCCGGGTTTGTATGGAAGAAGCTGTTCGTCAAGCAGCTACCCGTCGACGGGAACGCTGTTCTCATTACAGGTGAGCCATTTTACTTTATTTGGCCCCTTTCCCTTCTCCTTCAAGAAAGAGTGAGAGGGAAAGAGAGAATGGCTTCATAGAAACGTAACGAAATCTGGAGTAATCGAGAGTGACCGAGGGTATGTGTCTAGATAACGCGAAAAATATTTAACTGTTTCCTGAAGTTGCCCCAGGCGAAAATAAGCACACGTTCTAGTAGTTCTTGGAGAATTAAGCATTCAATGATAATTGACGTACATGATAATTTTTACGCATACGACATCCAGTAAGGTAATAAACAGGAGGTTACGGCTTGATTGAACGTCAGATATAATTACATGCTGGAGCTTAATTGCTTGCTGTGTATTTGCCGCTTTTGATATTTCAATTGTCTTAGAAAGGGTTAGTAAAAGGAAGAGACTTATGCCCATTAAGGGAAAGGGTGGTTTGAAAAGCTTCATAATAGTAAATGATGGGCCGGTTGCCGGGGTGTTCCATTTTTTTTTTATTTACACTTCACCTACATCGCCGTACGGCATTGCGTAGGGGAAGTACACATGGGTGAAAACATACCGCAGTTAGCAATCGATATGATAGTTACGACAAATACAACGATACACAAGATACTTTTAAGAGAAAAAAAAACTCGAATAACAGTGAACTACAGATGCTAAACAGTGACACAGCCATACGTTTAAACACCCAAACGCTTCGCGGCAACAAACCACTCCTATTGGCAATGGTATTGTGGGCGTTGTTACAGGGAGGAAAAAAAAAACAGTTGCCAGAATTTAAACGCGATAATTTCGGGAGCAAGGGGTTCAGGTCCACTTTTATGTATGTTCATACGTGTGTTTGCCGTGTGTTTATGCTCAAATACAAACGGCAATGGCACTAAGCGAAAGGAGGTTGACCCCTCCCCTCCCCTCCGTTTACGCAAATGGGGAGCTGTTCTGACGTCTAGCAAAAGGAAGAACAGCAAAACTGGTGCGAGCGGAACGAAGGCCAACCAGACCAAGCTTGAACGCATGGTTGAATTTAAATGAAGGGCTATTGATGCGATCGCGTGCATTACTAGAGGAGCGATAAGCTGACGCGAAACAGTACCGAGAAAATGGTCGGAAGCGCTACGATCAAAAAATCTCACTTGTCTTTGTAAGCATATCCTATCATATTGCAGCCAATAACACAGGTGGGTAAGACACATCCCACAGCGCAAAGGAATGAAAAATTAAATTATAAACGAAAACTGTCGTTGAAATGCTTCGAGCGAGTAACCTCAGCGCGACCTTGTTTTCACGCGCTTCTGAATTTTTGTGCGGCGGGAAAGTCCCATCGCTGGCGTAGAGGTACCCGAGTTAGGCTCTTAATAACACGCATTCGACGGTCGACTGCAAAAAAAAAAAGAGAAAATAAAAGGAGCAGAAGAAAGGCAATAACGACAGCACTAGTATAGGAAGTAGTCGCAACTCTGTAAGCACACGAGATACTGACTTTTCGCGGCCTATTCCATGAGTGTCATGAGCACGAGCACGTCACATCAAACACTGCTCAGGAATTGGATATTTATTTAAAAAATCGCGTTCTTACTTAGCAAATCACTACGTCTACATTACATTGTAAAGAACTTCTGATCATGGTTATAGTTTTTGTTTATCGTTTTTTTACGCGTCAGTTTGTTCTGTTGCAACGCTGGCCGTTTTTTTTTCTAATCAGCACACTTTTGCATTTAGTATATCGCATGATTTCTCCCTACGTTGCTGTCGGGCCTCCTTCTGCGTAATTATCTGTACGCTGTTCTTGCAGTGACCTTTATAGACTTCACCTGGCATCTCAAATCAAGTGTTCTACTTTTTAAGATGAATCATAACCAAAGAACATGTGCGCAGAGAACAAATGGTATTAACAAAAAGGTTCTTTCCAGAAGAAGGGCGCACAGCCTTAAGCGACAACCTATTACAGCGTGATGTTGGAAGTGTCGACCAACGTGACGACACATACGTTCGGTTAATAGCTGCCAACGAGCATGTTTAGCAACAGCGCTTGCGTGTTAACGTCGAAATTCTTACGCAAGAACGTTTTTACGAGCACACAGTGGCCAAGGACCACGTTAAGTGGTCAGCCACGCAATAAGAACAATTCCAGATGCACTTACCATTCCTTCAGTGGTAGCTGGCTGCCACTTGAGGAATCTAATAGAGAATGAGGTCATTGATGGCGTAAGAGAAATATAATTGTAGTTTTTAATTAACTGCAGTGGAGTAATTATGACATAAATGGAAAGAAGTCTAATGGACTAAAAGCGCACCTGCCGGCGGTAAGAACCGAACCTACGACCTTCGGAGAGGGCGTCCCATGCTCTGTGTAGTAATTATGACTGTAAGAGTGAGGAACTCAGCGGGGAAGGGAGCAGCAGAGCGCTGTCGGTGCAGGGCCAGGCGGTGCCTGCGCCGGCAGAAGAAGCGCCGAAGATGTCGCGCGATCCCACCGCTGCCACCAGTAATTTTGCGAGTTCTTCGTATTCTTCATCGTCTCATCCTGGTATTCAGCCTCTGGCTGAACGAAAGAATAGGAAGAACTCGCTAGATTACTATGACGTAAATGGACAGGAATACAATATGGACTAAGAAACACATCTTCCATCGGTAAAGACTGAACCTACGACCTTCGGTTAACGCATCCCATTCTGTACCAACAGAGCTACAACGGCTGTCACTTACCCGTCCACTTTATTGGGTATTTCTGCACATTTAATCATGAAAGCGCTAGTCAGCGGAGCAATGGTCGAAAGTGTGGAACACTTTTTTGCCTGAAGGCATCACGTAGTACATGACTCTAATTTGAGCATGGCTGCTGACGAATAAGCCCTCACACGATACCTAGAGCAACAAAGTCTCTCATAATGACGCCCACGCTATATGAAACAACGAAGAGAGAATGCATCAAGGTACCGTTTTTTGTAAGACCTCGCTACAGATCTGCACAAGTAGATGATTCCCTGAAGGTAGAGAATATAAGTGTCGGATATACCTATAAAAACATATCTTCTTTCCAAGAACAGTCTATGATTGGAATAGCCTCCCTTAGAAGGTTGTCTTGTCGTCGCCGGCTTCCTTTGATGGTGCTCTTGTTCAACTAGGTATTACGGACATTTGTGTAGCATTTGAAGACTGTGCAACGTTCGTGTAACATTTTTCGAGAATGTTATTTATGCTTAGATTGTTGATATTATCTGCTATCTTAGCATTATGTTTGTTGCTCTTCATATTCTAGTATACCACCTGCATCATTTGTTTGTTTTCCTCCTATATTAATGCCCGTTTGGGCGCTCCAGGTATATGAATAAATAAATAAATAAATAAATAAATAAATAAATAAATAAATAAATAAATAAATAAATACACGCAAACTTTAAGCTGTAGTATAGGAAATACGACATAAATTTAAGGAATTAAAGTGGACTAAAAACACACCTGCCGTTGGTAGAAACCGAAACTACGACCCTTGGTGTTGTTTTTCGTCCGCTTTAATTTCTTTCCATTTGCGTCATAATTACAAGTCCTACACTCCAGTTAAAGTACTACAAATATTTTCTTATATGCCTTCCTTGGCCTTATTATGCGTTGGATACATTAGGTTGCGCCTAACGAAAGGAGCTCTTGATCCATTTCACTTTCTTCATAGGGAGTCCTCACGTGACAGCAGTTTGTTCCAGTTCATGCCAGTCAATCATGATGATGGTGGCCGCTCTATAACGGTAGGCGGCTACGTTCATTCCAGTAGACAAGCGCAAGCATGGCCGCAAATGAATCCAGGCGTAAATAAATACAATGCCAGAAACCAAACCGGTAGTACACATAGAAAAGCTGTTTAAATAAAACGTTGTGTGTGCTACGAAACACGAAAGTATTTTCTCTGTAGTTTAGATGTCTCAACCTTTCGACCATTTAAAATGTCATCAGGAACACATTGCCAGTAGTCCTTTAAAAACGCACTCCGACAGCAAATTTATGGTGAGTGTGACCGCATCTGTGTACGAAGTATGTGTAGGTTGTGGTAAGTTCGGGTAAGATAGCACTCGATCCTCACAAGAGCTTCAGCGGGTCGTATGTTCTAGCACACGAGCGTATATTTCCCCACCAATGTTGTCTCTTGTGATGTCACATGCTTGCGTGAACAAGGCTGCCTCTGTCATACAGAGATATAGTAAGGACTGCATGTCTTGCAAAGGCAGTGTTCTCAAAAATCTGTAAATGATTATGCGCATTCATCGCGTATGTTGGCGTCGCTATGAGAAACGAAAATTCAGGAAAGTGAATAATGAAATTCCCCAGAGAAGCTCGGCCGCTCTTGTCGCATGAGGCGCGTAAGCTTATATAATATTCACGGTTGTTCACTACGAGGCACCTGTTTCTAGTAGTCCGCATAGCACACTTTTATGCTGGTTATACTTTGTTTTCTTTCTTGCTACTGCGTTGCATCACGTAGCTGCTTTGCTGCTTGTACGTCGTGGGTTCTCTTGCGGGATTTCCTCAGCCCTCTAACCGTACTTTCCGAGTGTATTTTGCATCGAATTTCTGTAGCATTAAACGAGAAATTAATGAAAGCAAGATGTAATAATACACAACCTGTAATGACATTACGTTCACAGCCATGAGGTAAGCTGTGAGACACGTTACGTCTATCAGTGTACTGCACATCAGCATTCTGAATGTTGAGTATTGTTATGGCGATGATAACATTATCCGTGTGGTACTTATTGACTGATGCACTTGTTTGGAATGAGTGTGGCTACTGTTAAAGCACATATGTGCAGTTCCCTTGCGAAAAAAGCTTTTTCTAAGCGCATGCTGCATCCCTGGAACAAAAATTGTTCCTGGTATTCGGCCAATGGGCACCAAGTTGTTAATTAATTAATTATTCTCCTTCTAATGCAAATTCGTATCTTTCATTATTCAGCAGTGTTTCTTGCCGTTTCTTAGCGCTAATCGTATGTGCCACAGAATGAGTGGCTAAAAAGCAATGACGTTTCTACCATAAGAACATCCATCTTAAGTCTTGTTCTCGCTTCAACTCTGATCGTGCTGCTGTACGTTGTTTTCACTTTCCACTATACTGCAGGATCTTGTCGTCTGTGCCAAATTTGTAGCATACACGAAGGAATATAAAACGAGTAGGGTCACCATTACTCGTCGTTCTAGCTGTTCTTCCTACAGCTCGTATAACTGTTGCTCCAGGTCTTCTTTTTCGTCGTGTACCGCACAATTGCTTTCTCTTTACTGCGTGCTTTACGAAACCTGCTTGAAGCCAAGAGGAACTCCCACCAGGTTCTTCCAAATACTACGTATGAAAGAAAGAACGGGGCCGTATTTGTCACAATTTTGTCTAGAGCTTTATGAATACGTAAGAAAGAAAGTAACAAAGCATCGGGTAAAGAACAGCTTCCACAAATCACTACCACGCTGTCCTATATGTTTACGGAACGCAAACCGTAGCCGCCAATTACAACGGACGACTCAGCCCCGCCACTAAGCGGAAGTCACGCACGTTTTTCACGTGCAATGGCCCTGAGACGAAGGAACGCACGCACCGCGTCGTACAAGCGTCCATCCGTCCCGCCTGCCTACTTGGATGAGCTCTCTTTTGAGTTCAACACACTAAGGTTGAGGAGAGTCCCTCTGCGCCAGGTAGTTATTTTCAACGTTGACGTGGGGAGCAGTGGCCCGCTTCTTAGAGTCATTACAACGCCGCAAACGTCTGTAATGTCCCGAGCACGTGTGCTTTGATGCCCTTCGCTGCCGTGTGAGGAAAGAAACGGCAGCAGAAAAATGACATATTACGATGCACCAGGGACAGAATAGGGGGGAATAAAATGTGAGCGCGCAAAGTAACACAATAACAAGAGGATCCTGGGATAAATGTAAACAAGCCGCTCTTGGAGGGCTTAAAGGATCGTTGAAACGGTTTTCTGACATTGTGTCACCCAGTACGCAACAGCATGATGATGATGCTGATGACAGTGGTACGCTTAAAGAAGGGACGATAATTTCTGCAGCCCATGTCGGGAGTATGACCAAGCATCGTAAATTGCGCGAAGCGCCGGTACCAAAGCCAACTGTGGTCTACCTGACATATAAAATCCTTCTCACAACTGTTTTTCATTCTCAAGTGCACCGATCGGCTGGGTACACGCTAGCGACGCTTGCGCCACCTGTGGTAGTTGCGGCGTGGCTGCTGCGTTTGCTTCCGCGATTATTCAAAAGCGAGCCGATAGTACAAGGCCTGCAAGGTCTGCGCGCGCCGCTGGCGGCGTGCAGTGATATATACGCCACCAGGTGTCGTGGCGATACCACTGGCTCACGAGGCCAGTGGACCCATGACGTCAGTGGATTAACCTATGAAATAGGTCGCCCGTGTGACGTTCCTTGCCCATGGCGATACTTGCGGAATAGAGCGTTGAAAATTTAGGAAGGTAAAGTGTGGACAAAAAAGACGCTCACTTGCAACTAAGTTTATTCATACGAAGAACAGCCGAAGAACGGCTTTTGGGTGTGGTTGGACGGCGTTTTGAGACATCTGCACATGCGCAGTTCAGGTTTTCTCGTGGGTGGCTGTTCTTCGTATGAATAAACTTAGTTGCAAGTGAGCGTCTTTCCTGTCCACACTTTTCCTTCCTAAATTTTCAACGCTCTATTCCGCAAGTATGACTATTTACCAACTAGCCCAACACTTCACTGTATTGCCCATGGCGCTTTCGGGAGGCACAGGAAGTTGAAGTATTTTGGTTCACTGAGGTTGCAATTTGGGCCTGTTTGTAATGAATTATGAAAAGGCGATTGTTCTCAAAAGACACGGATACAAAAAAACGTACAGTGTAAGGACACAATATAACCCAATCAGGGGATAGGGGTACTAGTGAACCGTCCATTGCATTATGATCAAAAGAGATAGCTTTTATTTTATTTTTACCTTTTTTTTTGAATGGCGGTGCAAGCGCATAAATATTTTCTAGGGACGAGCGCCTTGTGTTATACGAAACGTTCGAAAGGACACCTTTTTTTCGAAATCAAGATTTTGCAACTTTGCACAGTGTGTTCGCCTTTTCATAATTGTTTTGGTTAAGTCGCTCGAATGCCTAGCTGTGCGCATATTTAAAACCGTGTAGCAAATTACACATTTAATAGAGGGCACTCTTATTATTCTCATAATGATCGGAATGACTTGCACTACTGTCTCAGTGAGTTTGCGCAACATTGTCAAAACAGCTCGCGGTGCTTTTGACGTGATCATATCCTGTGTGCTCCCCTGCCCCCCCCCCCCCTCCCCTCGGACATCTCGCTGTCTTCATCGCTAAATGCAGAGTTATAGGATAAGGCAATGTGACGTAAGCTCAAGTTAGATAAATGCGACGCATGTAATAATGTCGCGTCTGTTCGTTTTCGCGAAGCTAAATACCTTCGTTCCAATGTACGGCTGCAAAACAGAAAAAAATGAATGCATCGTGCATTTAGAGGCCTACAAGATTACGTCGAAATTATGAAGGAAAAGCGGTGATAGCGAACTGCAATGTAATGCCAGCCCTTCCTCTATTTTGGAAGAGGGGCTGGTAATGCGAAGCGCGAATATACGAGAAAAAAAAAACCTCGTTTTTCATTACGACATTATAGAGTTATCTTTATGCCCACTTGCCGCTAGTGCAACGACATGCGTGTTTGGTCTGATACCCACAATCCAGAAATATATCCTTCGTGTTGAAATAAACTAGTACACACTAACAACCAACTCCAAAAAAATGTTCTACCACTGGAATCCATTCGGGTATTAATTTATGATTGTAGACGAGTTACTTACCTTTCTGGACGCACGAAATTTTCTTCCAGGTTGTGACACTGGCATCGGACATGCACTGGCTATACGACTGAGCCGAGACGGGTTTCTTGTGTTCGCCGGATGCCTCGACTCCCAGTGTGACTCGGCCAGGACGCTCGGCAAACTGCGCAATGTGACGGTGGTGCAGCTGGACATCACCAAAGCCGAGCAAGTCGAGGCCGCCTTCGAAAAAATTCAGGAGTCGCTAGGTTCCAGAGGTACGTATATACCGTAACACCACACTAGAAGACTGGGCGAGCTGTTCCTGCTTAAGTGTTCCTATGTCATTGAATTACTTAGTTCATGAACATTGCGTTGATTGTCAGCGCCGTGTTCTCCGTGTTTGTGTCCCGCATCGATGGCACTGTTCTGCCATAGAAGCACATCATGTATGAAGTTGAATGGTGTAACAAACAGACAGATAATGGGCTCTTTCAGCTGGTAGCGAGTGCAAGTAACTAAACACCAAGACTAGAGAGCGCACTTGGCAAGACCGCCTGTTCTACGATTGCCTTCTTGTGATTGTGACTAGTTATCTCCATTCCCTACCAGTTCAAAGTATGCTTGACAGAAAGTACGTCCCATCGATTTGTCGTGAACTTCGCAAATGATCATCACGAGTACCATTCTGGGAAAAACTTGCCACTTTGCGAGGGTGGGTCCACTTTCATGGTTACGTGTATGGCTTGGTACGACCAGTTTTGTGCAGACGTTGATTTTATGCCACGAGCATGAGCTGCCGTAAGCTAAGCACACTGGTCGGTCCTCAGTTCTACATGTTAGGCAGTTTTCTTAGGAGACAACTGAAGGCCGAACAAACGAGGAACTGGAAAACAGTGTGAACTAAGAGGGAAAACCAAACTATGTCTACCCTACATTGTTGTTAAAGAAATAACCATGGTTCTTGTAGAAAGCTAATTTTGCTATTTGTCATTGACTCCTTTCGTACTTCCCTTAGTGGGTTCGTATCCCGGCTGCGGCGGCTGCATTTCGATCGAGGCGAAATGTTGAAGCCCGTGTGCTGTGCGATGTCAGTGCACGTTAAAGAACCCCAGGTGGTCGAAATTTCCGGAGACCTCCACTACGGCGTCTCTCATAATCAGAGCTGGTTTTGGGACGTTAAACCGCAAAAAACAACAACTTCCCTTAGTACTTCCGGAGAACGTATGTTACGTTACGAACGTTATGAAGAACGTTATGAAGAACGTTACGTACGTTATGAAGACCCTCGGTAAGCTAGGAACCGCGTAATAGGAAATGCGGATGGCGACGCCGCCTTGACGTTCGAGCACTGGAACGCCTGAGGTCACAGATATTTGACGGTCTCTGCTAAAGGTCTGCATAACTATTTATCGGTAAGAAAGACCTAAATTGCGTTCCAAGGAAGCCAGAGACCCAACACAGGGGTTTCAGAGCACTTAATGGAGCGAATTAGGTGAGAATACAAAAATGCTTACAAGAAGTATTTATAACACAGGATTGGGAACAGGTGGGTGTAAGGGTTAATGGGGAATACCTCAGTAACCTCAGATTTGCTGATCACATTGGCTTGCTAAATAACTCGGGAGATAAATTACAAAGCATGATTACTGACCTAAACAGGCAAGGCATAGGAGCGGGCCTGAAAATTAAAATGCAGAAAACTAATGTTATGTTCAATAGCCTTGGAGGAGCACAGCGATTTCAGATACCTGGCAAGGCATTGGAAATATTAAGTGAATATTTCTACTTAGCCCAGGTAGTGACCCTTGATCCGAATCATGAGGCTGAGGTAATTAGGAGGATTAGAATGGGGTAGAGTGCATTCGGCAGGCATTGTCCGATTATGAATGGTATCTCACCCTTGTCTCTGAAGAGAAAAGTGTGAAACAGCTGCATCTTACTGGCACTCACCTACGAGCCAAAACCTTTGAGGCTAACTAAAGGGCTTCAGCATCGTGTCGATTCACGATAACCATTCACGATACCCAAAGGTTTCGAGCGTCTTTAGCTAACATTGTATAATCGAAGCATTTTCCCTACTATATGTTTGTAACCTAAGTGCATTTTGTGTTTTGTATTTTGTATTTACCATTTTACTGTCATACTTTTGTACCAATTTCGTACGACGATTTAACCCTAGCTAAAACTGTATAATTGAGAAGCCTTTGTACTTGACCGTTCTAACTGGTTCTTTATTGTTTTTATGTTCATTTGCTATAACCCACTCCCCTCTTTAATGCATTTGGCCCTGAGGGTAATAATAAATAAATAAATAAATAAATAAATAAATAAATAAATAAATTAACAAAATTTAGGACGACGCAGCGAGAAATGGATCTGAAAACGGGAAGTGTAACATCAAGGGACCAGAAGAGAGCGGAGTAATTTAGGGAACAAACGTATGTTGGGGATATAATAGAAATTAAGAAGAAATGGACACGGGCGGGCAATGTACTGCGAAGACAAGACAACCGTTGGTCATTAAGGGTAACAGAGTGGATTCCCAGAGAAGGCAAGCGTGGCAGGGGACGGTAGAAAGTTAGGCGGGCAGATGAGGCCAGCAAGTCTCCGGGGATAAAACGGGCACAGTTAGCACAGGACATGGATAATTGGAGACCTATTGGAGAGGCCTTTACCCTACAGTGGGCGTAGACAGGCTGATGATGATGATAACACAAACAAATGTTTATAAGAATGCGAAGTGGCTTTCACTGTGTGGTGTTGAAATGTTATAAGGTACCGGTGAATACTTTTATTGCTCAACTTTCTAGAAGATTTCTTGCTCTTTATACTCTTTAACTGCGATTGGCCCGAAGCACGATCAGGGCCTGAGTCTTCCTTTGTCACATTTCAGTCCTCTGGTCCGTGGTCGCCAATGCCGGCGTACGAAACAACGGTCTCCTAGAGTGGCTGACGATGGAAAGCATCACGAAGATATTCGACGTGAACGTTTTCGGGACGCTGAGAGTCACCAAGAAGTTCCTTCCAATGCTGAAAAAGAGCAAAGGAAGAATGATTGTTGTGACGAGTCCATTTGGTATGTATGACCACGAAAGTGTTAAACTACTAGCAACGCACTTTAGGCTCCTTGTATAGCTTTTCTTCAAATAAAAAATTCATGGTTGCATTTCCCTAATAACTAATAATTGTAATCAAAAAATGGTATCAGTGCTCAGGTTGTTATGTACGTAGGCCGCTTGATGTATAACATCGCGCTGGGTAAGCAGCGCAAGGACAGTTTTTATGTACGCGGAACATTATATAAAAGCGAAACGGGTAAAAGTAAGAAGTCGCTTTAAAAAATACCTGATGCATAAAAACAAGGAAGATAAGGCACAAAGAAAGCATATGAGAATAAAATAGCCAGGCTAGGCTTTCGAAACCTAGAGGAGTAGGTAAGTGAAGGGGGGAAGCAGTGTATGCAGTATAAGGTGGCACGCGGAGCATTATAGGCGCATATGCGAATCGGAAACAAATATGCAGACACTTATATACTACCGAGATGAGGCATGACCAAATCCTGTATCTGTGTTGTTTGATGTGCAACCGCTTCTTTTGAACTGTCGCCACCCCTTGGATGGCGGACGAGGGAGACATGTCTGACGTATTACTGCAAGTGTCTCTCTGAATGAATGACAAAATTCTCCTTTCATTCGCGAGGCTAGTGAATGAAATTTCTCCGTACGGACGGCTAAGAATTGTATCGATTTTTTAATTTTGTAGATGTAGTATCTTATTTTTATGTTTTTACAGTCGCAACTAGCAAATTGAATCCAACTATCACATACCATCGAGCGCTCAACCCACGAAAAGAAACGCACACTCACAAATATCGATAGCGCGACGATTATTCCTTGCAGTAAATTTCAGCTATTTCTCGCACTACAATAATAATAATAATAATAATAATAATAATAATAATAATAATAATAATAATAATGGCGACGACGATGATGATGATGATGATATTTGTGCGTGTCAGCATATGCCGCGCCATGATAGCAGTCAGAACAGCCAAGCTGTTCTTTTACAGTTAATTATGATGTGTCTAGCAAAGATGTCAAGTTATTCGTGTCATGATTATATCAATAATGTTATTCGTAGCATCCTTCGTTATTATGTACTGACCTTACGTGACCCTTAAGCATTGCGCGCCTTTCTTCCTTTCTTTCTTTCTTTCTTTCTGTTATTGCATTTAGCGCTATGGAAACGCAGCTGTGGCTACGGGTATAGAACCAGCAACTCCGAGCTCAACCTTTTGCAACAGCTTATCGGACGTTGGCCCTAGCATAATCGCTATCATTTAGCAGCGGGTGAAGGGCAAAACTACGTTTACTTTTACTTTCTGGGTGACGATGAAAGAGACCCAACGCACAGCACGCCCTCGACTTCGGACGGCTCCCACGTTAAGAACAAAACAAAACAAGACACTTTAATTTATAACGTTGTGAGGCAAATTCCTGTAGAACGATGGAGCCCTTAGGTCACCGCCCCGTTAAGTGACGGGAGTCGTGTTGCACTGAGTGATATTGTGCCGTAAGTAGAGCACATCTGTACATGCTTTCTTTTTCGTATTGCAGGGCACGTTACAATGCCGATGGGTGTCCCGTACTGTATGACGAAATACGCATTGGTGTCAATGGTCGACGGCCTACGACGTGAATGCCAAGGAAAGGGCGTGGATTTCGTCTCTATAGAACCTATCGCATACAAGTGAGTATTCGCGAAATATAAAATGGAAATGTGTACGTTACTATGTACTATCGCATACAGAAGTTGTCCAGGGTTTTGCTGAACTTTTGACGTGCCACATCTTGCTTTAGATGTCTATCTGCGTAGTACATTACGGCATGGCTGCGAAAGGTGACAGCGCAGGCTGCAGGAATGCCTGGGGGACTTTATAAACGAAGAAAATAATGATTAGCCTATGTGTGATATACCCAGGATTTGTGCGCTACATTTGTTGCACCTTATATTATATAATATTTCTAATGAAAAAGTGGTAAGCCGTCACTTTCGGAATGACGGAACACCACACAGGTGTCGGCAATACATAGCGGCTGTTTGAAACTTCGACAATGATATGGACAAATTCAATATGCGACTGCCACCATTTCCACCTTACCTTTTAAAGTCTGGCCGCTGCTAATGGTAGTTTGGAAGGGAAACCCGTTCTCCTGCCTTCGCATGATTGGTCGGATTGAGGCTTGCGTGCTATAAAAATACCCTTAGATGTAACCACGCGAAAGCGCCGGTATGGAATCACTTCCTGAACAGTATAACATGGCTCACCTTAATGCGGACTGGTAACACAAGCATTAATACTTGGCTTGGTTCCTATATTATCAGTGTGAAGCCAGACAGAGTCTCAGTTTTGGTATTTCTTTCTAGTTTTAATATACATTTCTATGCCCTTCTATCTCTCAGTTCTGTATATTCAGTAAACCCTCTTTGGTGGCATATAAGGCAAGGTGTCACGTTGGTAAGCTCGTGAAAGCTCGTCGCTGCTAGTTCGTCTGTAGAATCGTGGGCACCTCTATTACCGGCAGCTGCAGCCATAATTTAATGACAGTGGAAAAGAAAAGCGCCCATGCACCTGTTGATAAGGGGCTCTTTAAAAAACCCTAAAGAAATTATTATGTAGCCCTTTACTACGACGTCTACTCGTGATCATGTATTGCTTTCGCCGCTTAAAGCACGCCATTTTTTAATATCAGAATACCAGTAACCGTTTCAGGAAACTTGTGCTCTACGCGAATCTCAAGCTTTCAATTTCCTGATTCTAGTAATCCGGGTAAACCATATTGATCTTTAAAGATAAAATTTGGATCAGCCGAAGAAAACCATTTGGTTAGCCCAAATTCGCCACACATTTTGGTTTTTCATCTTGTAACCAATTTCACGCATTCGCAGAACGATGATCACGGCGAATCTGGGTGCCCAGGATGAGACGCAGGCAGAGCTTCAGCAGCAGCCACCAGAGGTCGTGGCCGACTACAGCGCCGAGGAGGTGCAGCGGTGGCTCGACGCGCCCAAACAGCTTTATGAACTGATCTCGAGAGACGATGTCAACGAAGTGGTGGACGAGATGGTGCTAGCAATCCGCGAGACGGATCCAAAGACCCGCTACATCTCAAAGTTTCGGCTGGGTGGCTTCTTTTACTACGGTGCCGCATTGTTGCCCACCGAACTAGCGGACTTGGTTATTGGACTGTGTATCAAGGTGCTTCCGTTCGTGTCGAGAATGATGCCGGCAGGCGCCGAAAAATCGGATTGACTGCAATGCAGTGCACTTAAAAAATGAAAGAAAGCTCACTCTCTAGGCAGCAAGCAACAAACTGAAAACACTAATGATATAGACTCTTAAGTATTATTTGTGTGTGGCCAAATCGACGAACAGATCGGAAAATACGATTTACAACAGGTAATGTCGCAGGAGTCAACGCTTCGACAAGGACATGTCTTCGTCAGGGCGGCCACAACATGTGTGGCCCCAACCATACTGCCCTTAAGCTTATGAAATAACAAGTAGTGATCTCGGTGTACTCTAGTCCCTGTGTGGCCAGAAGCGGTGGCTTGTATAACATACAAGTGATGACTGGGGGGGGCAAGCCAAATGGGCAGACGTCACAATGTTCTGCTCCCACGTGACAATGTTTCGCATCATCACACTATGAAACGCCCATTTCCTGGTCAACGAAACTGACACAGATTCCTAAGCATGCGTTTGAGTGTTGGAATCGTTTTTTTTTCTGAATTATGGGCGGATGATCATCTTTTATGGCAATATATTTTTCGTCGCACCAAGCGACATCGCACCGAGCAGCAAACCTGAGCCCAAGCTGTCTTTCATATTGTAAGATTTTCCTAGCTGAACGAAAACAGTTGTGTGCAACCTCTCATAAATTTAGTATGTGCTTTATAAGCTTCCAGGTGCCTTGTGAATCTGTGACTCGCACAGCATATACACCCGGACTTCTGTGTTCTTTCGTGTTTCGTGAAGAACATGAAGAACGTTTTACACGTGAAGTCACTGTGCACCTTGCAATGCTTGCCTAGCTAAGACATCTTGAAACCCATATGCATTGACAAGCTACGTCACGGTCGCGCCAAGAGTTACACCCTACGATCGTGCCGTAATCTTAGTGAGCACCCAATTGCGCTGCATTTAAGCAAAAGTGTCTCGACCAAGGATTCCGTGTACATTGCACACTCCTGTTCATAGACAGGCAGCGTAGAAGTTACCGGTACTATGAAATATTTGTTCATGTGACGCCTAAAGAAAGCATTATATACATGCAATGTAGACTTGTAATTGTGGATGCCGGCACCAACCTAGGTATTTAAAGGGATCCTGAAACGCTTCGCCAAGTAATCCTGGAGTGACATCAGTTAAAGGGCCCACGACAGCTATTTTTTTGTTGGATACTTTTATGTTCTAATGAGTAGAACAGTGTTTTGTAATCACGGCATGGAGTGGCAAATTCTCCAGCGTGAAGTCTAATTAGTCACAGCATCGTTAATTTTGTTCAGTTTAAATGAAGCTTCGAAACGCGCGCCAAAAACTGCAAGAAACTAGCGCCGCGGGGCTAGCGCGGCGGCTGTCGGAAGTGAGCGCATGCACTGATCACTTGAGCTCAAGATTCAGTGACGTTGCGGAGAGCGCGAGCGCCAGACCAGCTCGCCACACTCGCTTTGCATCATAGCGTGTGTACAATGTACGCTTGAGGGACCAACACGGAGAGGAAGCAGAAAAATACGGCTTTTGGCGTTGCCTCCGCGGTCGGCTGCGAGAGCCGATCTTGGAGGCCACGCTCGGAGGCCATAGCGCGGCGCGCCCATGTCTCTCTGTGACGTCACGATATCAACTTACAAAAGTGAAACGTCACAGATGGCCCACAAACTACGTCATACTAGTGACGATGTCGCGAGGTGCCGCAAACCCAGATGAGCATTTCTGGTCACATTAAATACATATTAAAATATCTTAACGACAACGTTCGCCGTTAATACTTGGCCACAAGTGCCTTCAGATGTTCGACAACCAAACAACACAAACATACCGGGTTTGAAATTTTGGTGTCATGGGCCCTTTAAAGGTCCCATGACACCAAAATTTCAAACGCGAGATGCTTGCGTTAATTGGTTTTCCTGCATACGAAGGCAATCTTGACCAAGTATTAGCGGCGAACGTCGCCTCTAAGTAATTTTAATATGGTTTCAATGTAAGCGGAAATGCTCATCCGAGCTTGCAGCACCTCGCGACATCGCCACTAGTGTGACGTAGTTTGTGGGCAATCTGTGACGTTTCACTTTTGTAAGTTGATATCGTGACGTCACAGAGAGACACGGGCGCGCCGCGCTATGGCCTCCGAGCGTAGCCTCCAAGATCGGCTCTCGCAGCCGATCGCGGAGGCCACGCCAAAAGCCGTATTTTTCTGCTTCCTCTCCGTGTTGGTCGCTCAAGCGTACATTGTACACATGCTATGATGCAAAGCGAGTGTGGCGAGCTGGTCTGGCGCTCGCGCTCTCCGCAACGTCACCGAATCTTGAGCTCAAGTATGCGCTCACTTCCGACAGCCGCCGCGCTAGCCCCGCGGCGCTAGTTTCTTGCAGTTTTTGGCGCGCGTTTCGAAGCTTCATTAAAACTGAACAAAATTAACGATGCTGTGACTAATTAGACTTCGCGCTGGAGAATTTGCCACTCCATGCCGTGATTACAAGACACTGTTCTACTCATTAGAACATAAAAGTCTCCAACAAAAAAATAGCTGTCATGGGCCCTTTAAGGTGCCAATTGCATCATGAATTGTCTGCTGCAAAAAGATGTTTGAATCCTTTGGGTACTAGCCGAGTTACGGCGTCAAGGATGAGGGTAATTCTTTCGCACTAGCCTTTCGTCACTACGAGCGCGCTGAAAGTGACTCAGGGAGGGGGGGAAGGGGGTTGAAATAGGGGCAAGAATATGCTTCACGCTGAACTATTTCTTTTCTCTTTGGTTCTAAATGTATAGTCAATTCCGCAGTGATCACAAGCTTGCCGACAGAGTCATTGCGGGGCCTTGGAATTCACGTCTACTGCACCCTGTAATCAGCGAATGGTAGTTCTCCCAGTTATTTTGAAGTCCGTACCAGTTGCGATATGCTTTGTTGGAACAAGAGTTGGCGCTTTTGAGATGCACTTTGAAACCAATTTGAAAATATTCGCAGCTGCATGTTGTGCAATTCTATAGGGTTGACATGTTCACAGCAACCTGCGTGATTCATTGGCAGTGTTTTCTTGGTGTGTTCGAAACTTGTAAGGCTTTAAAGTGAGATTCACTGATAAAAACAGGCTCCCTGATTATTTGGCGTGCCTCTTCATAGATGTACATTTTTTTTCTAGAATTTTATTATGTGTGCTTGACAGATGTGACAATGCCAGGCCTATAGTGGAACATCGTGACTGTTCACGCAGCCAGGAGTTGACGAGAGGTCGAGAAACACACACACACCTACAATTTGACCGCCAGTTTTAAACTGAAGAACGTCACACCCATATACTATACTCTGCAGAGTCGTTTCAGTAACAGCAGTTCTTAGCCAGCAGGGTCCCCGTGCTTCCTTTCCTTCCTTCATCACAGCGCATAAAAGTTTGTTGGCACCACCCAATACACACGTTGCCATCTGTCTTCCTCGTCCTCTCGTCAAGTCTTGGCAGCGCGGGAAGTCTTACAGGCATACCAACTGGTATCTGCAGCAGCTTTGCTACAGTGGCCCACTGCTTCCTTAGTTTTCACAGTGACATACTGCTAGACAGCCACAACGCCGTGTGTCGGGTTCACTTCAATAAAGTACAATTGATAGACCTGCGCTGTGGTTGTCTGCCTTCCTGTCTCGTCTTTTTTGACAAGTAACGTGAACAAATATGCTCAGATTTTGACTGTACGATACTGCGATAGCTAAAAATTATTAATGAATAAAGAAACGTCTCCATGGGAGAAAGGACAACGGAATATGAGCAGCTTTTTACAAGCTGTCCTATGTAGGATGGTTATTTTTATCACTTGTACTGGCGTTGCCCCCCCTCCCCCCTCGTCCAATTAGAGAATAAGTTGAATGTGACGGCCACCGCAACGATGACCATTATGGTGGTTATGACAAGGTCAAAGATAAGTGCTGTTATTGAATGATGGCCTTGTTGTGGCTCTGGAGGGCGAAGTGGGCCGACACTTGCACTAATACGGCAGTGTCGCGGCATTCATACATCAAAAGGGCGACCTCTGTTGTGAACGTGATGCCATGTATCTCTCTCTCACTCGCACACACACACACGCACGCGCACACACACAGACGCACATGAGCTCTTGATGAGTGCCAGCAAGCATCTCTTACCACGAACCAACTGCTGACATCGCATACATACTAAATATATGAAACGATGGTAAGGCTGGGATGGGGATTCGTTTAGACCATGCAAAGATCTCGGAACAGCAGCCCGACCCTGGCCTGTGAATACAACATGAGAGTTCGAGGCCGTTTACGTCTGTAGCAGAATTACTGCTAGCGACATACTGCACTCTTCGGCGTAACAGCAATAAATTTTCATCTATTTTATGTCACATTTAATTCATTTTCTGTCACAAGAAGATAACGAAGGTTTTTGTGAGCTCTCACGAATAATCTCTTCGCCGACGCTTTATACGAGCCGTGGATGAAAAGCTGTAAGCCGCTGCAATGTTAGCTTTTTCTGTGTCTGGTTAAACTCTGCATCACCAGATGTCGACACCAGCACTGCCGACTGCGTACATCGACTCATTGACCCGTAATGCATAAACTTAAAGGATTATACGAACAAACTGAACTTGAGTAGTGTGCGCGCGTCTGGTGCCACGTGACCACGTTTCGTGAACGTTGCTACGCAAGAAAAATAAAAATAAAGAACAGGCTTTCTTTTTTTGTAGCAGACTAGATGATGGCGTTTATGGAGGAGGAAAATAGGGAAGTTTTTCTTCATGTGGGATGTCAAGGAGACATTATAACTTTCTTGCCTTCATGCTGGGAGGTGTAGGTGGGTTACGCACGTGTTCAAGCAGATGCGGGAGCGAAGAAAATGAAGGGTCATGTCATCATCATCATCATCATCAGCCTGTTTAGATCCACTGCAGGACGAAGGCCTCTCCCATCGATTTCCACTCCACCCTATCCTGAGCGAGTTGGTTCCACTTTATGCCCGCAAACTTTTTAATTTCATCCCTCCATCTAACCTTTTGCCTGCCTCTGTTGCGTTTTCCCTCTCTTGGTATCCATTCCGTCGCTCTTACTGTCCATCTGTTATCTTTTCTCCTCATGACATGTCCTGCCCAGGTCCACTTCTTTCTTTTAATCGATATAATAATATCGGCTACTCCTGTCTGTTCTCTGATCCATTCCGCTCGTTTTTTATCTCTTAGCGTTACCCCTATCATTTTTCTTTCCATTGCAGGTTGCGCGCTCCTTAGTTTCATCTCTAGTCCTTTCGTTATCCTCCACGTTTCGGCACCGTACGTTAGTACTGGGAGAATGCAGTGATTGAATACTTTTCGCTTTAGTGAGAGCGGTAAGTTTCCAGTCATGATTTCCTAATTCCTTCGGAATGCGCTCCAGCCCATCCGTATTCTACGGAGAATTTCTTTTTCATGGTTAGGAGTTCCTGTTATTAACTGTCCCAGGTATACATATTCGTTTACACATTGTAAGGGTTCATTGTCGATTTTAAATTCCTGCTCCTTAGCTAGGCTATTGAGCATAACTTTGGCCTCTCGCCTATTCATTTTTAACACAATTTTAATACCTTCCTTGTTTAGCTCATCAATCATGTTTTGTAGTTCGTCTCCATCATTGCTAAAGAGTACAATGTCGTCTGCAAATACAAAATTGCTGAGATATTCTCCATCTATTCGAATTCCCTTGTCTTCCCAGTCTAGACGTTTAAAGATTTCCTCTAAACATGTAGTGAATAGCATCGGGTATATCGTATCTCCCTGTCTCACGCCTCTCTCGATCGGGATTTCTCTGCTTTTCTCATGTAGGAGTAGTGTGGCTGTGCAATCTTTGTATATGTATATGTTGTTTATGATTGTCACGTATACGCCAGGTACCCCTTGTCGTCGTAGAGCTTCTAGAACTGCTTGTATTTCTATGGAGTCAAATTCTTTCTCGTAGTCGATAAACGCCATATAAAGAGGTTTGTTATATTCGGCGTACTTCTCAATTACTAGGTTGATAGTGTGGCTGTGGTCCATTGTCGAGTAACCTTGCCTAAAACCAGCTTGTTCTCTCGGTTGGTTAAAGTCGAGGGTTTCTCTTATCCTTGTAGAAATTACTTTTGTAAATAGCTTGTATATTACTGGGAGTAGGCTAATTGGTCTGTAATTCTTTAACTCCTTTATGTCACCTTTCTTGTGGATAAGGATTATATTAGCATTTTTCCAACTGCGCGGTACACTACATGTCTTGACACATTTCGTGAAGAGCGATGCAAGTCTTTCAAGTACAACATCTCCTCCGTCTTTGATCAAGTCGGCTGTTATACCATCTTCACCATCTTCAAGGGTCATGTAGATTTACTAAATTTCTCTATGTTCCCGCCTTAGCCGTTTTAGGAAAAGGGTCGGGTGGAAAGAGAGATCAAGGGCGGAGAATACGTTGAAGGCAAAGTTTGTAGATGAAAGATTACCGGTGCCGCTGGAACACCTGATATAGACCATAAAATACTTAACCACATGCACACTGCAGTCCAATCAAGACGGCCAGACAAAGGTGGAACTAGCAGGCAAGCCTAACCGTGTTTGGTCAGGCCGTACGGCTAACTGCAGTCGCGTACGTAGAGCTATATATATATATATATGACTGTATATGCAAAAATAGCTTGGGTTGCCGCAAATTTATAACAGAATTGACGATGCGCCTCTTAGAAAACGATGGTTTATTACATCAACGTTGCGGTCGGAGCCCGACCTTTTTCAAGTTATGAAAAAGGTCGGGCTCCGACGGGAACGCACACACACACACACACACACACACACACACACACACACACACACATATATATATATATATATATATATATATATATATATATATATATATATATATATATATATATATATATATATATATATATATATATATATGCATCGTCGTGGCGTGAAACACTGCCTGCCCTTAAGGAAATATTCTGAAAGGTAGCAATTCAGACGAGAAGCGATGTGTTATGCGGACCCCTCGCAAGACTTCTTAGAGACAACGTCAATTGAAGGTGTTATGGACACTTACGGGGCTCTTTGGAGCATTAAAAGGGAATTCGAGAAGCAGCCAAATACTACGCAGCGTCCGAAGGAACACAGGTTGATGGGCGTTATATTATGTGATAGAACAACAGCAGAGTGGACAAGCGAAACAATGAGACAGAATGGATTCTCGTTGACGTCAGCAGAGCGTGAGAAATATAGATTTTTGCAAACAACGTATTGTGTAGGACATGTGGTGTACTGGAGCGATGTAATGGTACAAAGGGACTGATTGTGCTGCTTAGGAGGGCAAAGTATTACGTGCCGTAAGGAAATTGGCAAATTTACAGGCGTAAAATCGAAAAGGCTTGCTCAGGACAAGAAAAATTTGAGACCATTAAGAGATGTCTTTGCACCACACACAGAAGGCCTAAAATACTTTGAAGAATCAATGCTCCTGCCATCATAGCAGCAGTGTTACGAACTCTTTTGTCACAACTGTGTGCGTTAAATTTCAGCAAGACATACGTTTCGCTTGCGAAGCACTTCATTTGATTAATAACACAATACAAGCAAAAATTAGCATCGACCTGCTCGCATTGCAAAGCTACAGGGAAATAATTTCTAAGAAATGAAAGCGTCTTGGTTGACGACGAATCAGTCCAGGTCGAGTCCAAACCCTCTACCTACGCCTCTCCGGGGCGCTCGCTCTGCCAATCGAGCTAACCAGGAGGCTAGGAGTTGACAGCACGAGGGAGATTTGACCGACAGCTCGAAGCCCATGGGGGACAATGTGCTTCGAGTGTCGGTCAAATCTTCCTCGTGCTGTCAAATCCTAGCCTCCTGGCTAGCTCAATTGACAGAGCGAGCGCCCCGGAGAGGCGTAGGTAGAGGGTTTGGACTCCAGACAAGGATAAATTTTTCGTCAAGCAAGAAGCTTTAAATTCTGAGAAATACGTATAAATTTGCTTGCAGCTTTGCGCTAGAATCGAATGAATGCTAATTTTTCTTTCGTAAACGCTACTCCACCTTGCACAACTCATTTCCGCTAATGCCGTAGTTTTGGACTTCATGGTTTGGACGTTCACCAGTCTTCAAGTCAGTGATGTACTGCTCGTTTATTCGTATACTTCACGACTGTGAGTCTTTTCATGTGGCAGTGGCGATCATCCGAACGTGACTGTGAATGACCTCTTTCATTACTTTACCTGGCATGTTTCCTGGTCCTAGTAGAAGGTAAATCGAAGAGGACGCAGAGGTCAGGACTGACACGCACCAAAACACCCTCGCCGAGAGCTCGTCGTAAAACAGGGTGCGTGCGGCACGTGGTTACCGAAGCGGCGGCTTCCTTCAATGGCGTGACTCGAGGAGCATTGGTCCTTGAACCGCTTGACTCTGGCTGGGCTACGCGGCTTATTTGCTGGCGCCATCCAGCCGGCGCAATTAGTGAGGCTTTTCAAGCGGGAAACAACAAGTTCGGTTAATGTGGCTCTACATTTCCATTTCATTGGGAAAAGAGGGTTCATCCTCGAAACGAATTACGGATAAGGCCACGTAGGTTGTTTTCGGTCATTTGAATGAATGATAAAATAGGCTAGATATCCATAAGCTCTAGGGTGAAGAAATGAAGAAAGCTACAGACGCCGCATGAGCGCTTATGTTCGGTTGGCACTTTCCCGCCAAAGATATCAATACAGAAGCCTATGGAATAAATGCGTAGTGGGTGCCTTACGCAACGTACAAAGATAAGTTATTTCATTCCGTGTTGAAAAATAAATACTTTAGGCGCATACATTCATATCGTGAGCGTGTTTCAGAAGCTCCCGACTTCAGAATGAATCGAAAGAAGAATCAAAGTGATAACTGAAGTTTATTTTTTTATTTTTTCTTACAAGAGTCTGCCTGTGCCAATTCTCCACATACACGACACTACTAAGTGTGTAAGTTTAATACTTTTCAAACGACAAATAAGTGAAATGACCTTGATTTAACAGCGCCACGCTGCGGCATACTTTTGAGGGGATATATTCGGTACGTTCTATATATGTCCATTTAAACAAACACACAGGCCAGTTCATAGTTCTGGATGGTTGTCCAGCGACGGCCATCGCACAATTGTGGAGCAGGAGCGCAAGCAGTGCGCCTCGGTCTGGTCTCCGTCGCTTCGCTGGAAAATAGTGGAACCTCATCATTCTGCTTAGGATGCATTTCTCCTGCGGGAAAATATTAGGTAGGTAGACAAAAGAAATGTTTATTTTTCTTCGGCAAGTTACTGGGCTGAACTTCCCACTTAGACGTCTGGCACGGACCATTGGGTTCCGGCGGCGTCGTTGGCCCGCTGGGCTTCCAACGGTAACGCAGGTCAATATACTTTCAAGCATGGAGCAAACGACGTTTCTTCTTTCATTGTGAAAGTCTCAAAATGACATCAAGCATCATTTCCCATCCGAGGCGCTGTGATCTTGCGGATAACATTGGCGGCCCTGAGCTTCTTCATTGACGGCCGTATTTTAAGGTGAGACGATCTGTTACTGTAGTAGAACATTAATTTCTGTACAAATATTGGTAAAAGTGCTTTCGTTTTCTAGACTACAATCATACGGTGCACGTGGATGAAAGTAGATCCATTTGGTGTGTTACACAGACGCTAGCAGCACATCAGTCCGTTTTTCTCTGCTCAGTTTCTCATTATCATCCATTTTCGTCTGTCCACGCCTCTCGTCACAGCCCAGCCCAGAATAGCCAACAGGGCGCTACACTGGTTGACGTTCTCGTATTTACCCCTAATGTGACGTCAACTATGACTATTCTCTGAGATTTTTCAGGAAGTACCGTTGGTGTGGGAAGTGAGCCGAGCTCGTCCTTCGAAAGCCTTTGGTGCTTCGAGGCGGGCGGAACATGCGCACGTCGTGGACTTTGTTCTTCACACTGCTCGCGATATTCTGCAAGTGTTGGAACTACGTCCCCTTAGCAGCGACTGTGGCGCAATGGATCGGCTTTGTCGTGATTGTGTTCTCACTCTCCTACTGGTCGGCCAGATGCATCTGGACTGTCGCCTTCGTGAACCTTGTGTCTAGCGAAGGGAAGGCCGTTTTGGTGACAGGTGAGTATCCACCGAAAACAAGTTGTAATAATTGATCGGGTTTTATGTGCCAACGCCCCGCCACGGTGGTGTAGTGGTTATGCCACTCGGCTGCTGATCTGGAGGTCGCGGGATCGCATCCCTGCTGAAACGGCTGCATTTCAATCGAGGTGAAATTTTGAGGTCCATGTACTATGCGGTGTCAGTGTATGTGAAATAATCAGAGGTGGTCGAGATTTCCGGAGCCCTCAACAACGGTGTATCTCATACTCATGCGGTGGTTTGGGGACGTAAAACCCCACAAATAAATCAATCAAACGAAGAATTATTTAAATAAATAATGTTCATGAGGTACGCAGCTGTGCAAAGCAAAGTAAATTTCGAGCGTCCGCTGGCAGCGCATCTTCTCAGCAGTGCATCTTCTCCACCACAATGACATGTACATACGCATTAGCGCAAAATGGGAGTGTGCAAGTATTCCAACCAATTAATACAAATTGAATAGAATTGGTCATTCTCTTCGTAAAAAAAGCCTGCGTATTTCTTATAGCGGAAAGTAAAAAAAATATCCCTCTTGTAATACCCCCAATAGCAGCAATTACCGAAGTCTAAATAGACATAGACTGGCGTAGGCCAAGAGAGTTCCAAATTACCTTGCTGCAGAATCAGCGATGACTTCGCCTATAGAAAGTGTGAAATGTGAAACTAATGAGACCTGCGAATTTTACTCCGCGGATAATAGCCATGCAATAGAGCCTCGTAGCTTAAAATAAAGCGGACATTGGTGGAAATTGTTGCATGGATTTGGTGAAAGAAACCTGCTGTACTATACCTGCTTTACCCCCGTTTAAAATAACGCCCTGTGCTGTTGCGTGACACTTAGTGTGTGTCGTTCATCCAACACAGCAATGCATATGCATGTTACGTTGCAATGTTCTTTCTATTGTGTGATTATTTTTACGATACACGAAACAACCAAAAGCAATCGATTCTCATTTATAAGCTCCTCATCAAATCATAATTGACCTTAGAACCACAACAACAGTGCACTCAGGTCTCCTGTCTTAGCGAGCACACTCTACACAGTGCTGTATACGTTACATCTGTAAGAGAAATCGCATATTTTACTTCAAATTTCACATTCAGTGGTTCTTTTTTTCTTAACATTGTAAGACGACGTCCCATGCGATGGCAGAGCTCTTGTATTACAACGCAACAGCACGAGCAGGCCAGCGAACACAAGCTAGAGAAGCTATGCTGACCATGAGGATCGGTATACACAGATGAAGGCGATGAACTACACAGTTAACCCTTAAAATATTCACAATTTTCTCAGGTGTGAAAATTCTCCTATACTAGCACTACTAATTCTTGTAACGTCCACTGTCCTCTGGATAAAACGCAGCGACAGCAGACTTATGGCAATCAGCCTGCGTTTTGTTGAATACCACTGCTTTAATGTTTTGCTGATATCTCTGCAAAAGATGAAAAAGAAAAATGTGCATAGCAACCGCCATCTGTCCTCCTTCCCTTTTTCGGGGCGTGGAAACATGATCAGAGTGCAGCTTATATACTTCCAATGGTTGGTCGACTAGGAGCTTGCTTTATTAGAAGCGCTCATTCGATGTCCCACTAAGAAAGTATGAACGTCGTACAAGAGAATTCTTTTGCACTTCTATTTTCTGTCCCTCTTACTTAGAGAGCAACAACATTAAAAGATGTCTGTTATAGAAACCGTGCTCGAAGTTGAGGAAGTCAGCGCTGCCCTCACCTGAAAATCCATACGACTGAAAACAAGCTGAAGGCCAAGGGACCGAACAGTTTCCTACCATCGCGTACTTCATAAATATTGGAGGGCTTGCCAACTAGAAAGAGATACTCTCAAACGGATGTCACCTATAGAGTGCGTCGCGACGGTAACGAGGCGGAGTGCACGTTTGCCTGTTTTTAATTCGCGAACCAGCACACGGAGTGCAGCAGACGGAGTAAACGGGGACACATGGAGTAGTCAAACGGTATATCCGCATGTGCATTCCAAACACGAGCCACATGGACACAAAGTCCCAGGAAAGACAACCATAAACAAGAAGCGAAACGGGCTTAGTTTATATATTTACGCTCCGATTGCTCAAAAACATCAAGAAGAAAAATTGGTATGAATTATTGATGGTGTTTTACGTGCCAAAACCAGCTGTGATTGTGAGGCACATCCCGTGTTGAAGCGTTTCGGAGTAATTTTGATCCCGGGAAATCTAACTGCAGGGGTGTATTCTTGCTTTTCACACCCTATTGAAATGCGGCCACAAGCACTACGAAGCCTGCAGCAGGGACAATGATGACATCGTTCAAAAGGCTAATCTACGAAAGCATAGAAGGGCAGTAGGCAAGGTGTAGGCAAGGACATTTTACCAAGGCTATTTCTGGTTGCCTGCTCCACGTAAGAAAGACTGTGAAGCGATATAACAAACGCCAAAGGTCCGTCTTCGGACCTTATGAGTTCATTCTCGTTCTTCAGCTTATTTCCATATCTGAGAGACCAGTCTGGAATCTGCTGGAACTCAGAACAATTGCGTTTAAAACAAGGCAGCGGTGCAAACGACCACCTAGCATTGACGTAGCGATAAGACGCTGAGCAAAATATGTCGCTGTAAAGAAATTCAGTGTTCTGTGACTTACAATACATTTGGAATGATTCGTGTTTTCGCCATCTTTTCATCTTGATCGCTCGTATAATCGTATTCCTTAATACGCTTTACTGCAGGGTGCGACACTGGCTTTGGATACTTGCTGGTGAAAAGGCTTTCGCACATAGGCTTCTTTGTATACGCTGGGTGCTTGGACGCCAATAGCGAGGGAGCGAATGACTTGAGGAAGTTCTCCAACGTCAAAGTCCTGCAGATGGACATCAGCAGTGAACGCCAAGTCAACGATGCTCTATTGGCTATCAAGGAAGAGCTGGGTTTCAAAGGTAATAGAAGACGCGAACACTTAGCAGCACGAAGTGAACATTGAGCTTTTTAGCGGTAAATGTCATCGTTTGCCGTGTATAAGAAGCGCGCACTTGAACTTCCCTTATCGATGTATGGTCTCGCCAGGGTTTGAACTTAACCATACAGCGCTATGATCTACGACTTCCATAGTGGGTGATGACCTATTTTGCCAGCGACGCACCGGAAAAAAATAAAAGAAACAAGAGACATTTTTCCTCGATTGCTTCCTGCGGTCATTGTTCCCACAAACTCTCCAGCCACGTCGAAGTTTTTTACACTGCTGTTGAACCAGTCATCAAAAAGGAACGTCAGGTAAGAAAAATTTCGCAGGCATAAATTGCTTCGTCATCTTCATCGATGGGCCCACTACAAAGGACACTTTATCTGTTTCGTGGCACGGGATGCTGATTGATGTCTCTTTCCGCTTTCATGAATAAATTTTTCTCATAACAATTTGTTATTGATGCTAAGCACTCAGGTTGATCCTTCAGTTACTCTCTTCAATTGTAACAGTGTAGAGCTGGTACAAGTGCTAAACTCGATTCAGTGTAACCTTACCTCCTAGTCAAATGCGATAGTAACTTATTGAGGTTGTCTTAATGATACAAAGTTCTTCTGTCAGCTGCACACTACTTGGACCACTGCCGACAAATATACGTCTTTTAATAAGTCTGCTAATTGTGATTGTTCCTTCACGTGTGTGCAGTACTGTGGGCCGTTGTCTGCAACGCGGGCATCCGCAACGAAGGACTGCTCGAATGGATTCCCATGGAAGCCCTGAAAAGAGTGATCGACGTGAACATCATTGGCAACTGCCGAGTGAGCAAAGCATTTCTGCCTCTGCTGAGAAAAGCCAATGGACGCTTAGTGGTCATCACGAGCTCTTTCGGTAAGGAACAGGAGCTCTCGCTCACAAACGTTTCGAGATGTTTGCTTGTTTCAAGACACTGGAACTTTGAAGTAATATCGCAAGTCCTCGGAGTGCAATATACACTGGAATATCAGTCGTTTAAGAGGGATGAACCGAGCTTAAGAGGTGGTACAGGGCGGAAAGGACCCCATATAATGTTCCTCTGCTCTCTTACACGAAGAGAATATATTTAAACGTGTCAATGCAGCAATGAAAAGCAAATAAGCTTAGCTTAAATAAATGAGTGCCGGAAACATATCCAGCGAACGTGATGGAGCGTTGAAGTAGGTGAAAGCGTCAAGAGTCGATGTTGGCGTGAAAAAAACGGCCGAGGATTAATGTGGTAATGTTATCGGGCTTGTTTGTTGTCATACGGACGTTACAGTACATTTTATCTTGCAAGGAAAAAAAGACAGAAGAAACGCAGACATTATGAATGGGCAACCGGTAGAATAGTAACAACAAAAGAAACAACGTAATCGCCCATGTTCTCTACAATCTTGAGTACTCAATATAAGTCAAGTTTGAACGTCTTAGTAAGACTTTTCTTGTAATGTTCAGCAGCGCCCAGGGATATATTGATCTTATTAGAGATTAATTCGTACCCAGTATTAAGCAACATCCTAATGGCATTAAAAACACGTTTGAACAACCTAATCGATTTTATCCACGCGGTTACCTTCAAACATTCATCTACAGATAACTGTCGGCTTTAAAGTTTTGAACATCTTAATTACTAGGCGTCTCTATAGCAGTTCCGAGGGCGCACGTGTGATACGCTTTAGTGTAGCCAAATTTCTCAACATAAATTCCTCGAGTACTGCAGAGTTATAAGTAGATTATTTTCACGGTTTGAACGTCACTCGTGTGTGATTTATAGCACCTGCTTTCTTTCCTAGGATACGTAACGATGCCGATGGGAACACCATATTCGATGACGAAGCATGCTCTGGTATCTATGGTCGACGGACTTCGCCGTGAGTGCTACGGAAAGGGAGTCGACATCATCTCGGTCATGCCACAAGCTTACAAGTACGTTATTTCTTGGATGCATTATCTAGACCAATAAACATAATATTCATCGTAAAATAGCGCAGCAGAACGACACATCAGAAACAAAGACGAGATCGGGACAAGCAATAACAACTTACATTGTTGACGACAGCATAGATATATAAAGTCATACGTCAGCACAAGCTGCGCCGGTGCGCCGTTACAAGAGGTAATTGTGCACAGGCAGTTAGATCCGACCATGCAATGGCCTTATATAACTGCCTATGCACAATTTCACTAGCATGCATGGCAATTTGAATGAATCAATGAACAGATTTTATTTCTAAAAAACATGCAGAAAAACGAAGCGAAGCTAAAGGCCCTTCGGCCTGACGTGGCTTCGCTACGTGAAATGTACAAAACATCCAGCAAACAGTACTACACCACGTAATAATTGTCAAATTTTAAGGAGCAGCAAACAATAACCATAACACAATAGCGTGAAAATTCGCAACATAAGGTACATAGACATACAAAATCAGACATCGTGGCCCTTTCCATACTATAAAAATGAATACACAAAACACACAAGTGTAATTTTGGCATTAGATATTCATAAACGCATATGTTCATAAACACATCTATACATATACACATACATACATCCGCATGCACATGGGTTTGGTACGTAAAGGTGAGTAATAAATGCACTGCATGGTAAATCCGACCGTGCAATGTTATATCCGACTATACAATGTGGCACATGACAACCTCGGGCAACCTTTTTACGGCGAAGGTTTATAGGCTAGGTTCCAGGAGATAGCTCGTAGGCTGCAATTTCACACCAGACACGCAGCCTCACATCATGGCGTGGGGCTCTGCACCTGGTGTGAAATTCTTGCGCCCCAGCCGAAACATACGATGACCATTAAAACGTGTTACTACGTACGTCGTGCTTCCACGCTTGCTCTCTGTACAAACGGAGCCTGTGCGCTTTTGCCGGAGAATCGCTATACATAGTCTCCCAAGACAAGCTTTAGCTCTTGCCTCGTGCAATCGGAACCTTCAATACTGACTTGCACGGATGATAGTAATGCGCAGCCGAAACGGACAAGAACGGAAACGGCGATATTGGATGAACGACATACATTTAACGCATATTAGTTACAATCTCGAAGGCATCGCTTAGGTGGGAACTTCAAGTGAGCCTCTAGTTCAGGCCGAGAAATGTTGCTGACATTAAGACCAACACGCCGAACATAACTGAACAGTTTTTCCAATTACTGTAGCTGAGCTTCTTAACGATCGACAGCCACCGACGGCGCAGGCATATGGCAACAATCCGTGGTTCGCAGCTTCATCGCCTCTGCAATCGATTTTCAAATAATGGCTCTCAGGTGTACTAACTCATCATATAATGACAACACTTCTCTGTATCAGTCCATCCGTTAAAAAAAAGCAGTTAGTGAGAGTACGCACAAGCCGCAGGAAAACTTCGTACACCTAGACGTGTGAAACATAAGGAATATCGTAAGCGTTTGCGCTCGAATCACGGCATAGCCTTAGCTTTGGTTGCTTATAACCTCATCTGTGTTTGTCTGTAATCGCAATCACGATGAGTCCAAAGTGAAGCTTGGATGAAAGTTTACACTACATGCAAATCAGAAAAGAGAACACGTTGACTAGTCCACTAGACATTGGGCATGAATGGAGCGGTTCGTTTCCCCGCGCAGTCTCTCGAAGCGGAAGGCTGGCAGACGGCGGCGCACCCAAAATTGCCTGCAGTTGCATGTTCTACAAAGAACCTATTGGCCTGCATAATCAAGATTACTGAGACCGACTGGATAAAATATTGCTAAGTCCTACAAGGTGCCTCGTAAAGAATGCGCCTGGATCAATATACGGCGATAGCAAAGCTATAAGCGCCTGTTAGCTTTGTAGTTCTGCGTGTGTCGTCATAGTAAAATCGGCATTGGAGAATCAAGAGTATAGATCACCAACTAGCTCGTCCGTCGTGCACTCAGCATGTACTACTCTTACATTACTAAAAGCAAAGCTTTCTCCAAAATTGTTCACCGTGGCTATCTGTGTATGAAGGTTAGATCAGGTTATATTAATTTTCACAAGATATTTAAGAGCCAGTGTTTTCGTATTACCCAAAAAATTGTTTTATCAAGCAAGCGCTCGGCTGCGTTGCTTATAGCCACGCTGCGCCTTTCATGCGAGCGGCCGCATGCGCTCATTTACGGCCATCAAACCTATGCGCACTGCAGGATCGATATGAGATCCCGTACACGTGCCTCCACTCCACGTTGTACAGCTGCGCGCAGAGATACAGAAACGCCTACAGCGTTCCCATTTGAACTCGAAAATCGCACTATCAAAAAGGAAGTTGACGACTCATTCGTCCGTTCGCATATTTTCGCTTAGAGACCCAGGCACACGCCGCTGCGATATTGCACCGTCCCTTCGCAGCTGTTCACCTGCGCACATGCCATGTCCGGGAAGGTCTCCGTGCGCTTGTTGCTCTTCGCCAACGCCCGAGAACTCGCCGGTGCTTCGGAGGCCTCGCTCAGCGTACCTTCCGTGCTTCGAGACGTCGACCAGCTGAAGCAGCTCATCTTCGAAGCACATCCGAAGCTCGCCACGCTAGAACACAGTGCCGTCCTCGCCGTGAACGAGTTATACATTGAGCCAGGCGTCGAAGTAACGCTCAGGCAAGGAGACGAAGTCGCGTTCATTCCAGCGATCAGCGGTGGGTGATTTGCGAGCCGCCAAGATCCCCCAGTCAAAGTGAAGCTCTTTACCGGCACAGTTAAGCGACCCTTGGATATCACTTGAACCTGAAGTCTGCTACGTCGCAAGAAAACATAAATCAAGGAGGCTAGGCATATATCTAATACAGCGGCCAGGTTACCTGGAAAGCAACAGTGCACCAGAAGGCTTTGCGGGCCACCAGGAGTTATAGCAAGTTAGGTGAGACAGCCCTAGAAACATTTACAGTTACTTCTCGGCCGTTGGACTTCTGTGTATTAGAGGCCTGTCTAGTCTAACCAGCTCCACACATGAATCACGTGGAATTATCAGAAGTTGCTCTGGACGTCGGAGCTGTTCTGGCACAGGTCGGATCTGAAGACTGTGGGGCCATTTCCGTTTTCTTGGGAACCACGCGGAACCACTGCGATGGAAAGCCAGTGACCAGGCTCAGCTACGAAGCGTACGCGCCGATGGCAAAGAGAGAAATGCTGCGCATCTGCGAAGTAATCCGCGAACGTTGGGCCGTGAAGAACATCGCCATCGTTCACCGGCTGGGAGATGTTCCCCTGGGCGAATCGAGCGTGCTCATAGCCGTCTCCTCCGAGCACCGCCAGGAGGCGATGGACGCTTCGAAGTACGCCATCGAAGAGCTCAAGCGACGTGTCCCGATATGGAAGAAAGAGTACTACAATAACGGTGGCGACCAGTGGAAAGAGAACAAGGAGTGCTTCTGGGTTGAAGGACGCTAAAGATTCAAGCCACAGGCTGCATCTGCGCATATGCAGTGGTAGCCACAGAATCGCAGCTGTCGTAAAGCGTCATGCCTTACAAAGCACGGCGAGGATTCTAAAGAGACGGCATTGTTTTTAGGCTGTATTTGGCCTTCTATAGGGGCTATTAAGCCGAGTCGGCAAGTGATCGCCTCGTTTTGCTTTCTTTTTGCAGTAGTTGCAGTATATTTGTGCGATATATTTTTGCTGGTACAAGGGTGGGCTACTATAGTTTGTTCTGAATTAGTCATGTTTTGCGTTGCCTTAGATGCTCTCGAAACCCTATTTCGGAGAAAATTTTGCTTTCATTTGGCTCATATACTGCAGTAATAACGACCCAGTGCTTCCACCGGTTCATAGCGTTCCCGTTTTGATCACTGTACAAGCACTTCCCTGCTGATCTACTAGTGTTCTTTCGGTGTTATAGTAACTAAATATCTTTGCGAAGATGTATCTATCATGTACTCTTGCTCAGCGTCGAGTGCTAAGATGAATTGGGGGCTAGCTCTTAAGTGCTTCCGGCAATCTTCCTTCTCTCTCAGTCCCTAATTTTTTTCGAAAAAAGCAATACACGCCAGACAAACGGATGTAAGAAACATACGTGTTCCCCATAGTTGTATGCGCTTACAACGTTTTGCACGCTCTTTATGATGACGTGTTCTCAATATGCACGCAATTCAAGCAGTATTTCTGCTCCCACCATTCATTCGCACTTTCGGCACATGTTGTCAACAGGAAAGGCTGAATGATTTCAAATATTGCGAAGCGCTGAAAGTACCGTTGCCCTGAATGTCAATAAAGGCTATTCGTCTAAATGCCATTCACGATTCCTGAAGCTGTTGTTTTGAGTTTTCCGGCTGCAACCTGAGCAAGACCGACGGAACACGAGTTTAGATTTGCGTATGCATGCACGAATGCATCTTTGCGTGCCATTCAATTTTTTGCTCACTATAATATTCTTGCATTTTTTTTTGCCGAGGCTGGAGGTTGACGAATGCGTTGTTCATTGGTTTTGCGTTGTACTGTCTGCCAAACACTGTTGCAAAATACCGCTGGCCATAGTGACATACGATCGGTGTACGTTAGTCTGCTATGCGTCTCTATTTTCCTGACAGTGTCTCCAGAAATACTATGCGCTTATGTTTTTATAGCCGGTGGGAATTAAATATTTTTACCGTTGGAACACTTAACAAAGCATTTCAATTCCTTCGCATTCTCCTCGCTCTTAGCCACCTCTCTCTCTCTCTCTCTCTCTCCAATAATCTGTTCATGATGATACGCTGCGTATGTTCTCGCGTCCATGTCTATCGGGTTGCGAAAGCCTAAAGCGCACCATCCGAGCTCTCATGCCTCTATACCCTAGTCCTTTGTAAGTACACATACACAGTACGATAAGAAACAGCAGTTACCCGCCAGCCCCATGCGCCATTATTTTATTATTAGCAGCCACTTCTTGGCTTCGATACATTAATCAAACATTAGGTGCCACCTCGTTACCTTATTATGGACTTAATAGTTTCATCACGCCGTGGAATCAACAATCAACTTGTTCCTTGCAGTTTTGACACATTTTTCAATATGGATAAGGGCACGCTTTCAAAGCTATATATCAATGTTGGGATGAGGTAGTATTCTCTATAAAAGGCTAAACTTGGACGAATTCAAGACATGCGTCGTTAACTGTGCACTGTAGCGTATTTCATTAAGGAGAATGTGGCCAGGTTATGACAAAAAGTGCGTTCGTGTATCGGGTCGCGTCGCCAGAGAACATTACAGCGGTGGGCCCTTCCCACCACAACTGGTTCACCAGTCATCTTCCTTCACAATGTGGAAGCGCACTGAATCTTTTAGCACCGCCACTATCACAGTCACTCATCATGTCCCGCCCCCCTGATTCGGTTCTGTCATTTTCTTTGCAGGACGAACATCACGGCTCCCTCGTGTTCGCGGCGGTTCACCACCGAAGACCTGAGACAAAATTGTCCAGAAGTCGCCGACGACTACACGCAAGAGGAAATCGATGGCTGGATACGCTCCTCGAAGGACTACTTTGAAGTCCTCAACAGGGACAACCTCGAGGAGGTCGTGGACGCGATGGTCCACGCAGTACGCGAGACGTTCCCTAGGACCTGGTACACAACGCCGCTTAGCCTCAGCACGGTTGCGCTCTTTCCCTGCACGTACCTGCCAGACGAGGCAACGGACGCCATCATGGCCTTTGCCAGGACGAGGATGGCTACGGTCTCCGCATTTCTTAAGAAAAACAAGAAGAATTAGCATGACGAGCCAACTTATTTGCCGAGGAGCTGCAGTTATAAATATGTGCGCATGTGCGTTCTCAACCAAAGCGAAAACAAAATATTAGCCATTTGTCATAGTGGAACGAATCAAATTGGAAGCTCGGTAACAACATAATTTCGGCGACGTCGTTGCACATCTTTTGAAGGTAAGAAGTGGAAGATATATAAAGGTCATTAACGGCCGGAGTAATGCGAGAAGACACTGACGACGACTTCACAGACCACGGTGTATGTACTGCCCGCGTCAAATGAAACGCGAACCGTGGAGCGCTTTGCCTAAGCATGCTGTCCAGTAGTCGCCATTACAGGCGCTTACGTCTGGTTTGGCAGCACTGCCCAACCCCCTTAATGTTCAATATTTCCGCACCATATCTTCAGTAATGTTTGAGTATTAGTGAAGACATGGTACGAAACTACGTACATACTTTATGTATGGCTTTCTCTGTCTTTTGGTGCCTTGTACATTGAAAAATGAGACAAAATGATTCTGTATACTTCCCTACGGCAAGCCAGAAAAGTGTTCCTGTTGGCATCGGTTGATCATTGCTTACGCATAACTTTTACCGAGGTAGCTTGAAGCGCCTCGTACGTCCTCCTACTTGTGATCTTCTTCTCCACGCGCGATAAATGTGCTGGACTGTTCGAAACCCTCATATCTACACCCCTGCGATGCCCATAATGTGATTGGTAAAACGCAAGGTAAATGCGCATGAAATTCTGCATAGTCTATCATGTCACATCGACAATATTGGCAGCGCATGTTAGAAGATACGTAAAGAGTAAAACTTCATTTCCGCGGCGACAATAAGTTGTTAGATACGAACGTCACAGCATAACATATTACAATATTTGCTTACAAGCAGAAAGCGGCCAAGAAGTGCATTGCTGACTTCTGAACTAATATTCCGGCTATGAGTGGAACAAAACTGCAATTCCTCGTGTTTTCACGTTGTATTATGTAGGTTTCTGGAATATATTACATACTCTTGGAATCTCCTAATATAAATATGACCTTAACTAACATCGTAACCTCTCTGGTCGCTTCATCAATCAACGCTGTTAAGAGAGTTCTTCACAAGGATAGGTGCAACATTCAGCAAAGTTCTGTCAAGTTTATATATATATAAAAGTCAGAGGAAACGACTCATCAAAGTCAGAGGAAACGACTGATCACTCTATGAACCAGGTGCTTTGTTTTAATGGTTTTCACAAACGAATGTTTCATATGGACAAAGAAAAGGCACGACTATTTGAGGTTTGCTTTTTCGGCACTGTTTTCGGCGGGAACATCAACACATGAATCCACCTACCCTCCGCAGGATGTCTCCTACCAAACCGTAGACCATAAAACGTATGTCACTGAGAGCGAAAAGTGAACGAGGGAACGTGTCAAGGGCCGCCCTTCCCTCGTTCATTGTTTGTGCTGGGCGACCAGAAGATTTATGCTGTATGATATAGCACGAGCCTACTAGTCTGGAGGCTCTTCAAATATGGTTTGTCATCTGGTTAAAATACGTGTTTTGTACTCGCGCCGTGCACTTTCGAGCCTAGCCTGCGAAGCTGTCTGCAACAGTTAAGATATTACAGTGGTATTGCCGTTAAAATTCCGTAATTAATTATTTTTCCTCAACACACACTATTCTCCATTAGCCTAATAACGACTGCTTCATGTGAGACACATGTGCACTAGGCAGGATTTGTAATCGGTAATGCAAATGGCAATGGCAAGAGAACGGGGAAATATGCACAGCCCACTCTGCTGTGAAAAGTACAAAATATACCAGGCGCCGGAAAAGTTTTAATCAATACGAAAATAGTCTTATTTTCTCTTTTTTTGCGGGAAAAAGGACGTATCAGCAGTGCAGGGAAAACGGAGTATTCACCTATAACACAGCTGGGGGGGGGGGGGGGGGGCGCATAGGCGTTATTCATCGTTTCACGTACGAGCGAATAAGCTAATTGAGATTTTCTGCTGGGGGGGGGGGGGCGAATAAGCTAATTGAGATTTTCTGCTAGCGCGATTTTTTCGACGATAATTCAGTATTCCAAGGGAAGGATGCCGAGGTCAAAAGGCCGGGCGATTGAATGATAAAGACTGCGGGAGATAAGAAAATGCGTGAGCCCGGAAATAGACTGACGACTACCGCCACTGACTTCCGCTCTAAGTGCGCGCGTCAACCAATGTCCAATGGGTACATTCTTCACATCGCCATGGCCAATGAGAATCACAACGAAGATGGCACGTGCGCCATCATATGTGCACACCCTCCTGGAAGCCAGAAGGCAGCACCTTGGCAAGTGCCAAATAATGTAGCATACCCTTGCTTTTTTTGCCAGTTCCAACTCGCCCAACTCCTGCCCTCTCTGCCACTCGCCACAGCCTTCTCCTTCTTCATACTTTTGCTCTCGATTCAGTGGCGGACCTTGATGAGCGTTCGCCGTCTTTACCGCACAACGTGCGTGAACGTATTGCCAAGAAACCTGCCAGTTATCGCTTCCATCGAGGTAAGCGTGTGTTTGTTAAAAAGCCTTCGCTCGATGCTTTCAGGCAAGCCGTCCAAGGACCTTGCTCTCTACGTGACCTCAACGACTATCCTCCTCCAGGTTTTCTCCTTCTTATGAATATCCGTATCGTATTTCCCTCGTTCACTTTCTCAATATCGACGAAAGGACTTCACAGGGAGGACCGGCCTTGAAGACGCATGTGTGGAGAGTCGCTCATCGGTGTTTATCGTCTTATTTTCAATGACCTTGCATTTCTTCTTACCAGTTTCGGGAGCTCAACTATTGTTATGATCGACACTCTCATCACATCTTGTCTCGTTTAGTTAGCTGTATGTACAGATGCCGATTACAATGGCGCCACGAAACAGGTTCCGTAAACAAAGTACGTCATTTCCTCTCCGCACTCGCCTTTGACCGTGCAGCACTTCTTGAATCGATGAAGTACTCACTGTTTTCGTCTCGGAGCGACCGGTGCGGTCGGGAGTTTCGTGCAGCTTGAGCCACTGCATCTGCGTTTCGTACAACTGTGCCCGAACTGTGGTCGCCGGGTCACGTCCTCTCTGTAGACAGCGTTCCACATTGTGTCGCATCGTGTGACTGTCGTTCTACATTGGATGGCAGTTATGAGTATTCACGTCCTGGTGTATGGGCGATCCGAATAGCTTTCGTTCACCTAGCGGGGGCGTCATCGAAAGTGTCTGTGCGTGCCGTCACTCAGCCGGGAACAACAAGTTTACGAGAATACCGGAACGTTGAAATGTCACGGCTTAGTCTACAGAGCATGAAGACCTCGACCATTGGACCGATAAGTACACCCTGGGCTCTTTTTCCGGTCATTTTATTTCTTCTCTGGAACTTCTGGGTTTACTTGACACCACTGCACGTGATATCGGTGATAGTCGGTTCAGTGTGGGTTGCACTGAAGCTGTCATACGTTCTGTCTCGACACATTGGGAGGTACGCCTTCGTAACAGAAGTGGAAGGAGATGGAAAAGCAGTGCTCATCACTGGTAAGTAAACGTTTTCAAAAGAATTCAGATGAAAGTTGATTTGCATGACAACGCAGGGTGGCTGAAAGACCGAGTTGGCGACTCTGACATTTTATAGTAGCGTTAAAGTTCAACGTGCCGTATATAACATGTTGGCTGGACATGCGCAAGCCCATCTAAACGCTGTCTTTTGTTTACCCATCGTGTAGCGAAGGTTAATATCCTATTTCATTATCGGGAAGAGCACGTTGACCTTCATTGAATTTTCGGTGCAGAACAGTTAAGGAAAATTGCTTAACACGTGTAATAACGTAAAATAAATCATGAGAAACAGAAGGGTAGGCAGTAAAAGGAAAGCGAGGGGATCGAAAACCATTTTTGCGGTAAATTGCGCTGCGGGAGGGTAGAGTTCGCACTGATGAAAATGCGAAGGCAGGGTGAAATGAAACTAAAGGCACTCTTTGTTCGACAATCAATATTAAATCTCAGTGCTCGGTTTGCCACTACCTTTCCAGCTCAACGAAGAAGTGGAATACTCCGAATACATTTCCCCTAACGACTTTTAACTCGTCGACGATCCTTGCCGACACGAAATGCGTGCTCCTGATTGTGCCACATCTGACAAAGAAGCAAGCACTCTTTCGTAACCTGCAGCCTATTCCTCTGCACTTCGAGCTCTCAAAGATATGCTGGGATCAAAATATAAATATCGCATTAGTTCCATGAGATCCTGCGCAAAGATTTTATGTCAAGGCAGGGGGGTCCGGACTCTTTTTTGTATGTGTTTTGGTGCGTTAGTATCTATGAGTGCACGGATATATCTACACGCGAACTTCACGAATTCTAAGCTGTTTTCTTTGAACTCTGGGCTAAACTGTTTTTTTTTTTTTGAACTCTGGGCTAAATTGGTCCTTCTGCTAGTTGCCACTGTGAAAACATGCTGCTTTTGTTGTGAAGTTAAATTTAATGCGTGCTGCTGATGGCCCCTTGTTCAAACACGGTGCATTCGCTCACAGAGAAGAGCCTCGTAAATTGCTAGAAGTCACCTTAAAATACACGACGAAGCAGAGGAGGCACTGGGGGATGGCGGTATCTTAGCATATTTCTTTGTGTCCAACCCCATTAAGTGAGATCAAACCACTAAGCATACGTAGTATTCATTCCTTGCTTCCAAGTTTACTCGGAGGTGTTTGATAGAAGTCTGGGTGGAGCATCAAGGTTTTAGATAATGCCAAAAGCAAAGTGTGCATTGCTTCTAGTGCGCTCGTGGGGGTCAGTCATTTTAAAACTGAAATCTGATTTGGCATTGCCGAACATTAATTCTTCAGCTTTAATTTCGCAAACGAGGATGCTAGGTGCAGCTTTTCTTGGCGTTACACTAACTACAAGGGCTTTTCTATCACTCGCTTTTAGACACTCACTAGGGGCTCTAGCGACAAGCCCAAAATTAGGATGAGCTGCTCTTGCGTCAACTTCATCTTTAATTCATTTCAACGAGCCTTCTTGATGATAGCTTCATCTCGTACATTGAGCATATATGTGATCGTGGCTATTGTCCCAATCGTCTTTTGCAAACAGGAAGCTTGGCCGCGTGCCACTATATAGCCAAATAGTGGCACGTTTATCATCATCTCTACGCCAAGCGGAGGTTGACAAAAACCACGCAGGTGCGACCAGATTTCTAAGCGACAGATCTAAAGAAAAGGAATAGGAAAGGCACCCACTGCTACCGAAGGTGGCGTAAGAAGACAGCAAGCACATGCTTTTCAATAACACTTGGCAATCGACATGAGCATACAAAGATACTTCCTCCTGAGCTAGACGTTTGACAGGTAGTTAAAACTTAATGCTGCTTAATGCTTAATCCTCTCATTTCCTTCTCATGCGCCAAAAGTTGTTTACACTATATGGGCAGGTCACGCGATGAGAGGACTAGATAACTAATGGGCAGTTAGAACGAAGGAATGGATACTAAGAGAGGGTAAGCGCAGCCGTGGACGACAGAGAGTAAGATGGAGGGACGAAAATAAGAAATTCGCAGGCATCAAATGGAATCAGCTCACACAGTACAGGAAATGATGGAGAGTATTTGGAGAGGCCTCCGTCCCGCAGTGGACATAATATGGGCTGATGATGATGATGATGACTGAAAGAACATCGACAATTCCCCAAAGACAAAATTAAACAGTTCCCATATTGTGGTCATCATAATCTATCTAAAAAACTTGGTCATGACGATATCGTCGTCGTGACATATTTAGCACAACAGCCATATAAGGAAGAGCAGAGTTCAATAACGAGATTTATTTTGTTTCCCTATGTAATATTCTTTTCCTAAACAAAAAAATGTCAACACGGGTCTGCATTTACATGTTTGCACTGTTAACGTGGCCGCAGAGGAAGGGACCCCTGCAATGCAGCGGACTAAACAGATGTTGACTATAATGATTATGACGACGACGATGGCACGTAGTATATAAAACTCAAAATGCATATAAGAACCTGACTGACGCAAAAGGAAACCGTAAAGCAACGTTGCAGTAAGCGAATAGGCAGAACAGGTGGACTGTGGTTCTTCCTGCCATTCTTCATATATAAGTTTCGCACTCGTTTACTCATCTGACTTCAACACATTTGTCGCATGTTCTGCATCATTCTTTACTATGCCTGAATTAATTACCATACGCAAACCCATAACGCAAGTGCATAACAGCCTCAATGAACGCAGTTCGCTTGCCTCTACAGGTTGCGATTCTGGATTCGGCCATAGCCTCGCGGAGCGGTTGTCTAAAAAGGGCTTTCTGGTGTTCGCTGGATGTCTCAACTCGAACAGCGACGGAGCAGAGGAGCTGAGCCGGCTGAATAACATCGTTGTTTTGCAAATGGACGTCACCAAGCAAGAGCAAGTGGACGAAGCCTTCGTTGCAGTTAAGGAAAAGCTGGGCGCCAGAGGTGAGCTATCGAATACTTAAGCAGCAGAGTGGGAGCTCCACATATGAGTGTTCCAGCATACCAAATACCTGGCACTTAATTCAACCTACGTATTGATCTGAAGTACAATAATGCAAAAAATATTATCGCACTCTAGTGGCCATTACAACGTGAGTCAATGTGGTGGAGACGGAGACTCAAGTACATACCATGCAACGGTCTAAGCTGTGTGTACATAGTTAGCAACGGCAATGTGGTGACGATACCGGCAAGCCGATGTGGTGATCCTTGAATCCGAAATGAAGCAAGCCTTGCACGCATGAGATCTCTACATAATATACAAACATGTCTATGACCTTGGCAGAGTACCGTGTGACAAAGTTATAAGCGCCATTTTGAGGAAAAATAGCTGCCAGAATATTGCACCATCGATGAGTGTCTCGTTGACATCTCGCTCCTCGACAAATACCGCGTTACACTAAACGTAAAAAGGTAAACGATACATGAGAGTTCAATAGACAAAAGATAGTTCCTTTGGTATTTGCAGTACACGACTTTATCATCGCTCTATTCGTGCGTGAAAAATGCAGGTCCGATATTGATTTTTGAAGTACTCTTTTGTCTTTATATCTAGCAGCATTCCATAAACTATTTCTCCGGCTAACTCAGTAAACATTAGGAAACAACTTCACGGAAAGTTCAGTATTGGAGATTCGGGAATTGAACAGCACGTAGTACCTAGTTAAACCTATACAAGAAGACTGCCATCAGTCTGGCGTTAGGTAGCACGTTGTTTCCAACTGACGAAGAAACCCTGTGCACGGAATATCTAATGCGGGTGACAAATTCTTCTTCATTTTTGAAAAATCGCAATACGTGACATTGCAGTAAGCTGCATACTTTAACACTATGCCTGTTCAACTCGTTGTGAACGAAATTCGCTTCTGCTGTGAGTGTTTTATTTGAACTGTAGCGCATGCTTTTCATAACTTCTTTATGCTAGGGAGCACTTATGGTTTAGTTTGATCCTTCCCAATCCTCTAATAGCCTCAATGAGGCCGGCAGTATAAATAAATGACACAGCTTTCACATTTTGTCGGTAAAAGCTGTATAGGCTCAAGTTCATACCATTCCTACTATGCCGTTAAGCCGCTTTCAACCTCACAAATCCGCCGGCATGAGTGCTAAGCATCTGAACACCGCAGAACCGCTACTTTGAACAACAGGTGATATTGGTCTGCTGGGTGTGATAGCATTCCAACCGAATGTCACTTTAAGCACACACATACTGAAGGTGAAATTTTAAGGCAAGAAAAGAACTCGGTCAGGGGCCAATAGCTGAGCCACTTTTTGTATCCGGGCGTTGTTTCACCGTACATGTCTAGCGTGGGAACAAATTTTGCACCTGCTTCTATCAGTGTATCAAGACATACACATAGCTGATAAGGAGAGAAGCTCAGGGGAAGATGGTGTTTTGAATCGATGAACAAATCGCTAAAAACGATGTAGAACAGGGAATATCGCTGGAGCCAACGTTTCGACAAGTGGACTTTTCTTCGTCAGGACGACACCTGCCTTCTCGAGCGTTCGTTTTACAGTTTCACACTCTCCCCCGTCCACAGAAGGAGATTAGTGACTCTAAAACCTGTCATCGAACCCATGTCCGCCGCGGTGGTGTAGTGGTTAGGGTGCTCGGCTGCCACCCAAAAAACGCGGGTTCGATCCTGGCCGCGGCGGTCGCATTTTCGATGGAGGCGAAAATGCCAGAGGCACGTGTACTGTGCGTTGTCAGTGCACGTTAAAGAACACCAGGTGGTCAAAATTTCCGGAGCCCTCCACTACGGCCTTTCTCTCCTCTCTATCTCTTTCACTCCCTTTCCCCCACCCCCGCGGACGCTTAGCCGTGCTCCCTACATGGGCTGCAGAAATTGGCGTCCTTTACTCAACCGAACCACAATCATCATCATCGAACTCAACCCCCCCCCCCCTCTTTTTTTCTTCTTTTTCTGTTAGCATGTACAGGTCTTCTCCTCTCCTTCTGCGGAAGGGGGAGAGTGTGCAGAGCGTACAGAAACGAACAATGGAGAAGTTAGTTGCCGTCATGACGAAGACAAGTCCCCTTGGTCGAAACGATGGCTCCAGTGACATCCCCGTTCTCCATTGTTTTCAGCGGTCAGTTCATCGATAGCTGATAAGGTGCTTCTAGAACCCATGAAATGCATAAAAGTCTTATTAAGAAGCTTCACACTTCAAAACCATGCTGAGAAGCAAGTTGGAAAATAAGTTGCGGTTCCTCGTCACCCTAACGAGTTTTGCATGTATCCCGAACTTGCATGGTATATGTGCACGTCATTGAAAAAAGCACCGGTCGAAAGCAGCAGGAATTGCTCCACCTGAGAACCTGGGGCAATACATCCTGATTTCATGAATTTTGTTGCTCCAGGTTTGACAACTGCTTAGGCATGCTTCCTGCTTGCGTGTGATTACGTAAGAGAGGGTGGCTTCAAGCGTGCCTTCAACTGTTGTTCTGATAATAACACGGTTTGTCTCAAGTTAGTGCCAGTGCCCAGCAACCAAAGTGCAAGAACACTATAAACACCTTGAGTACCACGACTCTCTTACACCAAACGAATATACATCCTAATTGATTCCAAATTGCCTAAATTGTCAAGCACATGTGTGGTATGGGGTTACGTACAATGAATCTCGCATGTCTGAACCTCTGTAATGAGCCTAAGTAATGATTCTTAGTAACGCAGGCAGCACGGTGTTCTGCCTCAAGCTCGTGAACTGTGTTAGCGATACATGATAGCGGTACGGAAAAACTGAAGCAAGGTGTGGGTACGGGATACCTGGCACTCTATTACAATTGCAACTCAAAGGGGTCGTAAAAAATTAGTGAAGCTTGCATAGTGACACAAGGTTAGCGAAGCAGCGAAACTTATGGGAACTTGGCTGATCTTGGTTTGTCTCAGGCACAGCCGCATTCCGTCTTGGTGCGAGGGTTCGGGAAACGCCTCGCAAAGCACTGCAAAGCGCAGCGAACGCTTCTCCAAGTTTCACACCAAGCTCAGGGTAAAGAAGTTCGCGTCGACCAGCCCACAACAGAAGACGCGGCAGTTGTGGCCTCGGCTTGACGCCACCCCACGTCTATGCTTTACCCCGCTATGCTTTTCTACATAGCTTCGTGCCATGAGAGGACGCTTGCTGTCGTGGCGGGAAGGTATGCACGAACGCATAGCTTTGGGAGACGCCGTGCACCGGTCAAATTTACGCTGTTGTTGTTGTTGTTGTTGTTGTTGTTGTTGTTGTTGTTGTTGTTGTTGTTGTTGTTGTTCTCAATTATGGCACATACCCACCCTGGGGGATTGGCCAAGATGTGCGAAGTCACAAGTGCTGTAAAATACAAATCAGAATCGAATAACCAGGATGGAATTAAAGGTGAAGACTGCGAATTTATGAACAGAACCGGCCGGAACCAATTATAAATTGACGCACACCGTATTTGTCTACTTCATCGTCTGCTTTCACGTGCAACACCTGCGCCCGCAAACCGCAGTTCTCTCAGTAGTGGGCTGAGGGCATGAGTACAAGAGAAGAAAAAAGAGCACTTGCGAAAGCCGCATATTGGCATTGCATAGAAATGCACGCGCACTCTTGGGGACTACAAGTAATGAGGATGATAGTTTTGTGATACGCGATCAACTTTATGGCGAGCAAGAAGTGCTTCGTATTGAAAAAGGATAGGGAGCTGTGTGGTTGCAATTTTCACTACATCAATAAGCATTCAACTATACGAAATATTTCGGCGCATAATGAGTGCACATTTAAAAACGCTTGATGCACATTAAAAAACTACCAGCAAGGAAGGATGTAAGGAAAGGCGATGCAATCTCCCCAGTGTCATTCAAAGCATGTTTACAGCGGCTATTTAGAACACTGTATTGCGTGGACCGAGGGGTGTAAGGGTTGATGAAGAGCACCTCAGTAACCAAAGATTTGCTGATGACGTTGCCTTGCTAAGTAACTTGCGGAACGAATTGCAAAGCATGATTACTGAGCTAGACAGGAAAAGTAGTGTGTTCAACAGTCATCGAAGTGCACAGCAGTTTGAGATAGGTGGCAAGACACGGGAAGTGGTAAGCGAATAAATTTGCTTAAGTCAGGTAGTGACCCCTGCTCCGAACCATGAGGCTGAGATAACAGAAGAATAAAAATGGGGTGAAGTGCATTCGGCAGGCATTCTGGCATAATGAATCACAGCGTACCATTGTTCCTCAACAGGAAGCGCATCGCAGCTGCATCTTGCAGATGCTTACATACCCTGTTACCGCCTACCCTCCCCTTATTTTCCCCTTTCTTATCCCTCTTTATTTCCCTTTTCTCGCCCCCTAGTGCAGGGTAGCAAATCGAAAGTCTATTTCTGGTTAACCTCCCTGCCTTTCCTTCCTATTTTTCTCCCTCTTACCTACGGTAGTAAAACTCGGAGGCTTATTAAAGGATTGAACTTAAATTAAGGACAATGGAACAATGGAACGGAAACTGATAGTTGCAGTGTTAAGAAACAAGAAGAGAGCGGTGGGGTGCGGTGATGAAAAGAGCAAACGTACGTTAATGACATCGTAGCAGAAGTCAGGAAGGAAAAACGGGCGGGGCATGTACTGAGAAGGCAAGATAACCGTTAGCCATTAAGGGTAATAGTGTGGATCCTCAGAGAAGGCAGGTAGTAGTAGTAGGGTTGGCAGACAGTTACTTGGCAGATGAGATTAAGAAGTTTGGGAGGATAAGGGGGTTGCACTCTGCGCAGAACCGGGATAGTGGGAGGTTTATGGGAGAGGCCTTCGCCCTGCAGTGAGCGTAGACAGGACTGATGGTGATGAAGGATAGAGATAAAAACGCCCGTTTGAAATCCAACGCTCCTCTGCTTCCGAAACGGCCATGTGACACCACAGGCCGGCATACACGCTATTCAGTGACGTCACCTTCAGCCATTTGGAAGCGTAACCATTTAAACTTTCAGTTTCCTGTAACATAATATATTGATATGAAACAAGAAAATAGCTGGACCTCTTGCGGTGCCGCCGTATGGAAGCAAGGCCGGAGCACGTACTGTTTTCCCATGGCATCCGAGAACGCGCCTATCTCAGAGGTCATGGTGGCGACTAAGGTGACGTCAGCTGAAGATTTGAGGGGAACGCGCGCTTCGAAAGTGAAACTGTGTTTTTGTCGTTATAATTCAACCAGGACGATGCAGCGAAGCAATGTCCATATATATCGGAGGACGAGAAACTTGAATACATACATCGCCGTAGAACTTCAGAGACCGTTTCACAACCCCTTTAAAGAACATTTGGGTCATCTTTGACGCGCGACTAATTATTATTCCCAAGTGCTGGACACTTCATTCCTCCATCTGCATTGTCACTGAGACCCTGTGGTCTTCTAGAGCACAGAGCGCGGTCGTAGTTTTTGCCTGCATGGTCGGCACTCCGCAATACTCTGTTCTCTCAATGCAGTGCTCTGGTCGGTCGTGGCGAACGCTGGAATTGGAAGCTGCGGGCTCCTGGAGTGGACGACCATGGAAACGATAACCAAAATGTTTGACGTCAACGTGTTTGGTGTCCTTCGCGTCATCAAAATGTTCCTGCCGCTCTTGAGGAGGAGTCAGGGCAGAGTCGTCGCCATAGCCAGTCCACTGGGTAAGATTCACACACTTCATGGCTTAGTTCTGTGAAGAGCTGTTGGAACATATCCCGCTTTTTGTGATGCATATCCACCTTTATGTAGTAGTGGGCTAGAGTCATGAACACAAGAGGAAAAAAGTGTGCGTGCAAATGGTGTATATTGGGAATTTCGAAGACAAGTGAACACACAATATTTCATAATGACGATAGTTTGCCGTACGTCAAAGTCCTTACCTGGAGCTTGAATAGCTCGAGGTTATGCCGTGCTACAACATCACACAAGTGCTCGATTTATGATTACCGTGGGAATAGTTAGGGTAGTTTGCTTATATTTGAATATACGTCAGTCTGTACAAAGTTGAACATACACAGTGCAATGCATTAAAAGCACTTAATTATTATTTGGTTCAGTAATCGGTTTTCTCGACAGAATCACACAAGGAATGTACGCGAGAACTATCTACACGACCACTTGAGAAGTATACGCCGAGATTGAGTTTCTGTGTGCTCAGAGATAATCAGCTTCCGGACTTCATCAAACTCCATGTAGTTGTGGACTCGCGGTATAGTGTGAAGGCTACAGAATTACACGAATCCTTTAGGACATGGCAGTTCCAATGCATCTGAAGAACAGCGACATGCTAATGTTCATTATTTAGGCCAATCAAAATCGTTTAGGTGAAACAGAAACTGCTAGTTAATCGACGATTGGAAATGTCCTGACAGCCTCTCCTCTCCTTGCGGAAAGGTACAGGAAGGTTTCGATATCACATATTGCGAGAAAGAGGGTACCGCAAATGCTCATATACTAGAACAAGCATGAAAGCACGGGAGGTGGGCTAGCATTTCCGGATCACTGTCGACAAAACTGAAAAGGTTGGTTTTAACTATTTGTTATTGGAGTCAGGACATGAATAGCAAAGGCCAGGGCAGAAATAAAGCAACAACCAGTGCACTGACATCATCCTTCTTGACCAAACACCCCCCCCCCCCCCCCCCAGGCCTTCCCCCTTCCAAATATTACCGCCGCCGTAAACTGGCGTTGTTGCTAAGTGGCGATTCGCTGCCGGCGATCTCTTGTAGACATGGATCAAAGCAGTTGGTGCAGCGTTGTGCCGGGTGCTCAGCAATTAAGACTATTGCACTGGAATACGAAAAAAAAAGTGCAGAGGGCTTTTGTGAAATTAAATCTGCAGCGAAAATCATTTACTAGTCAAATTATTTGTCTTTGCGAGCAAACGACCATAACCATTTAGTAACCCTGGTATGAGGAAATATTTGCGATGTTAGCATGTTACCAGATATGCAACACGCAGTCATTGCTCCTTTCTTCTGTTCAGGCCGGCTCGCAGTGCCCATGGTGGCGCCGTACTGCATGACAAAGATCGCTGTCATTTCCATGATGGATTCTTTACGGCGAGAGTGTCATGGCCGAGGCGTCGACTTTGTCACAGTGGAACCTGCAGCGTATAGGCAAGTACAGTGTTTATCTCTCTGCAAAGCTCGCGTCATATATTTCTCGGATTCGGGATGACAGTATATCAGCATCACTAAATAGCTGCCAACCTACTAACGGTATTATTGTGCCAATGTTTTCCGAACGCGCGAAACAACGTTGAACACGTCCCCAACGTCCACGCGCGATGGTTTAGCGGCTATGGTACTCGGATTCTGAACCGAAGATCGCGGGATCGAATCCCGGCCGCGGCAGCCGCATTCAATGGAGGCGAAATGCCACGGCCTGTGTACTGTGCGGTGGCGGTGCACGTTAAAGGGCAACTCCGGCGGCTTTTTCACCATGTTCTGATATCAGTGTCTTCCAATAGTACTGATAGTCCTGTAACCGCCAGGGTGGTTCAGTTTGCTCAGAAGCGCACCAATAATTTTAAATAAGCTATTGAAAGGAGGTCTTCAAACCGAAACCGAAACGGGTAGACGCTTCGTGCCAACGCTTTTAGATTCGTTGCTTCGTGCAGTGTGTGTGGTGACGTCACAACCTTCCCGTCACGAAAAATATGGAATTGGCGACAAAGAAATGGCAGTGGCGAGGTCATCCGATGACATATGGAGTTATGCCAGCTTTTCTGATCATGACAGCGACGATTTGAGCGCTGAAGCACCGCCGTTTTGCTTTTGAAGGGCCGCTGACTCGGGTAGGCAGCGCGGAGGTGATGACGTCAAAAACACAGGGTGGCCCGCGTGAGAAAACGCTAAAGAATTTTAAAATTCATTTACAGGAAAACTAAATAACATACGTTCGCCTGACTTGGCATATGTTATTACAGTACAGAGGAGCATATATAGTGAAAATTTTATTGAGATCAGTGAACACTTAAAAATCGCCGGAGTTGCCCTTTAAAGAAACCCAGGAGGTCGAAATTTCCGGATACCTCCGCTACGGCATCTTTCATAATGAATTCGTGGTTTTGGGACATGACACCGCAGAAATCAATTAATCAACAGCTTCAAAACACACCACCGTTGCCGTGGCTTCTTGGTGTTCATCGAAGATCCTGCGTGAAAGATCACAAAAGGTCAAGGGCTGTGGTGTTCAAGGAACATCACAGATCACCGGCGCAGCTCTGTCAGCGTGCTCAGTATAGGGTCGGTCGTTCGCAGAGATGGCCCTTAACACAATGGCGCCCTTCAAGTGACATAGCGTAAGATTGTACATTAATCGCTCGTTCAGTCTGCTTTTCGCTGCGTTCCAAACAGCTCCTATGGTGTGCTGCAGAAGAATCGATAGTTTAGGCCATGTTTGGATTGTTTTCCAAGATGTTCCGAGTACGCTACCCAGTGACGATGATCATGTCTGGTGACAAACCTGTTGACACTCGGCATCGACAAAGAGTTATTGGTAGGGCATGAACAAATAAGCTCTTCAAACGTTCATTGAATACTTGGCAGCTGAAAACAATGAAGACCACAGGATGTCGCTAGAGCCAACGTTTGCACAAATGGGCTCGTCTACGTCAGGGCAGCAACTGCGAACAGAACATGTAGGCTATCACACTATAATATGATGGTTTGAACCAAAATTTAACGCGATGCGAGCACTTCAAGAACACCTAGTTTCAACCGCTTTTAGCTTGCAAGTAGTAGTAGAATATATATTTCACACTACGGTGCCAATCAACGGTCGTAAGGTCAGAAATTCTAGCACGCAAGCCTACAATTTGCAAATAATCTCCGTTGAACAATGTTGCTGCATGAGATTCTCGTGCAAACTACATACCATACAAAAACATGACAATTTTTTAAAGATTAAAAGCGAAATGCTTCTGTTACGGGTCGCATAGCTCGCCACTAGTGAAGAGAGTTCCAACGAAGTGAGAAAAACTCAGCTTGAATTTCGCCTCCTTTTAAATGCGGTCGCCAGGGTAGGGTAATTGAACATACACCTTAGAGCTCGGCAGCTGATTGCGATATACAAGTTGTTTCAGCGAAATATTTAAAAAATTATTGAAGATAGACTATCCGCGGCAAAACTGGAAATTGTAGCCACGTAGAGACGATGTCACATCAGTTTTTGAAAGAACTGAAACAAACAGCAAAAACGTAATTGTCTACAGACCGATGCCGCAAGAAATCTTGAGCTCTTTTCCGTACCGAAACAGAAGAGCACATGAAGAGCGTTGGCAGTAGGGTGTAAACTCGTTTGGTGACGTATACTGAAGATTGTGGCTGCCAATTCGATGTACATTGCGACCTTTTCCCTATAGCTACGAAACCTCAACGCTCAGAATAGGCAGTACCCGTCCTTAAAAAAGAAAAGTAAAAGCACCCACGTCACTGGGGTAGACGAGTTAACCCTATTCAAGAGTTACCGTCGTAAACTACAGGGCAAGTATTGAAAGCCCGCACATTTCGAGCTGGCCGCCGCAGTGTCTAGAACACGTCGCGTGCCGACGTTGCATTTGCACGTGACTTCCGGCGCTACTTTTGTGGGAAATTTCTGCTTCACACGGAAAACACACTAGATTTTTTATGGTTCCACGGCTTCACATTTTTCCTTTGTTTTAAGGACTAATACGGCATCGTCGTCTCTGTGGCTACACGCTTCCCATTGGCAATAACTGCCAAACGCTGCTAATTAAAGGTTCCTTAGACAATTCTTTTAACCAGTTGAAGGTTTTTGCCGTATATATACGGCGGCGGTTTTTCGTCCCGCAAGGTCCTTGCCGTAGGGTTACGATTTCGACCCTCCGTTTAAAATTTCGCGCCCCAATGACGATACGTGCTCGCTGGGAGGTGCTGCCACCTCTTAGGACTTACCAGAAGCGTTTGAGATTTGTCGCTACCTTCCCTGCGGAGATAAACAGAACCTGTCTCGAGCTCCAGCGTGTTGCGCCAGTCTGCCGCGACGCCGCTTTTGAGGTTAGCCTGCTTATCAGCGCCGCTCACGAGGTATGCTCGCTGTCTGCGGCAAAGCGCCTTAGCGGTTTTGGTTTCGCCACGTGACGGCAACGGAGGCGCGCAAAACGTGATTTTTATCTTGATCGGCACTCCCTTGGAGGGGCGGCGGACGTTGATTTCTATCTTTATTGGCGCTGCTGTTAGCTTCTTTGTCAACGCCGCTCACGAAGTAGTCTCGTTTTCCTTGTTTACTGAGTTTCCGTTGAGTTCTTCAAATGCGCGGCAAAGCGGCGATATGGCCAAACGCACTGCCCGTTCTCTTCACGCCGACAGCGATGACTCTTCCCGACTCTGATTTTGCTATGTTCATCGAGTCTGAATCGCAAGACAGTTCATTTCTTTTCTTTTTTTTTTAGCTGTAGAGGACAGCTCATCTTCGTAATACGAACGGCGTTCAGCGAAGCGAAGACACGCAGCCAAGATAGACGCAGCGAAGATGTCATGTGTGTGCCAACACAACTGGTCGCTCTAAGAGGAGAACAGACACGCGCCTTAGGTGTGCAGAGTGCGATGAGGCGCTGTGCATAAACCCGTGTTTCAAGGATACCACACTCTGAAATACTATTGAATATTTTGCAGTGCTCAGTGATGCTGACGCCAAAATATTGTTCTCGATTTTTTTTTACTATTTATTCCCGACTTTATACATTTTGTACATTCAAGATACGCAATAAAGTAATTTGATCATCTGGGAAAGTTCCTTTTGAGAAAAATTCGACCCTCATAGGGTTAAACTAGCTGTGCTATTTTGGCGCTCCGCATATTTACAGACGCCCGCAAACCTGCATCTTGCTCATTAAGACGAATACGTTTTTTTTTTTTTTCGATAAACCAGTCTTCGGGAATTTTTGAATGTGCTCAGTGAAACGCCCATTATGTAGCCACTATGCCCCTTGTCGCCCATCCATTTTTTACCTTGACGAGAGAAAACTTCGCTTAGTGGTAGTGTTCCAGAGAACATTGTCGTATCCAACTGTCGCCGTCAAATTCGAACATTGGGTGATTACTTAGGCAGCGAAACCATCACAAAAATGTACGCAGCTTCCGCTAGGTCGCGCAAGACCGCATCACAGCGAATCTGGCCGGTCATCATCATTTTCATCGTCACAAACACCACTTTCATCATCATCTTGCTCTTCTTCATCATCATTTTCCTCATCTTTAACTGCCTCTTCTTAATCATCTTCGTCTTTTTCGGTCACATGTCGTTGTGACGTCATCTTACGTGATATGGCATGATGTCGAGGCCATACAAGGTTGCGCCTGCAGATGTAGCGCCGCTTGGTTGCTAGGCAAGGTCATTTCAAGGTCAGATTTTGCAATAGGTCAAGCTTTGGCCAGCTTAAGCCGCTCCGCTGCTAATAAAATTCTTACATCCCAATTTTTCGTTCTTTCACAGGACACCCATCACCTGGATGTTCGCGTCGTCCAAAGAGCACGTGTTACGAGAGCTTAGAAAGCAGACTCCCGAGGTGATTGCCGACTACAGCGAGCAGGACATCGACGACTGGCTGAAAGTGACGGACACCTTCTCCGGGCCGATGATCAGGAAGGATCCCGAAGAATGCGTCGACGTCATCGAAAAAGCGGTCAGGGAAACGCATCCCCTGACTCACTACCACTCTCCTTGGGGAGTCGACTTCCTGTACCTTTCGGCATTGCTATCTTTGCCCATCGATGTTGCTGACGCTCTCGTGGAAGTCATACGGAAAGTACATCTAAAACTTCTGTGACAGTCATTGCTTTCATAGAACATCAGTTCCAATTCATTGCTTGCTTGCGCGATTGATTTGGGTGATCGATCGATTGATCGATTAATTGATTGATTGCTAAATGACTTGTGTACTATAGCTTGTGCTTCGTTTTCTTTTACTTAGGCCACGTGTTCTTAGACAGTGTATATCTGTGTTCTCAGTAAATCGTCACGTTATAGACTGAGCACTATTTGTCTGTTTCTTTCTTTCAACTTTGCCGTTCCATGCTTACTATGTGTTTAGCAAATGTATTTAGGAGAAGTGGGGGCCCACGTGTGCCGCAGACTACTTTACTTTTTTTACATGCTTGTTACCATCAGAAAGTTATGGACAATTCACAAAAGTGAACCGAATTCGGACACATACTCACATTCACTATGCTCCCGAACAACTGCTCATACTTTTCAACTGTTCACAGAAGAACTCTTAACACAAAAGCTTTGTCCACGAAGTAGAGTTCAACATGTTCACGTAGCGCATATTGATCATTTGCAAACTGTCTCTTAACTGCCGCATTGCATTTCATTTAATTTACTTATACCCTAGGCTCAAATGGCAATGAAAGCGCTTCTGAGCTTTCTGAAAATATCTGGCCTTACGAAGCGCCTGTGACATTATCTAGGACTGTGCTATAAACATTCCCCCTCTCTCCTTCTCTTTTCTTTTGTTTCCGGCCCCTCTCCCATCCCCCAATGTAGGGTAGCCAACCGGACTCCTGACTGGTTAACATCCCTGCCTTCCCTTCCTTATTCCTCTCTATCTCTCTCTCTCTCTACTATACCCCCAGGATCAACAAAGGCAAGAGGGGAGTGAGCTCAGGTCGCATGATGAGTTCTACAACATATAAGTGGAATTGACGCACATAAATCCGCAGATATACAATAAAAACAATGAAATCTATTCCAAGATACAAGAAATGAAAAATACGCAAGAAACACAAGCCCACAAAAACACACCATATACACGAAAATATAAAAATCTGGATACTAGTCACTAATGTTGTATAAGGCATCGCGAAACAAGGTATCATTGTTGATTTTGGGAAGGTGGTTCTAGTGAGGTCACATCCGGAGAATGAATGATTGAGAGTATGCGTTTGTGCTGCAAGTAGGAACGTTAATGTTATTCGAATGGTCAAAGCGATCGACCAATGCTGGCGTGGTGGAAAATCTTATCAAAATAAAGACTGCCTGGAAAAATTTGCGCCAGGTCACGAGAGTTGGAAGTGAGAGGCTCGTTTCCAGGGCCGTTACGCTGGCAGTTCTGTGATAAATGAAAATAATCAAGCGAGCTGCGTTAGTATGGATGAATTCTGTTGAGTTAACAAGATTATAGTGTTATGAGGATTCCAGATTGACGTAGCGTGTTCTCATTCCCTGACGTGCTGAACTTTTGCAAACCAATCATATCAAAGAGCCGGGAGTGATGACAAAAATTTCGCCTAGGGTAACCAAGTGTCAGGTTAACATTGGTTGTTACATAATTAATTGGGGCGGCCCAAGTAAGGTTGTCTAAAATATAAATTGCCAAGCATTTGGAGGAGTATACCTTATTTAAAAGGAGGCTGTTTAAATAGTATGCTCGAGAGGAACCATCCGTCATAGATACAGGCATAGCTGCCTTAAACCACAACACATGTTAGGCAACACACGCTTATTATAATGACTGACCAAACCCACCTGATGAAGGCGGAAATGTGCGCAAGACAAAATAAACCGGGTGAGAACCAATACAACATATGCGATGAAGTGAAACGATTAAGAAATGAAATTTCTTTGTCATAGCGATATCGATGCCATATTGACGCAGCGAGAACTGTTTTTATTGATGTTATACGCTTCGACAATTTCTCTAATTACCTGATCGCTATGTGTGCAAGGACATTTTGTATCAGTAAAGATAGCGGTGCAGCCGTGGTTCAAACAGTGCATAGGCATGTGTGAGTATTCATTAGCCAATCTAACATTCAAACCCCGGCCTGTTTGGCAAATATACATGTCACCGCATGAAAACGGCCCCTGATACACAAGACCTACTTTGCATGCACCGAACAAGGGTGTGCGTTACTTTACCTTGTAACTTTTTATTCACTCCTAATTTTTTTGAGCAGGCTTCCTTTCAATCGTCCCGCAAAACTTTATTAGGGGCAGAAAATAAAGCTTTTACGTTGAACCTCCCTGCAACATTTTTTAGACCATGCGATTTTTTTTATGCACATATGAAATAACAGATTCTTTTTCTAACGAGGCTGAAACAATTTCTCTCTTGAGTGCTCCTAAGCTTACGCGTTTTATTAGCTTCCGCACATTGAAGTGGATGACACTTTCCGGGATCCCTGCCGCCCTTAGGCGATCTTCTTATCTTACGAAGCTATCAGAGGCCTGATGAAAATGCGAATTTACTAGAATGAGAACAAGCAAGAGAAGGCGATCCCGTTTTATACTCCCTTAGAATGAACGGATTTAAAATTCGGAACAGGCTTTTCTGGACTTTTTGGCTGTACCACCAGCATACGCGATTCTTTGCGAGAATTAGCCTCAGGTCTAAATGTTGCAACTGGTTGTCCTGCGGCAATTCATAGGTGAAGCGCAAGCCAGAGCCATATCTGCGAAAAGGATTAACCATTCCGTTTGAGGTCTGAATGACTGGCGAATACTAAAGAATCATTTACATAGTTTATCACTTTCATTACATTGCCATCAAGAGTATTCTTTACTTTCCTATTTGCCTTTCCTATAGAAAAATAGTGCTTAGCACCGGGGAGACATTAGACTCAATGCAGACCTTCCGTCTTTTTCTTCCATTCAATATAGGTAGGTCTTCGTCAGGATGGCAGCAGTCCGGACGAAGTCGGGTCCACTTGTCGAAACGTAGCCTCCAGCGACATTTCCTATTCTCCATTGTTTTAGCGATCTGTCCACCGTATCCTAATAGGCATTTGTGGTAGATAACTATAAAATGTGTGTTGAATACGTAAAACAAAGGGGGGAAGGAAGTTTAGAAAATGGGTTAGTCATATCAACGTATTCCCAATGGGAGCCAGCGTTGTAAGGCAACGTTTAATGATGTGCGACCCCAACCCCTACTTATAAATCCGTGCGTCAAGCCTGTACAACGTTTCATGCAGCAGGCGCAACGCTGTCGGAGATGGTGCTCCTGTCTACGCTGTGTAATTCCAGAGCGAAAAGTAGCGCGTTGCTTCAGGTGAGCGAAATACAACAAATGCCAGTCCTGGCAGTCTTAAATCTTCATACATTTTTCACCGGCTTCACAAAACACATTCGCATTGCTGGGGTAAACAATCGCCATATGCGAGTTTGTATTTTATGTCTTAGTTTGTATGGTCGAAGCGACAGGCCTATCCTTTTCTTTTTCTTTGCGGGCTGCTTGCGTAACCTTCACAGCGTTGCACCTTACGTATGCAACGGAGTATACCTGTCGGGTTTATTTTGAAACCACCTCGTGATTTCCTACACAAAGCAGAAGTGGACGGTCTGCGGGGTACGTCAGGGAGAGTCATGCAGATGCTTCAGTATAGAGAGTATAAGCAAGAACATCTCTTGAGAAGAAGACAGTTGAAATACGAAGGATCCGAGCTTATACAAACAAGCAAATATTTGCGATGTAATTTTTCGTAAGTGGGAACTTTTAGCTGAAGATACATGCTGGACATTTTATAGTCGAAGGCTGCTGGCCAAGAACTTACGAAACAAAACTTACGAGAATTCGGCTGTGGCCAACGGGACTTACGTGAGGAGAGCCCATCGTAAGCATTCCTGGTTCTTCAGTAAATAAAACTTTTGAATGACTGAATCGCATATTCCATCTTCCCGCCATACTGAAAACGTTCCCTTCAGCATTTCCACAATTCCTCATGTACCATATGAAGCCTCCTGGGCTTGCCGTATGCTTAGCATATCTATCTTCATATGAATCTTATGGAAGCACATGGAGTTATGGCAACGGTCATTCGGAAATATTTGCTACGGCGTGTATACGAAACGCCTAAAACATTTGTGAATTTGGAATACCTAGTATTGGGGAATCGAAAACTAATATTGAAAATATAGCATTCGACGAATATTCGCAACATTCGAATATTCGCAAGTCTCTCCACTTTACCTGCCCAACCAATCGACGGCAGTCATCATTCGCCTCCGATTTCTTGAGCGTAATGAATGCCCTCAGAGAACGGCCTCTTGTTCTCACCTTTCTTTCGTTTACTAATGAAAGCTCATTAATAAAATGCGACCTCCTTTTCTACCCCACTAACTCGCCCAACGCGAGTAGCTTTCTGTATGTAGTCGTGGAATTGCCGCACTTGCTAGCACTATACTAGTGCTTTCTAACGAAAACTAAATTACAAATAATATCGAGTAGTGTTTGCTATATAAGTTAGGATGAACGATAGTTCCTTTGTGTTTTTATTCGGCAAATTTAACGGCAATATTGGCACTGATAACTAGCGTCAGCTAAATTACACTTCATTTCGTAAAGTACTGTCACTATGGTAATGTATGTTGCATGCATTGCTAGTATCAGTTAATGTGAATTATCCGCTGTTTTAAGAGCAAAGCATCCGCAATTCACCCTTCCGTAATTCACCCTATGTGTGCCCACACATGCACACACCATCGTCGGACTGCATGGACTCCAGGATCGGCTCACACCCACACACCATAGGAACGGTGCTCTGCAACGAGCACGGACAGCGGACAAACCTCGACCCTGTAAGGTTCCTGGCCTCTAAAGAGCATAAGCTGGAAGAAGCTTTAGGCGGAAAGAAAGAGGATGCTGAACCAACAAACGACTTGATTTCTTAGAGAACGCGTCCATACAGACGAAACGGAGCGTGCATGGCAACACGCCAAGTCACTCAAAGGCAAACGACCTACTATAAGCGACAGTCCTTATCGAGTAAACGGGTTGCTTGTGAAGACCGCAAATGACCCCTCACGCATTCGTGAGAATCAAGCGTGCGCATGTCGAAAGCTTTTATAATGTCTCTTTGCTTCTCGTCTCTCGGATTTCCCAATTACTAGAACCTTGCGAAAGAGGTTTGTGCAACTAAAAGGCCTACGATTTATCGCTTTATCGGAAGGTGTCCGCCCGTGTACGTTAGAATTAAACTGGAATGCTCACGTACGCTGTCATTGACATGCTTGCCTGGTTTCGCAGTGCCGCTACTTCTCAAAGGTTAATGGAAATATACCACAAACGGGGCATCTGCAGTAACCACAGCAACCGGAGCGCGGTGTTTATTTCAGAACACTTTTGTAACTTTCCGAGAATGCAAGCGTTGGAAATTTTGCAAGGTCCAGCAAAAGCGGCTCAATGGCTTTCCTGCTCGCAACGTTTATAACGTGTGAAATGTAGCGTAAGCACAGTACCCCAGCCATTTTATCTCTTGCCCGGTCGTCCTTTCCACAGACCTGTGCCTGTTAATAACGTTATTGTCGCTTTTGCAAAGCTTCGGCCGTCACTATAATAGTATAGACGTAGCAATGAATAATGTATGAATGAAAGACTGTTTCTAAATATTATAATGATTTATTTATTTAGCCTATTATAAGTAATTAATAATTAATACAGTACAGTCTAAACTATGAACGAACGAAAAAATTACGCAGGTTCCGCTTGGGCGGGCGAGGCCAGATCACAGCAAAACTGCCTATAGTTTACTATAACATTACCGAGGTTACTCCTCAATTGAAGCGCGCACACACACACACTTGTGTGTGCGTGGGTGGGTGTGCGCGCACTTCAGTTCAGGACCAACTTGGGCAATATTACAATTAAATATTTATTTATAACTTTATAACCGTAATGCTATAACTCAACAGGTACACTTCATAATTTTAAGGGTTTCACGTCCGAAAAAAAAAAAACACTGTATCGTTGTATGAGGGACGCCGTAGTGGAGTAAGAATGGGCTCCAGAAATTTCGGCCATGTGGGGTTCTTTAAGGTGCAACCACATTGGACAGTACAGGGCTTCAACGTTTCGCCTCCTGTGAAATGAAATAGATGCTTGCGTGTGTGTGTGTGTGGGGGGGGGGGGGGGGGTGCATGCGCGCGGCGCGCGCCTGTATCACGGTGGATTCCTCTTCAAGCTAGTTCCAAATGCACGGTATTGCACTTCGTCTTGCGTGCAATGCGCCTCAGATATATACAAAACGCTACCGAAGCTCACCGCCAGTATCCTTTTATCCTGCCACTCTTTCTTTTACTCGTGTCGACCATCGTCGTTAGTCCATTAAAGTCAATTGCTTTCTATTGCGAAAGTTTCCAGGAATTTGCATTTCATTGAACTCTGATTGGCCTTGATGACCACTGTGTACGCCCTGGCCGCATCGCTTTGAAATGCAAGGTTAGAAAATTTGACATTCTTATTGAATTTGGATAGCTCTGTAACGACAGCCCCAAATTCAAGGTACCCTTACCGAGCACACGTGCGCGAAGTGTGCACAGTATACTTTCTAAGCGGTGACGTGAAAACCAACTCGGCAACGTAGTGCCGGTGTCATATAGTGTCATACGCTGCACTGATGGCTGCGATCAAGCCCGAGCGGAATAAAACATTTTAGCAATTTTCGCGCCTCTTCTGCGCTTTGATTGAAGGTGCCTATCACGGCCAGGAAACCTGATTCTGACCAGGCTCAATCGCAATCAAAAGTGTCCGTGCTATATCGGTACAAGGATTTTGGCACGAAACTTTATTCCATAAAAGATTGACCCACATTTGCTCTACGGACATTGAGTACATAATCACGAACTTAAGTTTAAGGATGTGAAGGAGCACTTCCTTAGTGTATATTGTTTTAGTGATCGACTTCTGAGTTCATCGAATTGTAGATGTCACATTATAGAGCCCAGACACGCAAACGCCTTAACGTTGAGCGGCAGAAGGCGGCTCGTTTCGCCGGCAAAAACGCAGGCGTTTTTGCCGTTAGGGGGTACCAGCCTCACTTCGTCGAAGCAAACAGCGTGAGCTGCATCGCATTCGTCACAGGGCTTCTAGCGCTTTCTTTTTGCAACGAGCTAGAGACAGCCAAGCACTTTTTGTTGGAATGCAGGCGCTTTATCTCCCTTACGAAAAGCACTACCGAAATGGCATTGCGAAATCTGGGCATTCCATTATCAAGCACTGTACTTCTTCGAGTCTTCCGTGTTGAGACGCACGAACAGGAATATATGCCTTGCTCTACAAAAGTTCATTACGGATTCGAATCGATTTGCTTGTTCACTTATTTGATCCTGATTACTTATTCCATTATTCTATACCATAAATTGATTGTCCATTTTATTTTATTAAGTTACTTCGTATCGAAAGATTACGTTTGTAATATTCGAATTCAAATCCGCCTGGGTCTTGGCTAATCCCCCCAAGTGGGTAGATGCCAAATGTGAAGGATCATCATCATCATCATCATCATCACCATCATAATCATCATCGTCACAGTGAAGCACCGAACCATGCGAACAAGCAAGTCACCTGCGAATGCCTTCTCTCTTTGTTCTTTCGAAATGGTTTTAGCTTTTCCCTTTCTCTCGCCCCCCAGCCGTGTGCCAACGTTAATTATCGGCATGACCACCCAAGCGTTACCTGAGGAATACGCGAACTGCTCGGTGCACCTCAGTGGCAAGGGCAGCCGAGTTATTCGGGATTGCCACATCGAACGTTCGCGTACGACGCTACCTGTATTTCTTTTTCCTTTTTGTATTCTGCGGACGTTTTCCTTTCCTCTTCCTTGTTGCTAGCGCTGTCATTCATAAACATAATCCAATAGCATTGGCCAACGGTTCCCTCACTTTCTCTCGCTCGCCCCTTCTACATTTGCTTTTGTATTTTTTGCCCTTTGTCTCGGAGAGTCAGCTATCGCCTCAGTTCTCGTGAATCGACACGCGTCTCCAACAGCGGATATCCCATATCGCGTGACAGTCCGTGTTTCGAGAAGGCCGCCTCTCCGCCGCTGCCATCTCCCTATGGGCATTTTGTGAGAGGGACAGCTGACCGTACACGGTGACAGCGCCGCACTCTCTCTTCGTAACACAACGCTCCCCTCTCCATGTTGCTTGGATGAGCGCTTAGAAAGGACTTCCATCTATCGCATGTGAAAGCCTCGGCGACTAGCAGCTCTTCGGCTGCCGCTCGTGTTTCGGGCTGTTGTGCCAGATTCCACTGAGTTAACAACTCCCGCTAGCCTCCCGATAGCAGCTGTGACCACAGTTTTTCCCGGAAACAGCGACGCTCAGAGTGGAATCGCGACACGAACTGAATGTGTGTGTGTTTGTAAAGGTTTGGACAGGCTCCGAAAATTGCACTGCTGCCCTCGTTTTTCCAGCTCTTCGGCTCCTCTACGGGTCTGGATTTAAAGCGAGTGTGAACTAAAGCTTTGCGGAGTGTTGTTCACGTTTTGCCGGCTGCGCAAGATTTTTAGCTTCCGCATCTATACAGGACGCATAACACAGCTGAAACTTAAAATGAGGACATCACTGTCGCTGTTCTTGGTGTTCCTGTTCTCGTTGTGGTACCTGTGGAAGTACCTGACGCCGTTGCGCGAGATATCGGTGATGGCTGGATCGGTGTGGGTCGCCCTTTGGGTCTCCTACAAACTGGCGGCTCTCGTCTCAAACGCTTTCGTCACCAGCGTGTGTGGAGAGGGCAAGGCTGTGCTCATCACAGGCAAGTACACAATCCTGCTTATCTCCGTTCATTTCCTCTATACGCATGTCATATATTTACAGAGTTTTATTGCATTGTTTTCTCGTGTGACGTCAAAAAAAGTTAGTGGTGCACAAGCTGTAGCGAGGGTATTATTTTAGGAGTGAAGCGGACGGGGGGTGTCAAGCCAATGTTGCTCCTCGACTCCAGCACTACCAGACAGGTAGTGCGTTTCCGTATGCGCCAACTGCCGGATTCATTGGAGCACAGTGCTTATAGGAAAGCGACCTTTCCAGCGGCGAGCCTGGCGAGCAACCATTTAACTCGGCCTTAATCTAATCAACGAAGACATCTTACGAGAAGCGTCGGGAACCCATGCTAATTCAGGCTACAGATGTTATCCCAACATATTGCTACGAAGCTAGCGTGGGATGGCACATACCACCTATGGGAAGAAGACAAGGAAGACAGGACTGTCTGGTGCGCGGCTCTCCACCATCTTGGCTGATGCTGTACGCCTTACTGTAAATATACGTGTAAATAGTCTTCCCTTGCGTTATTTACGTAACATCTTTGTGGTGGAGGTGCTGGGTACGCTGTATCTATCACGGAGCTCCGCAACGGTCGTCTCATCGGCGTTCCGGCCATGTCAGACGACGAACGCACACCACCTTCCCGACCCGCCCCATCCGCGGCACCTATGACGTCCACTTACGTGGTCCTTCCTCCTGCTCGTGATCCCGGCGTCTTTTCTGGCCAGGATGGGGTTGACGTCGACAAATGGCTCAACCTTTATGAACGAGTCAGCGCCAGCTACAGGTGGGACCCGACTCTTATGCTTGCCAACGTTCTGTTCTACCTCGCTGGCGCCCCAAGAGTGTGGTTCGAGACGCACGAAGCTGACATTACGAGCTGGGACTCGTTTAAAGAGCAGATTCGCGACCTTTTCGGTGACAGCACAGGTCGGCGGCTTGCGGCGCGGAACGAACTTGCGACTCGTGCACAAACATCTACCGAGTCGTACGTGGCGTATATACAGGATGTTCTCGCCCTTTGTCGCCTGGTTGACGAGCACATGCCTGAGACCGAGAAGGTTTCTCACGTGCTGAAAGGTATCGCAGACGATGCCTTTAACCTGCTAGTTTACGCAAACGTTGACACCGTCGAAGCGATGATCAAGGAGTGCCGGCGATTCCAACACGCGAAGAGTCGCCGTATAACCCAGAAATTCACGCGGCTTCCCAACACGGCCGCAACTTCATCATGCGATGCAATGCGCCAGCCGCCTGCCTCTGACAATGTTACACGCATCGTTCGTCGCGAGCTTGAAGCAGCCTCTCCAGCACCTGTTTCACCTCTTTCACCGCCTGTTTTCACGATGCACTCCAGTGACCCATCGCAGCCGTCGGTGTCCCTCATTCAGGCTGTGGTCAGGCAGGAGTTCGCGAACCACCTATGGGAAGAAGACAAGGAAGACAGGACTGTCTGGTGCGCGGCTCTCCACCATCTTGGCTAATGCTGTACGCCTTACTGTAAATATACGTGTAAATAGTCTTCCCTTGCGTTATTTACGTAACAATATATCGCACATTGTGTTGCATCTGTTCCATGGCGTTCGTTTCTTCTGAGGAACTTGCCCCGCCGCGGTGGTCTAGTGGTTATGGCACTCGGCTGCAGATCCGAAGGTCGCGGGATCGAATCCCGGCCGCGGCGGCTGCATTTCGATGGAGACGAAATGCTGAGGCCCGTGTGCTGTGCGATGTCAGTGCACGTTAAAGAACCCCAGCTGGTCGAAATTTCCGGAGACGTCCACTACGGCGTCTTTCATAATCAGAGCTGGTTTTGGGACGTTAAACCCCACAAATCACATCTTCTGAGGATCTTATCAACCATATTGTTTATTCGTAGTGCCGGAGAAGGAAAAGTTAGTTATATAAAGTAATAAACAAACATCATTACTTCTTATCTTTAGAAAATGTACTTAAGCTACTTACAAGCTATATATCTGGCCAAAGGTAATGGCACTAGAGTACTGTTACTTTTGACAAGGAAATTGCTCAGAAATTCCTTTAACAAATGTGTATTATCTATAAAATAGCTAATGTGCATTCCACGTGCAGACCATAGCCATTAAAATGAGTAGACAAACTTTCACTGCCACGATTTTTCCTTGCTTTGATGACGCGTTTCTCTAACTCGTCCCGAAGCTTGCTAGACCTTTGCTGGGCTAACTAATAGTCGGAAGGCGAAAGGGCCTGGGACCGCAGAACCTACCGCAACTTTTTGGTGAAGAAAAGCCCTCTCTCTCTCTCCGGGACAATGTTTAAGCCTAAGCACCCTATTGCTGAGCTGTACAAAAGCCACGAAAGCCTTTGACCCCTCTTCTCTGGAGTTTTGAAGGCGGTGTCATTCCAGCATTCAAGGCTTCGGATTTAGCTGCTGAAGGGCTCTCCTGTGGGCTTCACCATTCCCATGCTTCAGCTTTGACACGCATTTCAAGTTATCTTTGTTTTTAACAGCGAAGCTGTACGTGAAACCGAACCAAAGGCGTTGCAAAAAACCTATCATCATCATCGGTTATGATCTCCAAGAGAGCGCGTGCACTTCTAGGCAATGCGCAATGTGCCGCGTTCTCACGGGCATTTCTTCTCTTGCGCTCACGCTCTCAGCACACTCCTACACTAGCAAAACTGTGACTGGCGGGCGAACATGGACATGTGTTGTTGTTGTTGTGTTGTTGTGGCCTCTATAGTTGGCACATACCCACGAGGGGAATTGGCCACACTACAAGTAATGATGTAAAGAGCAGGAAAATTAAAAGTCTAAGGAATAGCCTTGGCGATGAGGGACCCCGAACGTCCTTATGTTTATACGGATTCGCGATCGGCGGCCAGAGCATTCGCCTCGGGCTCTATATCGCGGGAAGCGGCGGCCGTCCTCGCCAACGAGGGAGCCGCCGGTCACCACACCATCAAGTGGTTTCCGGCCCACATGGGGGCCGACGTGCACCCAGAGTTTCCCAACGCCAACGAGCTGGCGCACGAGGTCGCGCGAGGACTTACACACCGCGGCGACCGTGGCGAGCAAAGTGGCGGGGAGGGAGGGGAGCACCGAGACCCGCTGCTTACCTTCAACGAAATAACGACGCACTACCAGCTGTCAAGGAGGGCCTACCCACTCCCCCACGCTAAACTGAATAGACCACAGTCGTCGATATTGCGAATGCTCCAGACAGGGTCGTTCCCTTCGAGAGGCAGACTGAGCCTTTACTCACCAGACATAGAGCCACACTGTCCGAATTGCGGTGAATCGCACTGTTCGCTATCGCACATGCTTTTGCAATGCTCCGCATTAAGCGGCACCGAGCTGAGCACAGAACAAGACTGGGAAGACGCGCTGCGAAGCGGCGACTACCAGACACAACTCCGGGCCGTCCAGAGGGCTCACGAAAGGGCGGAGGCTCACGGGCTTCCCGTCCCAACGTGGGTGCGGCCCGCGACTCCTGCCGACCACTAAACCAAAAGTGGGTGGGGAGGGGTTCCTCCGGACTTAATAAAGTTATTTCCTCCTCCTCCTCCTCCTCCTAAGGCCGAAATCTTAGAAAAAATAAAAAGGAAGGAAGAACTTCTAATTAAAATTAATAATTAGAATTTACTAAATGAAACATTGGGAACAAACCCTGTGGTCGACAGCACTAGCAGCGTAATCTTCCGGAGGCTTCGATAAATTTATGTAATGCTGACAAAACAGCGTGACGGCTTGTACCATCCTGAGAGGCACCAGAAGATAAACGATTTGGTGTTGTTAAAGGTAAACGCAGTTTATGGAACAATGAATTTAGATACATTCGGCGGAGTGAAGAAAATCGCCGGCAAGACAGAAGGAAGTGATCAATCGTTTCTGGCTCATTGCATACCAAACAGAGGTTAAGGAGAAACCAGATTTATTAAGATAGAAATTTAGACTGGGAGCTCTACATCTGAGACTCGCTATAATCACTTTGCACTGACGTGAAAGGCATTTGTCCGTATTCCATGCAAACTGAAGGTGGCGATAGTCGTCCAAATCTAGAAGAGATGTCTTAGTACATGTCAGTAGAAGAAAGCGTTTAAACCTCTCGGCTGTAATAAACGAAAAAATCGGCAGCACATTTAACACTGGGTCGTCTAAAGATGACGTTGCCAGAGAGTCAGCTGATTAATTTAGAAAAATGCCAGTGTGGCCAGGGACCCAGGCCAAGCGGACCTCTTATATGTAAGATGGTACAAGTGTCGATAAAATATTCAGTGAGGGTGACTGCTTTGTAGATGTTAAATGCGAACAGACAGGCAAAGCATCTGTAATAATGATTACTTTAGTCTGGCACGGGCTCAATTTCCTAATCGCCAATGCAATAGCCAGAAATTATGCCAGGAATATAGGGGTAAAATCAGGCAGTCGGAATGCAAACGACCAATTCAACTAGGAGGAAAATATACCAACTCCAGCCTTCTCCACTCTTTGAGTCGCATCCGTAGCAATTACAAGATGCTCAGGAAACTGGGCGAGATGATCCTGAAGGCATCCTTCAAGAATACGTAAGGGAATGAGCTTAGCATCTTTAGGGAAAATGTGGTCGAAATATAGATTATCCCTCAAGGACGAATGTGACCTTAGGGGAGTAAGGTTCTGCATAGAAATTTAAATGTCAGATATCATATATTGCACAAAAACGACCTGAGGCCATTGATAGCGTCGCCATCGGTTCCTAAAAAAGGAATCACGAGAAGTAATGAAGATTGACTGCGAACGGGAGAGTGGGGTGTCGTAGAGCTTTAGAAATATTTGCACAGTCAGTTGTTTAAACCTTGATTCCAAGGGTATCACACGAGCTTCTAAATATAGCACGTTATTGGCCGCACATTTTGGTAGACCGAGACAAAGACGTAGGGCTTGCCTTTCTAACAAATGTATAGGTCGTAGCTTATAGGCCGCACAGCCGGAAAACAGGACGCAACCGAATTCCAAAATGGGGCGTACGAACAGTTTGTATATCATCAGCAATGTTGACCTTTGCATCCCGGTGCTTTTGCTACTGCAACGTCGCAACAGGCCCATGGCCCGCTCTCCTTTGCATTTGTTTGCTTCAATTTGCTGTTGCCAGCTTAGATTCTCTTCATGTATAATACCTAGGTATCTCAATGCCAAGACTTGTGGAATCTGTTCATTGCCATAGTGAAGAGAAATTAATACATTATCTGTTTGTGGGAACACCAGGAAAGCGCACTTACCAACGTTAAGCGTGAGAAAGAGACCATTAAGCCACGCTTCAAGCTCAGACAAATAAGACTGCAAAATTTTGTAAAATTCGTGAGCATCATGGGACGATGAGAAAAATGCAATATCATCGGCGTACACATATAGCTGAACATTCTGATGAAGCGGCACAGAAGATAATAAAATATTAAATAACAGAGGGGACAAAACTGATCCCTGCGGCATGCCCCTTGTTTGTTTAAGTAAGATGTAGCTCCTTCCTGGAAACAAAAAAACTGCCTTTCAGAAAGAAATTCCTGAACCCAAGATACAATATAGTTTGGAACATTGCATTCAACTAATCTAGAAATTAAAAGTCCATGTTCGACAGAGTCATAGGCTTTTGCTATATCCAATGTGAGTAATGCTGAAATCTCTCCCGATAGCCTTGCAAGCCGTATTCGGCTTTCAAGGTCCACATGAGCCGACCATATAGGGCAACCTTGCCCAAATCCTATTTGTCTCGAAGAAAGGATGTTCTCACGAGAAATAAACTCATTGAGTCAAGCGCATACAATTTTTTCAATTACCTTTACTATATTAGAAGTAAGTGAGATTGGCCGAATATTATCTAGATCGTATCCCAGACTTTTATTTTTCTGCACGAGCACTACTTTTGCAATTTTCCATGAAATTGGAATCCACGTATGCTGTAGGGAACAGTCAACTATATTCAGTAGCTCATTTGGATATTGATCGTACATTAATTTAAGCATAGAAGTAGTAATACGATCCGGACCAGGAGCTGTTTGATGTGTAGTCACTGTCAGTATACCATCTGCAAGTTCCGCCATGGCCACCTCCTGAAAATCGGATACTAAACTTTTAACCACAATAGGTGCCCGATATAATGAAGTGAACCGATTTTCAAGTCCGTTACCTATATTTTCTAACAAATCAGCTATTTCTTTAGGAGATAATACAACAGATAGAGAATAAGCATCTTGTTGAGGCGATGTTCTGTTGCGAATAAATCTAAAAAGAGCGGTTCCTCTATCACGCCGCGACAGTAGCGAGTGCAAATTCTTGTGATCTTCTTTAGCTGCTGCAACAGTTCTTTTTAATATTGCAGAACAAAATTTATAGTCCATCCGTACTTTAGGTGCATAATTATGTTGCAGACGTTTCCATGCTGCTTTCCGTCGCCTATAGTTAAGCGTGCACGCCTCATTCCACCAAGCAGGGTTTGACGGGGAACCTCCAGCCCGTACAGAAAACCGTGCTGTCTCAATAGCAGAAGTCATACTGTTTATGACTGACTGAGCTCTCTGTCGCTCTTCACATCTACTAAGAGATGCTAAAGCCTCCTTCAGCGCAGTATCGTATGCTTTGTAATTAATGAAGTAGCGTTGTCGTGTGACAGTGGCTTGGTGAGAGAGCATGATATCAAAGGTAATGGGAATGTGGTCACTGCTAGCTCCATTGTCAAATGTTGCCGAAGATGAGACAGCCAATTGATTTGAAGAAAAAGTCAGGTCTAACGCTGATGAAGAGCGCCCGCGTATAAAGGTGATTTCACCTGAGTTGTGGCAATAAAAGTGGTTACTCTGTGTCCAATCCCACAGTCGCTTTCCACAACTATCTGTTTTTATTCCCCAAGAAGTAAGGTGTGAGTTGAAGTCCCCTGCAAGTACAACCGCTTTAGAACGACCATTACGGAAAACTGAATCCAAATGATCTGCATTTCTCACTCCATTCGGGAAGTATGCATTAACCACTGCCAACGTGGAGGATCCAGGTAACAAGAAATTTAATCCCAAAATTTCACAGTCTGAACAGGCATGTTCGAAAGTAATGAAAGCGTTATGAAATATTTTCGACGAAACTAAAATTATCAACCCGCCGCCCCTACCTGGGCGATCCAGGCGGAATGTACGGAAATTATTAATAGTCAATTTCTGATGTGTAGAAAGCCATGACTCTTGAAGTAAAATAATATCAGGAGCTATTTTGTGCACTATATAAAGAAGGTCAGTGCAACCGGTGAATACAGAGCGGGAGTTCCATTGTAGAACCTTTATGCGAGCTATTATTAACTTAAGATAGTCGACTCGACTGCAGAACGCAATGCGTCCTGCTTCTGTTTATTAGTAGTAGAGCCTTTCTTGGGCTTCAACAAGGATGACCGTGTCGGAGATAATGGGGTACTCCTGCGCTTATTAACAACGTTTCCCAACCTCATCTCTCCGAAAGAATTACTGGGTTCGGCTTTAGCAGGTGATGGTGAGCTGGCAACAGTGGGCTTATTTTGTACAAGTTCCATTTGATTTTCACTGTATGAATCGCGTTCTGGACATGCGGGTCCACCAGCAGTAGCGGTAGCAAACGGGAAAGAGTTACATAGGCTGTTTAACCTAGCGGCTAGCATCTCGGTCAAGCCTTCAGCAAATGTATTGAACAGACGTTCCATGACAATAAGTATGGCCTTATCAATTGTTGTAGCAACAGCAGCAGAGACTGTAGCCTCTAGAGATATGGACTGGCGAGATGCAACAGCTGCATAGCCACTATCACGCTCTTTAATCAACGATACAGCCTCTGCTCGGGAACAATGCCGTTTCTCAATGATCTCAATGACTTGCAACTCGCGGCCTCGGGCAGGGCAACTGTTGTCTGAAGCAATGTGAATTCCCTCACATAAACAGCCCAAGGGAGTTTCCACGTTGCAGTCTGATGTGGAACGCGATCCACCACATTTTACACATCGCGTAGCGGACCTGCAAGCGTTAGCACTGTGTCCAAACCGCCAGCAGTTCCGGCACTGCAGTGGGCGTGGAGACAACGCCTCTACACGTTACAAATACGGCCATGGCTTCACTTCAGTCGGGCGCGTTAAACCGGCAAACGAGACGATAACGCTCTCAGTTGGGACCCGTGTATCGCCTACAGACCTATTACATCTGTACACTGAGACGACATCAGCCGGAGCAAGCATCTTTAAGAAAGCCTCTGGCGAGATATTTGCCGGTACACCACGAACAATGCCTTTCACGCAAGCGAGATGAGGTGGTATAAATGCACGAACCGAAGTGTGCGCGAACCTTGTGCAGGCAAGCAAGTCTGTCAAGCACTCTACATTGGATGACCTGCACAAAATACCAGTTTTGCCAAAACGCCTCACCTCCTCCATGTCAAGGTACCTGCCGGTTATTTTGCGTAGATCCTGCTGGAAAAGCTCCGACTCACTCAGCCGAATGGCTCCCCCATCGGTTGGTACAAGCGCCACAGGCAAACAGCTTACTCCATTCCGGAAGAAAATCTGTAGTGGTACCGACTCGGTAGGGCGACTAGCCGACCAGGGCGAGCCCTGACCGGGACCGGAAACCGGCATGCAGATGTACCTGAAAAGACAACAGATAAATCTAAGTAAAAAGGAAGACTAGAAACAATTAAACGTGGCCAATCCCCACTCGAAGGAACACCAGAGCTGCTGCGTGGCAGTGATCAGCGAGCTCGAGATGCTGCCGTGGCGCAAGCAGAAGAAGGTGAAGAAGTTAATGTTCGTCGATTTGATATGAGTATGTGCCATATATGTAGGATCATCACCATCATCATTGTCCGGCCCAAAGCCTCTCGCAAAGCAATGCCATTGTGCATAGCTTGGCGTAACGAGAGCATACGTCCTCTCGTGGCGTCCAACATATCTTAGAATGGCATAAGCACGCATAGTGTATTTATTTATATTTATTTACACAAGTACCTGCGGGGCCACGAGGGGATTATTGCAGCGGCAATCACCCGCAATTCTTTATTATGCTTGCAATGGTGCACAACTAACAAGATTTTTTTTCAGTACAAATATTTAGGTATAATATTTGCGCCCGCGTTGTCTTGGTCGAATCAGACAGATTACATCTGTGGTAAAGCGTTAAAGAGACTGGGTAATACCGCAGGTCTTCGTCTGCTGCTCTGGAGTACACTAAATTAGGGCCGTACAAAACATTGATTCGCCGACTCCTAGAATATACTTCCCCGGTGTGGAATCCGCAAAAGCTGTGTGAAATTAACGTTATCAAATCGTTCTAGCGGAAGGCTATCTGCATCATTTTTCGTCGCTTTTACCGACACTTCTCACCGTCAGCTGCTCTTTTGGAAATAAAATTGCAGCCTCTTTCAAAATCGAGGTAGCATAGAATTCTTGAAGCTTTTTTACTGCTATAAAAACTCCCTTTGTTGCCTCTCTGATCCCTCCCCTTTGATGCCTGCTTGCTCTACATCAAGTAGACCTTATATCATGCCTCAAACATTTGACCATTCCATCCACGCACTAAAACGTTCAAATACAATTTTCCACGCATGATTGAAACACTAGAATTTCTTGCCTGCCGAAGTACGTTCTTTACCAGTTTCTCAATTTTTTAATGCCGTTTCTGATGCATAGTCCCTCTACATCTTAAATCTTGTTGCTACTTGTGTGTTCCAAACTCTGTTCTTCGCACATTGCAGTATATATATTGTTCGGAAAGATTTCCCTGAGCCCGAATAAATATTTTCTAAAGAGATTCAGTAAAGTTATATTGTTCTAGTTAATCTTGCGAATCCCTTCTCTTGAAAAAGAAGGAATTTATATATATATATATATATATATATATATATATATATATATATATATATATATATACATATATATATATATATATACACACATGATCGCCCACTCCTGCCACAGCCCTAACGGGCTGCAGTATGTATAAATAAATAAGAATAAATAAATAAATCTACTGGTGCTGAGTACGCATGGTACATGTTCATAGCTTTTAGTACAACTGTCAAAGCTCTGCGGTGAAGACAAATGCAGGGTGCTCAAAAGCCCTAGTCAAACCCAATATCGAACAGGGCTCGCGACTCTGAAGGAAGGAAAAAATAGAGAGGGAAAGGCAGGGAGGTTAACCAGTGTAGGACAACCGGTATGCTACCCTGCACGAGGGGAAGGGGACGGGGGAGATTGAAAGGTGAAAGGAAAGAGGAAGAGAGAGAGAGAGGGTGCACATATAGCACATTGTCGCGACTCTGAAGCGTCATATCTGACATGCCACCTGCTGTTGCTATGCTGCGCTCTTTTCCTGCCTTACACTTTCGCGAAGGATGGAGTGGTTTTCATCCTCCCGGCAACTGCGCACCTTGACTATCTGCCGTCACCACTGGCATCGTAATTGGTGACTTCCTTTCCATTAGAGCTCATTCAAACCTGTGCTACAGGTTTACAGGGAGTTTTATTCCAGCCCCTTATTGGACGGCGCCGTTAAGAGAAACTTGCACCTTTGGTTCACTTTATAAGCTCATGTTTATTCAGTTGAATATGTGCAGCGGTACGAGCGAACGTGATATAAAGACGGAAAAAAGAAAATCTCCCGAAGCTGAAGGGAGGTTGCTGTTCCTGGAACTTGAATCACTGGATTGTCTGCGCGTCTCGTGATAAATGCTGATGAAGCAGGCGCTAAGCTATGCTAAATGTGTGCAGACTAGTCTTGATGAACAATAGGATGGATTTGCAGGCTAGTTGGTCAAGCATCATGTAAAAAACAGCGCGAAGACAAGGACGATGAAAAAGGGCACACACACACCACACCACGGAGCGCTCCGTGGTGTGGTGTGTGTGCCCTTTTTCATCGTCCTTGTGTTCGCGCTGTTTTTTCCCTTGATGAACAAATCGCAAAGTTCGATTTAAAACAGGGAATGTCGCGGGAGCCAACGTTTCGACAAGCGTACTTGACTTCGTCAGGGCGGCAACTGGTTTTTGAACAGACTAGTCTTGATATCCTTCGCTAAACGCAAGAATATGATATGTTAAAGAGAAATTCGCCATCACATTCACGTAAAGGCACATTTCTACGCACTCTATCGTTTCGAGTTTCCGCACTAAGGCAAACCGCCATCCTCTTGGAAAAGGACGAAAACCGGTTATAGTCCAACGTTAAAATTTCCGTGTCAGCTTTACCGTGTTTATATTGGAATATTACGATCTCAAAAAATGTAGCAGTTATTTTCGCCCTCAGCAAAACGCAATCACTACAAAGCCATTTCTCAAAGCTCTTATTAAAGGCAGCATTTGGACCCCCGAAAGTGCTCAGCTTTTATTTTTTAAAAGGCCATATTTCATAGAAATATATCACCAAACATGGCCGTGCGCTGTGATATCAACCAGGACCAATGCAAACCCGTTTTATGCCGACATCGTACAATGGTTACCAGTTAGCTCAGTAATGCGACACGGTCGTCTTAAACGGAACGTTCCACGATCACTGCTGCGTGGTCAATGAGGAGCCTCTGTTTTAACGAGATAACATATTTTAGCAACTACTGTCCGAATTTAGCTGACGTGGAATTCGTATTTTCATTTGATGATACGTCTTACCAGCGTGCAAAGACGGGTGACATGTATGCGGCCGACATTTCAGGCCGCGTGACAGATACAGCAACGCGGACTCCCTGGGTGGGATACCTGTAGGGCGACGTGGCTCCTTTGCGCAAGAAATTTGAGCGTCTGTTTGGATAAGTAATGAGAAGTACAAATGAACTCCTCGTCCATGATGGCAGGCCTTGGTAAAATGAATGTATTCTAAATGCACATGGCAAGTACTGTCATTGTGCTTTCCGGTCTCGTTGCATTTGGTTGTAGTTTTGTTCTTTCGGCTTTTGGTTGTGTCACTTAGCAGTTTCAATTAATGTTTCCATCAAGCCATGCTTTGTCCAATGCAATTAGATTTTTATCGCTCCTTTTCCCATTGCCCTGCCATCGCAGAAAAAGAAGCTTAAGCAAAGTTGTGGTTTCTCGTTGCAAAAACGTAAAAACGTACGAATTTGAAGTTATACCCACCGTTAAACTAAACCGCCCCATATATTGCCGGTCTCTTTAACAGCCCTTACAAAAATTTCTAGCAACATTAACTTGGCAGTCTACAGACAATTGTTACTGGAACCTACCAACAACAAACAGAATGTCTAACCAAAGGTCTGTGTAGTTCTTTACTGACTGCTTGTTGGCGTTCTGGAAACAATTAGCCACCAACAGTACATAGACGCGTGTTCATAGGCTGTCTGCTTACTTTCTACCAGTGCCCTATGAACATTAGACTTTTGACGCCCTAGGAAAATACTGCCAAACGTTCAGCCTAGCAGTGTGCACGCGTGTACCTCGGAATGCTGATTTAAAAGTGTGAAGCCTATCTGACAGCACATATTGCTTAATATACAGTGCCACGTGTCTGCGGTTGGTTGTAAATTACTACTGGAATGAATTTTCAAGTTAAATGACACTGTACTTTTTTATTCCCTTTTTATCAATTGAGAAACTTTCTTATAATTGAAATACTCGTGAACAAATCATACTTCTAAGCGAATGTGTTTGTGAGGCTAAAGAGGACTGCTTATTTTAATCATCTATTTATCTAGCTACCTCGTGCAAAGTCGAGGCGGCTTTACGTTGCCTATTCTAAAGCTTACTACCTAATGCGCTCGTCTATTGTTCTTAGTGCTGTGTACCTATGAAGGATAATAAATTATTCATTTTGCTACTTCTTCGTATGTATTTTGCTTACGCTTGGTTGTACAACTCGTTCACACATCGACACAAGCTGTCACAGGGTAACATATGTTGGTAGACCATTCTGAGAATGTGAACAGTGTGTGCATGAACATGCCTCACTAGATATATTAACCAAATATTAAAGGGGTATACTGACAGAAATGTTAGTAGATGATCCACAGAAAGTCTACAAACATTTTGGCAGTATTTTCCTAGGGCGTCAAAAGTCTAATGTTCATAGGGCACTGGTAGAAAGTAAGCAGACAGCCTATGAACACGCGTCTATGTACTGTTGGTGGCTAATTGTTTCCAGAACGCCAACAAGCAGTCAGTAAAGAACTACACAGACCTTTGGTTAGACATTCTGTTTGTTGTTGGTAGGTTCCAGTAACAATTGTCTGTAGACTGCCAAGTTAATGTTGCTAGAAATTTTTGTAAGGGCTGTTAAAGAGACCGGCAATATATGGGGCGGTTTAGTTTAACGGTGGGTATAACTTCAAATTCGTACGTTTTTACGTTTTTGCAACGAGAAACCACAACTTTGCTTAAGCTTCTTTTTCTGCGATGGCAGGGCAATGGGAAAAGGAGCGATAAAATCTAATTGCATTGGACAAAGCATGGCTTGATGGAAACATTAATTGAAACTGCTAAGTGACACAACCAAAAGCCGAAAGAACAAAACTACAACCAAATGCAACGAGACCGGAAAGCACAATGACAGTACTTGCCATGTGCATTTAGAATACATTCATTTTACCAAGGCCTGCCATCATGGACGAGGAGTTCATTTGTACTTCTCATTACTTATCCAAACAGACGCTCAAATTTCTTGCGCAAAGGAGCCACGTCGCCCTACAGGTATCCCACCCAGGGAGTCCGCGTTGCTGTATCTGTCACGCGGCCTGATATGTCGGCCGCATACATGTCACCCGTCTTTGCACGCTGGTAAGACGTATCATCAAATGAAAATACGAATTCCACGTCAGCTAAATTCGGACAGTAGTTGCTAAAATATGTTATCTCGTTAAAACAGAGGCTCCTCATTGACCACGCAGCAGTGATCGTGGAACGTTCCGTTTAAGACGACCGTGTCGCATTACTGAGCTAACTGGTAACCATTGTACGATGTCGGCATAAAACGGGTTTGCATTGGTCCTGGTTGATATCACAGCGCACGGCCATGTTTGGTGATATATTTCTATGAAATATGGCCTTTTAAAAAATAAAAGCTGAGCACTTTCGGGGGTCCAAATGCTGCCTTTAATAAGAGCTTTGAGAAATGGCTTTGTAGTGATTGCGTTTTGCTGAGGGCGAAAATAACTGCTACATTTTTTGAGATCGTAATATTCCAATATAAACACGGTAAAGCTGACACGGAAATTTTAACGTTGGACTATAACCGGTTTTCGTCCTTTTCCAAGAGGATGGCGGTTTGCCTTAGTGCGGAAACTCGAAACGATAGAGTGCGTAGAAATGTGCCTTTACGTGAATGTGATGGCGAATTTCTCTTTAACATATCATATTCTTGCGTTTAGCGAAGGATATCAAGACTAGTCTGTTAAAAAACCAGTTGCCGCCCTGACGAAGTCAAGTACGCTTGTCGAAACGTTGGCTCCCGCGACATTCCCTGTTTTAAATCGAACTTTGCGATTTGTTCATCAAGGAAAAAACAGCGCGAACACAAGGACGATGAAAAAGGGCACACACACCACACCACGGAGCGCTCCGTGGTGTGGTGTGTGTGTGCCCTTTTTCATCGTCCTTGTGTTCGCGCTGTTTTTTCCATGATGCTTGACCAACTAGCCTGCAAATCCATCCTATTGTTCATCAAGACTAGTCTGCACACATTTAGCATAGCTTAGCGCCTGCTTCATCAGCATTTATCACGAGACGCGCAGACAATCCAGTGATTCAAGTTCCAGGAACAGCAACCTCCCTTCAGCTTCGGGAGATTTTCTTTTTTCCGTCTTTATATCACGTTCGCTCGTACCGCTGCACATATTCAACTGAATAAACATGAGCTTATAAACTGAACCAAAGGTGCAAGTTTCTCTTAACGGCGCCGTCCAATAAGGGGCTGGAATAAAACTCCCTGTAAACCTGTAGCACAGGTTTGAATGAGCTCTAATGGAAAGGAAGTCGCCAATTACGATGCCAGTGGTGACGGCAGATAGTCAAGGTGCGCAGTTACCGGGAGGATGAAAACCACTCCATCCTTCGCGAAAGTGTAAGGCAGGAAAAGAGCGCAGCATAGCAACAGCAGGTGGCATTTCTGATATGACGCTTCAGAGTCGCGAGCCCTGTTCGATGTAGGGTTTGACTAGGGCTTTTGAGCACCCTGCATTTGTCTTCACCGCAGAGCTTTGACAGTTGTACTAAAAGCTATGAACATGTACCATACGTACTCAGCACCAGTAGATTTATTTATTTATTCTTATTTATTTATACATACTGCAGCACGTTAGGGCTGTGGCAGGAGTGGGCGATCATGTGTGTATATATATATATATATATATATATATATATATATATATATATATATTCCTTCTATTTCAAGAGAAGGGATTCGCAAGATTAACTAGAACAATATAACTTTACTGAATCTCTTTAGAAAATATTTATTCGGGCTCAGGGAAATCTTTCCGAACAATATATATACTGCAATGTGCGAAGAACAGAGTTTGGAACACACAAGTAGCAACAAGATTTAAGATGTAGAGGGACTATGCATCAGAAACGGCATTAAAAAATTGAGAAACTGGTAAAGAACGTACTTCGGCAGGCAAGAAATTCTAGTGTTTCAATCATGCGTGGAAAATTGTATTTGAACGTTTTAGTGCGTGGATGGAATGGTCAAATGTTTGAGGCATGACATAAGGTCTACTTGATGTAGAGCAAGCAGGCATCAAAGGGGAGGGATCAGAGAGGCAACAAAGGGAGTTTTTATAGCAGTAAAAAAGCTTCAAGCTTAGCCCACCGTTAAATACGGTAGCGTCATGTCCTACCATCCGTAAATACGGTAGGACATGACGCTGCCACTCGCCATTCACCGTTCACTAACCTGCAGGACGTACGCTAAGAGGTTACACCGCGTCTAACACGCGAACAATACGTATGACCTCGATTATTACTCGCGGTGTGCAGGTTGTGACACGGGCTTCGGTCATCGGCTTGCGAAGCGACTGTCACGCAAAGGGTTCCTGGTCTTCGCTGGCTGTCTGAGCTCCCGAAGTAAGGGAGCTGAGGAGCTCAAGCTCCTTCCCAACATAAACGTCTTGCAACTTGACGTCACAGATCAAAAACAAATCGACGACGCTCTGGATGCCGTTAAAGAAGAGCTAGGCAGTAGAGGTGAGTCCGTATGCAACATATGACAACGTTTATGAGTAACATATTTTTTTTAAATGCGAAGCATTTCTTAGCGGACTTCGGCAACCTTGAGCGTATCTATCTATCTATCTATCTATCTATCTATCTATCTATCTATCTATCTATCTATCTATCTATCTATCTATCTATCTATCTATCTATCTATCTAGCCGCCTACGATTTTGCGCTCTCCTGGCCGTTTAGCTAATGGGACGTTTACGAAAATTGCTATGCCACACCATGACTGCATGACCAGCATAAATGACAGGTCATAACATGAAAATCATGACATGCATGTCATGAGCGGCATTATATACATGCCACATTCTTAGTGCTCTCCTGGCCGTTTCGTTAATGATATGTGCGCGAAAATTGGTGTGGCACAACATGACTGCCTTGCGAACATGAATGACAGGTTATAACATGAAAATCATGGTATGTATGTCATGAGCGGCATGATTTACATGGCACGGTCTTAGTGCTCTCCTGGCCGTTTCGTTAATGGGATGTATACAAAAATTGGTATGCCACAATATGACTGCATGGCGAACATAAATCACAGGTCATAACATGAAAATCATGAAATGCATGTCATAACAGACATGATTTACATGCCACGCGTTTCGTTCCTGGGAAGTACACGAAAATTGGCATGCCACCACGTGACTGCATGACAAACATAAATGACAGGTGATAACATGAAAATCATGACATGCATGTCATGAGCGACATGATTTACATGCGACGGTCTTGGGGCTCTCCTGGCCGTTTCGTTAATGGGATGTATACGAAAATTTGTATGCCACAACATGACCGTATGACGAACATAAATGACAGGTCACAACATGAAAATCATGATATGCATGTCATGAGCGACATGGTTTGTATGCCACGCGTTTCGCTAACGGGATGTATACGAACGTTGGCATGCCACAACACGACTGCATGACGAACGTAAATGAGAGGTCATAAAGTTAGAATAATGACATGCGTTTATGAGCGGCATGGTTTACATGCCACAGCCACCATATGGTGCTCGTGCGGCCGTTTCGTTAACTTATGTATACCAAAATCGGTATAGCGAGACCACAATGCTAATCCATTCTACGTTCCTGATGCGTGCTTCGCATTTCCTTAATTTCCACTGCACGTGGGATCTGCCAATTTTTTTGTTGGCCTGAAAATATGTAAGCCATGCTTGCGTCTTGCCCGTCATAACTCGAACTTTCAGTTAGTAGAAGTTCATTGCAAACTAAGGGTCTGCGGTTGCACATTCTTAACACAAAGGATTCTTGGCGACCTCTGCAGGCTGTGAGACATCATATATGTTGTCACCAGATGTTTTTTCACTAGCATTTGTAACCATCACGCAGAATTCGAAAGCGAAGCTCAGTTTGACGTCACCTGCTACTTCACTCCTTGCGGTTAAAGTTCGGTGTTTGTTAAAAAAACCGATATGTCTGGAACAGAATATTACCTTTGTCTTTACGTATTGATGAACTCTACAGAACTCAGAGAGGCAGGCATGTAGTTCTGCATCGTAAGGCATTCAGCCTAACAGAGTCATGGCAATGATGGAAGATACATTTTCCGAAACTGAGTTCATATCGCCGCGCGTGCTTACGTCAAAGTGTTTAGCATCGTCGGCAACACTGCACATATGTACCATTGTTTGGCTGAACCAGACTTCGGACACACGTTATTACTTGGATCCCAAGACACACACGACGCCAGAATGTAGTTTTTCTTGCTGAGTAGCCGCTTGGCTGCAATTGAGAGCTACTACAGGTGCAACGTAGCAAACTTGCCGGTGGCAGGGATACGTAATGAAAAGCCATTTTCGAAAGTTCTGCGTGATGTGATTGTTCGGTTTTGCACAGATGTACTGAACGCAGCGCTTCTTCGATATGGGAGAAAACATTCGCGAACAGAAACTGGCGGAAAGAATTTCGGTTTGCCCGTGGACTTCTTTCTGTATAAGGAGCCCGGATTTCGGAAAAAAAGCTATGAACGGCAACGATGTTTGCGCCACCTGTCAAACGGAAATCCTTACTAGAGGCCAAAGAAATAGTGGAGAAGGAAAGGGGGTTAACCATTTACGGACAACTGGTTTCCTACCCTACACATGGAAACGGGATGGGGGACATTGAAAGATGGGGAGATCCTAACTAGAAGCACTCAACACTAATATCCCAGTGACCTACACGTTTTCTTCAACTACTGGTGCAAACGACTAGCAGTGAGTTACTCACCAACTTTAAATGTTTTTCTTCTTTTCTCCCGGTAAGGAAAAAATATTTCCAATCTATTGTAGTTGGAGAAAGCGCCGCAATATGTCCCTACCAGTCCAACGGAAACCGCCAACGAATCGTGCATCCCCGAGTCCGTAAACATAATGAAGTCCGCGGTGAAACCGACAGTTCTTGAACTTTTGGAGGGTCCGAAGTGCCGATTTGTGCTCGTGCGGCGGTTGGCATGCTCTCTGCGTGACGCCCTATGTTGATAAATAGCGACTTCTCTCGGACACTTACGTTCAGGATAAAGGAAAGACGACATTTTGCGCATGTTCGCTCAAGGTCAGTGCGACCATCGCCGTCGCTGACTGCTTTGTACGGTAGCCGAAGCTTATTTGTGGAGTTCTATCCAGTGAAAATGCGGGGTATCTGCCCGGTTTCAAAAGAATACTTAAAAAATTAAACAAAAATACTACAAATGAAGGACGACAGAAGTGCTGCAATGGCAAAACGCTGTTGTTTCTTTTCTTGAGGAGGCCAAACTGGGCATGAAAGATACCATCGATGTCTCAAGCAGGGGCATTGCTTATGCTAGTCGCGACGTTGCCACCGCAGACACCTGTAACTTGTGATAATACTTTTTTTTTCCAGCAGCAGATTACACCAAACAGACCATTCGCGGCGCGATTTCCAAATTTCAAAACAGGGCTTACATACAACGTTCCAGCAGCGAAAGCCAATGAAAGATGATATAAATAGGAAAAATAACTTCCCTGTACGAGCTGCACCTTTTCCGAAAGCAAAGTCACCCCATGAATGATCAACACTTGACTGAATTCGAACCCGACCAAGGAGCTCATCCACCAATTGAAAGGATGTTTTGTTTGCTCGTAATTCCAAGCAGCACTAGGACTGCAGTGCACGCATTCCGAGCACGGTCGGCGATACCGAGACAAACGCTAGCGATGAAGACTCCCCGACATTTGTATGCTTGGTCACAATCCGCGTTGTACTGAAAATGTCATTATCGCACTTTATTTGCATAAGTGTCCTCCGCGCAACAACACGAACATGGTTTGACCACGTTGAAAACACACCGGATTGAAAGAGGAAAAATGAGACGCTTTCCTCGATGAATACGCATTGAAAAACAAAAACGTTCGCAGTTGTTTTTTTTTTCTTCATTATTCTGACTCAACTGATGTGCATTGCAGTTCTTTGGTCGGTCGTCGCAAACGCCGGAATCGGAACCGGTGGCTTTCTCGAGTGGTTGTCGACGGAAACAGTGGCCAAGGTATTTGACGTCAACGTCCTCGGTGTTCTGCGAGTCATCAAGAAGTTCCTTCCCCTAGTGAAGAAATGCCGTGGCAGAGTCGTCACGCTTGCCAGCCCACTAGGTATGCCAAAAGTATTTCCTTCTTCTTTATCGCGTGCGTTTTGGGCGCTGCGTGGCTTCCTACCGTCTCTGGAACGGAATTACGCGGTATTAGACCCGCAACGCACGTTAAAGCACGCAGAAACAGGCAACAATTGTACAGAATCACTTAAAAAAGGGCATTTTGTTTTTGTCGTAGCGTTAGATCAGCGCAGGAAGAAGTCATTCGCATACGATTATGAACAAATTGACACGAAGCATAGAGCTTGATGTGAATTTAGTTTATCACTCAACACTAAAGAAAAAGACAGCTTCTTTTTGGGAAGCTGTTGTTTCAAATGTTCAGCGCTACTTGATAGACGTAGACAGTACAGTTACACACACAGGACGGGCGCTACTCCAACTCCAACAATAAAACTCCACCGCCAACAATAAAATTTTCATGTTGCTTCTCACGTTATATGGCATGCGCCATATAAGCGTGACGTAACACTCTCTACAAGGAGGCGAACGATGAGTGTTCAAGGCAGGAAACGTTAAGTTCATTATTGTTCAGTGCAAATATATACACTAGACGTTGGAACTGCTTTCAGAATGTGGATCTTCCTTAATGAAAGGGCGAAAACGCTGCCTCATTGCTCTAAAGATACCCAAGATTGTGCTCGTCCGTGACTGCTTTGAAAATTCATAGCATGTAATCTGTAGAAAAACATATTTTCTTTTCACATCAATGTGCATTTGCCTTAAAAAATACCACTCACAGGCTTTTTTCTTTTTATTTTTCTGAAGCACATAACCGCAATCGCACAACGAACAATAAAAGAGAAGAAACAAATACCAAAAAGAAATTGAAGCGGCATTACACGTAGGGCCGTTCGACAACCTCATTCAGTGTGGAAACACGGGCACGGGCGTCGAAAGCGTCTACGTGCACGGAAGGAAATTTGCAGATGATACTGTGAGATGCATTCGAATCGGTAAATGTTTTCGTAACATTTGCGTTGCGTAACACAAATCAGGAGTCGGCAAAGGACTTCGAAAACAGGCTGCTTCCACAGGGGCGTTGAGATATCTAGCACTCTGTGTCGGTGCTATTTTAAGAGCGAAGCTCTTTTAAGGCGGCCGGCGGTTGTAATCCGTGAACCTAGAAGCGTCTGTCATCAGATGCGTGCCAACTTCCATGGAATGCACGGCATTTTCAAGCACACTTGTTTCTTCTCTTGCGCACATGCACTCAGGCCACTGCTACGTGACGTTACATCGATTTCCTCTTCTAATGTCCAACCTGTCACGACATTTTTGTTGTTATGTGGGGTTTAACGTCCCAAAACCACCTCTGATTATGAGAGACGCCGCAGTGGAGGTCCCCGGAAATTTCGACTACCTGGGGTTCTTTAACGTGCACTGACATCGCACAGCGCACGGGCCTCAACATTTCGGCTTCATCTAAATGCAGCCGCCGCAGCAGGGATTCGATCCCGCGACACTCGAATCAGCATTCGAGTACCATAGCCACTATAGACCACCGTGGCGGGGCGTACCTGTCACGACGAAATCAACGACAATGAAATTATAAAATTATAGCCTATAGGTCTAAACTGTTTCACTGCTTCACTTCTGTCGCCCTTTTAGGAAGGCATAAGCTGTCGCATATGTCTCAGCAGCTCAGACGTTTGTAGTCGAGGTTGATCTGTGTGGAGCGTTAGAATATAACAGGGGAGCTGTCGCGCAGGAAGGAAAAGCACACGCCTTTTGCCCACTGCCCATACTGTCATAATTGTTTATTTATTTATTTATTGATTGATTGATTTAGGAATACTACCAACCTCGTGAGTGAATATAGCAGGGAAGGTACCTGAGTTGCATAGCACAATGTCTTTGATGTAAAATTAAATACCATAAATACCATAAAATCGAAACACACTCTCTCTCTCTCTCTCTCTCTCTATATATATATATATATATATATATATATATATATATAGCGAAGTAAATCCTCCTTCGAACAGCAACAACAGAAGATTTATTTCATGCAACGTTTCATGCAACGGTCGAAACGTTGCATGAAATAAATCTGCCGTTGTTACTGTTCCAAGGAGGATTTACTTCGCTTTGCATAACGCCGACGGCCACTACGCCAACATGCCCGCCTATATATATATATATATATATATATATATATATATATATATATATATATATATATATATATATATATATATATAGCAGTCATGGTGGTGAATAGGCCGGAGGCGTGAAGGCAGAGATGAGTAGTAGACCCTCGGAATTGACACCAAAAATGCGGAAAGCGTTTATTCAACGTTTCAGCCGGAGACCGGCCTTCATCAGGAAGGCCGGTCTGATTCCTGATGAAGGCCGGTCTCCGGCTGAAACGTTGAATAAACGCTTTCCGCATTTTTGGTGTCAATTCCGAGGGTCTACTGCTCATCCATATATATATATATATATATATATATATATATATATATATATATATATTCTTCATGTGCCCTGGATATGCAAGAGTACAATATAATGGGCTATCCATCGGGTTTTGCGCATGGTCCCGCCATGGAGCTCTACTGACTATGGTACCTACGGTCGCGCGATCGAATTCCGGCCGCGGCGGCTGCAAGAGGCCCGTGTACTGCGCGATGTCAGTGCACGTTAAAGAAATCCAGGCGGTCAACTTTTCTGAACCCTTTACTACGGTGTCTCTCATAATCACATTTGGTTTGGGGACGTAAAAGACCAAAAAATCAAATCCTTTGCATATGGCAGAGATTATGCAAAGGAAAACGGAGAAAGAGATAAAGAAATATTAAAGGTCACGGCCATAAAGATATGATACAAAGATAAAGTATCGGATTTGCCCCGGAGGGACCACTCTACGCGCACTTGCCCTTAACCCGCTACACAAATCCTTGGCCTTGGCCCACGCACCTACGTGATAGCGATAACAATGCGACATTACAATGATAGCGAACTTTACACCGTTGTCCCATATCAGCTGTTTATTCAGATTTCACACGCGCGGAAACTGGCTTTACATTGAGAATCCTGGCCCATACTGCGACACGTCTACTTTTTATTAACGCGATAGCGTTAGAGAGCTCGTTCCGCAGAAATACCGCCGTCGGTGTCGGCGTCTCCACGCGTCTCATGTGAGCGAAAAATCGGCCGTGAGCGAAAAATAACAGCTCCAAAAACGGACAACTATGTACATCTAGCGGAAGACATAAGGCGATGCTAGTTGCGGTTGGCCGGAAGAGCTCTCCAGAAGAACAAATCGAACAGCTGCCAGATAGTTAACGCACGAAGGACGACACAATGTGACCATTTACGAATAAAAGTGTCACGCCTACGCGCAGTTCATAATACAGGACCATGTGACGACATCGCTTTACAAACTTTTCATGAAATTGATATAAAAGTGTTCTTAAATAAATCGAAAACCTCTACCATTACTATAGATACGTCGCGCGCGCGCGTGTGTGTGTCTGTGCGTGTGTGTGTGTGTAACAACACACATTAACAAGTATTCACTGAGTGGTTGAAGTGCACACTAGGGGCTGGATTTCGCTATCGCGTTCAACTCTTAAAGGCGAAGCTTAAGGGTCCCCCAATTTTTGGGGCTCGTTCTATGTTCCGAACGTATCGTCCCAAAATTTATGTAGAAAAAGTGACACCTCGTGTACTACCGGCCAAATAACGTAAAAGAGGAGGAATAAAATTTAGTGCCACATAACACTAGGTACATCACAGCGGGCGGGACCCCTCTTCCAGGGCACCGCTGGCCGCAACAGCTCGCCGGGTACAGAGGAGAGCTTAGGCGTGAAAATCGGCTGCAAAGACACAACGCCGCTCTTCTATCTCGCCCCGGGAGCTCAGGTTTCATCGATTGATTTGATTGATTTCGAGGTTTTACATCCTAAAGCCACCACATGGTTGACAGACGCCGCAATGGAGTGCTCCAGAAATTCCGAGCACCCGGGGTTCCTTAACGTGCACTGACATCGCACGGTACATGGGCCTGAACATTTCGCCTCCATCGAAACGCAGCTGCCGCGGCCTGTATTGGATCCCGCTGCCTTCTGACCAGCAGCCAGGTGCCACGGTGATGGGGCGGGTAATCAGGCCGAGAGTGCCCTGATTTACGCTAAGTTCCCCCCGCGTTGTGGGCCCCACAGCCGCTGCGACCGCAGAAGGCCTGGTCCGTTTACATTTTTTCGGCCCATAGTGCACCTTCATGCAATACCAAATGTGCGGCAGTCTTCCGGGTTCAAGTGTTGCAAAGGTGTAACATGGGCCAGATCTTTAACATAGTACATAATACTACAGAAAAAACTTGGAGGTATTATTATTTCCAAATACTGTTGGCCGTCATGGCCTTAACAGGGTGGGTACAGTAAATTTACAAATGACAAAAATAAAGTACAATATAGTTCAGTATATTCGTAGCTCCTAGGATATACGCAATCATAAGGATAAATGCCGCAATATATTCGTAGCTCCTAGGATATACGCAATCATAAGGATAAATGCCGCACAGTAATTCGTTTTTCTTCTCTTGCCAACGCATGTTCTCTCACCCAGGTCATTTCACAATCCCTATGGTAGCGCCCTACTGTATGACGAAGCATGCCGTCGTCTCTATGATGGATGCCTTCCGCCGAGAATGCCACCTTAAGGGCGTAGACATGGTCACCGTGGAGCCTTCAGCTTACAGGTGAGCACACGCGCTGTACAAGCACACGCGCTCTAAAAAAGAAGGTCTCATCGAACGCGCTGGCAGAACACGCAGAAGCATCTGGCCACAAAATAGATTGGGATAACGCAATAATAATAGAACGAGAAAAGAACTGGTCATCGCGGCTTCATCTGGAATCTTTGACAATCCAAACAACGGCGCACACGCTTAATCGCAATGAGGGGAACCTCCCACAAATGTACACACGTTGCTTACGCCACATTTTAAAACCTACATAACCGGACTGCCCACGCACAGATTCTTCACTTGTGAACAAGGCTCCCGTGCGGGAGCCGAAACGTCTTGCTTTTATTTGCTTTTATCGTGGTCAGTGTCTTATTTTTGTCTTCATGTATGCTCCTAACCAGACGGGTTTCCGTCCAACTCTCGACTTTGTACATCACTCACAGCAGTGTATCAGAGGATTTCCTTGATATGAAGTATGCCCAATATAAAGGGGCAAGTGCATTTAGAAGATTTCATCAATGTTATGTAATTCTAAAGAAATCGGAGCTTGCCATGCTTCCGGCTCAATCATGGAATTAGACAACAGCTAGCCGGGAGTCCTCTCTGGGGTTTCAAGGCTGGATTCTCAGGACCCTAATAAAGGTTCATTGTCTGTCTGTCTGTCTCTCTGTCCGTCTGTCCGTCCGTCGGTCTGTCTGTCTGTCCGTCCGAGCGCTGCGGTGCTGCTTAGCCAGTACGTTAATTGATCAATAGATGGCGCGGAGGCGCTCGCTACGTGCTTAAGTGAGAGCGCGAGATGGCGACACACAGTGTTTGTCACGTCTTTGATGATGTACTGGGCAGGATTCACGGAAGATTCACGGTTTTTACCGATGAAGCTCCGCAGCTTCGCCCACTCATCATCATTCACCTCGTGGATATGCTGTGATTTTTTTAAAAGTGGAAATTTGACAGAGGTCTGTCTGGTTGGGACGAAATTAAAGGTGAAAAAAGGGGGACACCAACCAAATTATAATCATCAAAAGTAAAATTTACTCCTAAAGATGAAAAAAACCCGACGTTTCGGGTCCCACTCGGACCCTTCTTCAGGGGTGACTGGAGGGCACCAGACAGCAGCAGTGCTTATAAGGCCTTCTTTTTCTTCTTCCTTCTTCCTTCCTTTCTCACTTTCTCTTCTTCCCGTTCTTCAAACCGAGGGGGGTCATGCTAGTGTTGAACCAGGTGCCGGAGTCCGCTAAAATAGACACTTGGCATTGCACCTGCAGACCGGTTCACGTTACCAGGTGTCGCCTGAATGTGCCATGATTCCACTAAAAGCCGCTTGTGAAAACTGGTTTCCAAGTCGAGGACGCGGGAGTTGTCAAATTCGATGCGGTGGTCGTGCACCTCGCTGTGTTCAGCTAATGCACTCCTTTGTCTATCGAGCTTGCGGACATCGTTCCTGTGCTGTCGTAGCCTCTCTGGAAAGTTCGTCTCTCCGACGTACGACGCGCCGCAATCTGAACAAGGAATGGAGTAAATCACACCTTGCGCTGTCTCCCTCGGCAGCCTGTCCTTCGGGCGCGGAAAGAAACGGCCAAGCGTGGAAATTGGCTTGTGTGCTACTCTTATTCCCTGCTCAGACAGCACACGTGCGAGCGCTTCGCTGGTACCCTGAACGTAGGGAATACACACACGTATGGGCTTGGAAGGCGGCGGGTCAGTGTCCTTTCGAAGGGGTCGGCGGGGATTAGTCTGGCGGCGAGCAACCTTTCCAACGAAGGCTTTCGAGTGGCCGTTCTTTAGAAGGTCGCTTCTGACCATCTGTCTTTCTTCTATCCGCTTATTCTCCGAAGAACAAACCCTCCGTGCACGGGTCAGCAGAGCCGAAACCACCGCCGCTTTATGGTGGAAAGGATTGTTCGAGCTAGCGTCGAGATAGCGACCGGTGTGAGTCGGCTTTCGGTACACCGAGAACTGGAGCATGCCATCCACCTTTGTCACAAGGACATCAAGGAACGGCAAGCAGTTGTTCTTTTCCCGTTCCCCGGTGAACTGAATGGCCGGCTCTATCGAGTTTAGCTGGGCCGTGAATGCGTCTACGGCAGAAGTTTTAAGAATGCAGAAGCAGTCGTCGACATACCGCAAAAATATCGTCGGAGTGATGTCGGCCGACTGCAATGCTCTTCCTTCCACCGCTTCCATCACGAGGTTCGCTGTTGTGACAGACACAGACGCATCCATTGCAGTACCAGTTCGCTGCTTGTAGTACTCTCCGTTCACAGAGAAGTACGTGCTGCTGAGACTAAAGTTCAGCAGGCGGCTCAGCTCGTCGACGCTCAGGCTTGTTCTTTCCCCGAGGTTCTTGTCAGGCTCTAGTGCCTCCCGCGCTGTGGTCGTCGCCAGCTGAACGGGAACGCTTGTGAACGGGGAGACCACGTCAAAGGATACGAGGCATTCATCTTCGCAAACAGAAACAGGGGACAGGAGTTCAACAAAATGGCTGCTGTTCTTTACGTAGGTCGGCGTGTTTCCCACGAGAGGAGTCAAAGTCTTGTGTAGAAAACTTGACAGGGCTCGAAGTGGAGAAGATGTGAAATCCACAATCGGCCTCAAGGGAACACCAGGCTTATGGAACTTGGGGAGCCCGTAGAAGCCAGGCGCACTACCGTTTCTGCACATCAAACGCAGGTGTAGAGCTCTGGCATCTCGGTGTTTCCCAAACACGTCTCCTAGCAGCTTGTTGAGGTCTCTTTGTACCTGTGCTGTGGGGTCCTTCTTTACTTTGACGTAGGTGACACTCTCAAGGTGGTCTTGCACTTTGCGGTCGTAGTCTTGCCGGTCAAGGACGACGGTGGCATTCCTTTTGTCTGCAGGCAAGATGACAATGGCGGGGTCCTCGCGCAGCTCTCGTAGGGCTCGATTCTCCTCCGCAGACAGATTGGATGGCCGTTTCTTATTTAGGCCTTCTGCCAGGATGCCAATCGCCTTCAGCCTCGCTGATTCCTGGACCTTGGAGTCAAGACGACGGACCCCGTCCTCCACAGCTGCCGCAATCTTTACCAGGGGCGGTCGACTGCCCGACACATTGAAGCTGTGGCCGTAGGCAAGGACGCTGGTCTCAGGTAGTGACAACTTCTTGGACGAGAGGTTGAAAAAGAAAGAAACAAGGAAAAGGAGGCCTTATAAGCACTGCTGCTGTCCGGTGCCCTCCAGTCACCCCTGAAGAAGGGTTCGAGTGGGACCCGAAACGTCGGGTTTTTTCATCTTTAGGAGTAAATTTTACGTTTGATGATTATAATTTGGTTGGTGTCCCCCTTTTTTCCCCTGTAATTTTTTTGTAATTGTTTTGCTGTTTTATTTCTTTGTGGCTTTGGGCTCTTTCTTTTAGGACACAGCAGTGGCACAAGGTTTCTTAGTAAGAGCTAACTGGTCTAGTCATGTAAGCTGCGAATATATTTATCATATTTCAACGTAGAATACCATTTTCCACAACTAACACGCGAGCTTCTCCGAAAATCCCTTGTTGGCGCAGAATTATTGTTCGTGAATACTGAGCTCTACGCTCTATGCCTGACTGCAAAGAAAGAGATTCCGTTTGCCTTCATTTGTTAATGTGGAGTTTTCTGTTGATGCACGAAATTTCCCAGCCACCGAGAGCTAAACAGCATCGCTGTAAATATTGCCGGTTCTCTGCTTTATTGTGGTCTGTATTAAATGTTGAAACCCGGGCGGTGAAATTGCTGTTGGGTTTCTGCCATTTTTTGAAATACGTGGATGGAAGATAATTAGTAATAAAGTTAATGCGAGTTAAAAAGAATTTTAGTGAATCGGGGATAACGCGAAAAGTCCTCGTGAGAGCATAAGTTTTCGGGTCTTGTCTCTTTTAGTATTAGCTACAACGACCGTGAAGCCTTCCGTCACGTCGTTTTGGAATCTGTGTTTCGAAGAGACCGTTACGCTTACGCGCAATCAAATTGTCTCTATGACAATGTACGCGATGTGTCCAAGAATGCTGCGGCACCCACACTTTGCCGTACTTCGCGCGTAAACCCTGTTCACTGAGCGAAGTGTGACCGTGACTCTCTTTTATTTTCCTTTTTTCATGTGAAGGACATCAATCGTGGCGATGTACAGCCTCCCCAAGGACCACGTGATGCGTGAGCTGCGGAAACAAGCGCCGGAAGTGATCGCGGACTACAGCGAACAGGAAGTCGACGATGCGCTCACGATGATGGGCAAGTTCACGGACTTATTCATCAGGGACGATCCCGAGGAGTGCGTCGACATCTTGGAGAGGGCTATCACGGAGACCAAGCCCAAGACTCACTACCACTCACCGTGGGGATTAGACAGACTCTACCCGTTTCTGATCATGTCCATACCTAGCGAGGTCGGCGACTTCATGATTAGTCTCACCCAGAAAATGCAAACGATGATGCTGCCAAGGCGATCACCTTCTAAGAAGTTAGATAAATAAAGAGGAGAAAACAATTAGAGAGTGTTACATTTTTTTAAATTGTTAATGCAATGTGTGTCCTTATATCACCTTTACTTCGCGTTCTCGTCTTATTTTCGAGAACTTTAAGGGCCTGGCCTGTCGGCGTGTTATATCGAATGTCATGTCCCCCTCAGAAAACAGCAGTTGAGAAATACCCTAGAACGTGCTCGTAACTGACGAAAACCGGTCAAAGCAGATCCAGATTAAGAATGGTAATAAATAAACCACAGTAGTACTGTAAAATGATACACATTAAGGATATTTCATCCCATAATGCTGACAAAATTGGAGAAGATAATGCAAGAACGCCGAACCTAAACACAAGAGAAACATACAAGAAACAAGGGCCAATCACTGTTCTTCAGTTCGTGCAGCTTCCAGTTCTATGGAAGTTGCTTACAATTTCGTTTTCTCAGCATGTTCGGGAAACCAGCATGCTTTAGAACAGTGGTTCATATTGCTCTCTTTCAGTCTTTAGCTCCTTCTTTCTCGATACCATTTGACGATTGCAGGGTTTTCATGAGAGCATTATCCATGCACGCGGCAACGTTCCTCAGGGATAAAGGTACTCTCGTCCTCCGAAAACGCACTCGCCAGCCACTTCGAAGGCGGCGTGGGAGGAGCTAATTCAAACTGCCTCGGAACCTACTTGGTTTGAGGGAGTCGCTCCTAATGGGAGGGAGGGGAGAGAGGGGCTGCCCCGAGGACCTCATATCATCATCAAGTCATCATCGTCATCATCATCATCGTCTTTGTCGTCGTCATCCTGCCTACGCCCACTGCAGGGCAAAGGCCTCTCCCATCAATCTCTAATTGTCTCGGTCCTACGCCAACTGCTACAAGTCTACCGCCGCAAACTTGATCTCATTTGCCGACCTAACCTTCTGCCGCCTCTGCCATGCTTGCCTTCGCTGGGGATCTAGTCTGTTACCCTCAGTGAGCAACGGTTATCTTGTCTTTGCATTACGTGCCCTTCCTACGCCCATTTCTTCTTAATTTCTACGAATACGTCTTTAGAACGCGTTTGTTCCCTGGCCCACCCCGCTCTCTTCTTGTCGCTTAACGTTACACATATCATCTTCCGTTCCATTGCTTGCTGAGCCATCCTCAATTTAAGCTGAACCCTTTTAGTGAGGCTCCAAGTTTCTGTCCCGCATGTGAGTATCGGTAAAATGCGGCTGTTATACACCTTCCTCTTCAGGGACCACGGTAAGCTGCCATTCATTATCTGAGAATGACTGCCGAATATACTTCACCCTGTCGTTATTCTTCTAATTATATCAGCTTCATGGTTAGTATCCGGGATCACTACTTGGCCTGAGTAGATATATTTGCTTACCATTTCCACTGCCTCGCCGCCTATCTCAAACCGCTGTGGTCTCCCAGGGCTATTTAGCATTACTTTAGTTTTCTGCACATTAATATTTAGACCGACACCCTTGTGGGAAATTGGCGGCATGGGCGGCGCTCATATAACTTCTCCTAAATAATGTTGTCTCTGCACGAATATCGCTCTACTGCGGCTAGTGGCTACGGAACTCCGCTGCTTACTCGAAGGTCGCTTGACTGAATCCCGGCGGTGGCGATAGTATTCCGATAGAATCGAAATGCTAGAGGCCCGTGTACTGTGCGATGTCAGTGCATGTTGAAGAACCACAGGTGGTCGAAATTTCCCGAGCCTTCTGCTACCACGTATCTCACGATCATATCGCGGTTCCCGGACGCAAAACCCCGCAGCTTATCGTCTCTACGTCTAGCAAGATAGGCTGACTCATTGTCTCAAGAAAAGACCACATTCTGTTTTATGTTTTTGAAGCAGTAGTTCTTAAAGCAGTACTGACGCTAACTTGGACGTTCTCGTATTGTGGTTCTAAATAAAACGACTTTTTGTCCAGAACCCAAAAAAGAGCATTGTGGTGTCTCAGAAGGCAGTCAATATATTTTTTTGATACAGCTACGTTCAAAACCCACTTTTCCGCCTCGATTTGGAGGTCGCGCGCTTTCACAGTGACGTGTCAACACAACCGGACGTACTAGGCCTAAGCCACATGGTGATAGCGCGTCGTGGCAGAGTTCAAGTAATGCTGTCAGTTGCACGTGGTACACGCAAACACCGACTATTTCCTTATCGCCCAGCAGCTTCGACGGCGATTTCGGCGATTTTCGCGCGACTGCGTTTTCACGTCATGGTATTATCCATTGCAATGTAGCCGAGTAGCAAATGCGGAATTTACTGTGTACATACATGTGGAAGCAATGGATGGTCAAATACATTTATCTTTTTCCACACTCCAGGAGCGTATTCGTGGCATTCCGTGTATTAAAGGACGCCACGTGTGGATTATTGGCACGTAAATAGAAAATGACAATTTTTGAACAGATGAGCAATATCGAAACTCTCTCAAAACTATACAAAATACTGGTAAATATATCCTTACGACCCGGTCTATCATTAGCAAACCTATCCTCACGAGTGCCACCGTGGTAGACAACGAGCACACTAATACAAATGGTGTGGTATAGCTGTTTTATTGTAGTTAGGTATGAAAATGGTTACCTGTTTTTACGGAAGCTATCTCCCTTTACGCAACGTTCTTTGCGTTTATGGACACCGCGTTAGCGTAGCCTCTGATATCAGAAGTACCAGCGACATCTTGAAGGCTCTGGCTTAATTATAGCCTATTGGATTTTCATTTATTTATTCATTCTTGTCGCGTCTGCCTTTATTTATTTCTGGAGTCACTTGGATTGAAACTAGTAAACAAATCATAATGGCGACGTAAATGAGGACACATTTTCGCTCAAATGACCAATAATGATCACCTCACTTAGAAAAAGCATCCGCCGCCTTCTAAGTGCGTCAGACATTTACGTCTTCACCGGTCGTCTTTGCACAGGTTTATTTCATTTTTAGTTTTCCTTCTACATAAGACATTGATGGCAAACGGCCCCGCCGCGAATTGCGGTTGCGAAATTTGCACGGTGCCTTCAAGGAAAAGAAAACAAACAAACAATGTTTTCTGGTTCTTTTCTTTCTTTTATTTAATGCCGAGTCAGTGTGCGCCACAGCCCTTGAGGCTAAAAAACATCGAAACCTTGATGCGAAGACTCATCACGCACTTTGAATTCGTGTCATTGGTTCAAGCAAATGTTTTGCTTACGAATGTGTCGATGTACAGCTCCCATATTTTCCGGGTTATAGCGGCTAGCTAAAGGTATCTGCAGTTACCGCCTGTGGCTACTCAGAATACCACCTGCGGTGGTGAACTCAGGTTGTTGTTGCTGTGGCCTCTGTAACTGGCACATACCCACGATGGGGATTTGCCACACGGCAGGTAATGATATATCTTAGTAGCAAATTTAAAAAGCAGAAGCCAAATCTAAATGCAAATAAAAAGGAGAATGCAGTACACAATAAAGAAATAAAGAAAAATATGAAAAATAACCAAGGTGGAGGAGGAAGAGGAGAAAGGAAGAAAAAAGGCCGGGAGGTTAACCTGGGCTGAGCCCGGTAGGCTACCCAGCACTGGTGAAGGCGGAAGGGAGGGAAAGATTTGGAAGATAGAGAGCAAACATACTAATAAAGAAAGCTGGAGTGATGCTGACGTTATGGAAGTTGTTTGTGCATTTTTAAAGACGGTTAACTAGTCCAGTAGCATTAAGAAATTGCAGCAACGCCTTTGTTGCTTGGCGTAGCTGAGATGCACAGCGCCAAATATATGAAACTATTGGGAGCCTCCTGCTCTAGCGTTCCTATATGAAAGCCTCTGTGTGAGAATGAATCAATCAGTGAATCAGTAATTCAAATTCAGATTTTGCTATATTGCTGCCTCCTTTAAAGCCAATTAATTTACGATGTCATCAATATAATCTACAGGAGGCGCGTGATGGCAAAATGAATAAAGATACACCAAGCGGTGATGACCCGTTGCAGTTGCTTTTGAAACTGTGGCGCTATACGAGCCGTTACACCTAAGGTCGCTGGTACAATCCCGTACTTGGCGGTCGTATAAGGGTCCGATTTACTAACAATCGCGTAGTCGGAATTGCAACATAGGAGCATGATGAGCCGCATATAGCAAATATAATATATCTACAAATATGCGGTACACTACAGCATGGCATGCTGTAGACATGTACTTTACCGCTCATATATATATATATATATATATATATATATATATATATATATATATATATATATATATATATATATATTTATATATATATATATGAGAACTTGTGCTGAATGGGCCAAACGTATTTGGAGTGAAGTAGCAGACACGACTTCGCAGTTATCGTTTATTGCCAACAGTTTCGACCGCGGGACCGCTCTTTTTCAAGGCATGGAGAGAAGTGAAGTTTCTCAAATTTTGAGAAAGGTCAGGCGCTGACCGAAACGTCGACCAATAAATGGCATATCATTGAAGTGCTACGTCTCATACTCATGCGGCAGCCGAAGCCACCTACTTCGCCAAACCGTACTATATATATATATATATATGCAATGCCCCCCCCGGGGCTCTCTCTCTGCTCGAATGAGTTATACGTATTACGGCGACAGAATACGTGGAACGAATCTTCGCGATAGCATCAACGACCCCATCTCAGAAGACCGGTTTTCGGAGTGCCGCTGATGATCGAGTTGCCCTTGCATGTCGAAGTCAGTCACTAGCGCAGCTCATATATAGGGAACGCCCTCGGGAAGAGTGCAGCCGCACGCAATTCTCGGGGGGGCTATTACTACCCCGCTCATTTAAAGAGCCAGAAGCCAAGACGAAAACAAATGTTTACAGCAGTGCCGTCACTATATAAGCAAGACGCTTCGACGCAAGCGCGTCAGCCTCTGCGTATATATAATAATACATAAGTGCCAAGGTTCCTGCATATTGCTCTTCGAGGAGGTGCCGTAGCGTGACGAGAAAGTAGAAGCCATGACGGCTCGCATGCACGGTTGGACAGGTCCATAGGTTGCAGGTACAGACGTTCTTGAGCATAGCACAATGCGCACGTCGTGGTTCGTCTTCGCAGTGTTTCTGTGGCTTCACTGGAAGTTGTGGGATTACTTCGCCCTGTTTCATCTTTGCCGGTACTGTCATCGGTTCGGTGTGCATAGCCGCGACACTGTCTTACGTACTGTCGCGCCTTTTCTGGAAGTACGCCTTTGTGACCAGGATAAGCGGCGATGGCAAGGCTGTGCTCATCACCGGTGAGTAGGAGCCTCCCTCAATGCGCATTGCATCTTTTAGGGGCGAAGCTCCTTAAAGCGGCACCCGTTCGTCCCTCGTAGTCGTAGTCGTAGTGCGTAACCAGTCTTACGCTTTGACCTCCAAGGTGGTACCGGTGGGAGATTTCTCCTGTGCGTTGTTGAACAATAAAAAAAAATTTGCAGCGTGCGCGTTAACTAAAAGCCGAATTCTTCTTTCTCTCATTCCCCATTAGCAGCCATTGGCATGTTCCAGTAGGAAACGTTAGTAGAAGTAGAAGTGTTAAAAGCCGACTTCTGCTGTCTCTCATTCCCAGTAGCAGCCATTGTTTAGGTAGTGCCTGGTGAGATTTCTCCTGTGCGTGATTAAACAATAAAAATTTTGTTCAAAACGCCGTTGATTGATGAAATAAACCAACGAAAGACGCCAGATGTTTTCTAAAAGCAAAACGAAAAGACGCCAGATGTTTCTAAAGCAAAACGAACAGACGCCAGCTGCTTAACGAAAGACGCCAGATGTTTCTAAAGCAAAACGAAAAGACGCCAGCTGCTTAACGAAAGACGCCATTTAATCAATCGTTTTACGTCATTTTTATCAGGTGAATTAACGGAAGAAATTTCACGGTTTAACCGATGATTACTTCCAGGAGCTTCGCCCAATCTCATCATCATTCACCTCGTGGATCTGCCGTCAATTTTTTGTCTGGTAAAGCTGGGCTGACTTCGATACCTGAAAGCATTGATTGATTTCTGGGTTTTACGTTCCAAAACCACAATCTGATTATGAGGGATGCCGAAGTGGAGGACTCCGAAAATTTCGACCACCTGGGGTTCTTTAGCGTGCACTTGTATTGCGCAGTACACGGGCCTCAACATTTCGCCTAAATCAAAATGCCATCGGGATTCGATCCCGCGAACCCAGGATCAGCAGCCGAGTACCATAGCCACTAAACCACCGAGATACTTGAGAGCAGTGTAGGCTTCGGACTATACGGCGTTGTTTTACAGTGTATGCTATCTTTTCCTAACACGTGCCTTCGGCGCAGTTGTAGGCGTCCGCTGAAAAGTCATCGGCTTAACCGGAGAGCCACATGATCTCACTTTGACCAATGAGGTGCAAGCGTGCGTTTCAAACCTTGCGGTGGATACACCTGGCAGTCCCAGCTAAAATAACACAGATTCACTGTCTTCCGACCGCGTCGCTGCCCGACTATGTTCACGCAGTGGATGAGACTGCGTATTTGCGCGCGTGCCTCCCGGCGCGCGAGCTTTCTCACTCTTCCATCTGCTGTCTTGTGTGAGAGAGAGAGACAGAGAGAGAGCGAAAGATGCGCTTTGACTATGGAAACGCTCTTTCTTCGATGAACGCTCTACCAGCTTGCAAAGAAGGAGAACGCGCCCTCACTCGTGAGAGACAACGTTGGCGCAGGCAGCGTCTTCCAGCGAGTTTCTTGATTGAAAAATACCGACCGCTCGCGCTGGAGAACCGTTCACCGGCCACACACACACACACTCACACACACACACACACACACACACATATATATATATATATATATATATATATATATATATATATATATATATATATATATATATATATATATATATATATATATATATATAGATGCACTGGATCTTGACTTGCAATGAAGTGCCGGTGGGAGATTTCACTTGTGCGTAGTTGAACCTTAAGGATTCGTAGCGTGTGCGTTAATTAATTAATCCTGAAGTCGGCACGACCTACGATGAACTTCTGGAGCTTCGCACACTCATCATCATTAACTCCGTGGACATGCTGTGATTTTTTTCAATCAAGAAACTCGCTAGAAGACGCTGCCTGCGTCAAGCTTGTCTCTGGCGGGTGAGGGCGCGTTCTCCTTCTTTGCGAGCTGGTAGCGCGTTCATCGAAGAAAGAGCGTTTCCATAGTCAACGCGCCGGGAGGCACGCGCCGAGGGCGCGCCTCCCACACGTAGCATCATTCGTTTCTTTGAAGGTAACGCGCTACTAGGAACAACGGACGACAGACCCAAACCTTAAGGAGCTTCGCCCCTAAAATATCAGCGTACAGGTTATTTGCCTGTATTGCTGTAAATTAAGAAATAACGATTGTTCATCACAGTCAGCAAAAGTAATCGCATTCAACAATTAGCCAAGTCCGTCAAAACCGAATTCACCACGCAGCCAGTGTGACACAGTAATAAACAGAACCTTGAACTGAAAAAAGGAAAAGACGAATTTGCACGCCGCGTAATGTCGTTCTCTTCATCCTTGGACTGAATTCTCCAAAAACGAATCATGATCCCAGTATGCACGACAAAGTTGAACGTGATGAATAAAAAGTGGCAGGACTGTTGAAATCTGGGTCAGCTGTTTTATGATGTTAATAATAATAATAGAAACCGGCCAAAGGACGACGGACGGAGGAGAGAGGTGACACATGCAGCGGATGGCAGTGGGTCCCAGTCCATAAGTAAACTCGAATACGAGAAAACTGGTTTGCCCATTTGATTGCACAAGGGCACCGTTTAGTTAGCCTTTTAGGGCCTGAACGAGGAATTTACGCACCTGAAAGCAATCGTGCAGGAGCCGCCAGGTTATGCGAAGAAACGCGCCGTGAACGCTTGCTTGTTTCCATTGGCTAAGGGCAATCGCTAGTGGCGAAAGCAACATGCGGAGAAAGTTCAAAGAAGAAACAGATTTTATTTGATCGATTTCTAGGGTTTTACACCCCAAAACCCTCATACGATTGTGAGAGATGCCACAGTGGTGGACCGCGGAAATTTCGACCCCCTTGAGTTCTTCAACGTGCACTTGCATCGCATAGTACACAGAGAAGAAACAGAGAAAGAGACACAGGAAAAGTCGGGGTAGTATGTGAACGGCCCCCTTAATTTCTGTTACTGTCTCACGTTCTTCTCTCTCAAGTTTTGCCGGCTCTCGTTTTCGCTGCTTACCTGCTCGCGCGAAATGCGGTGCACCAAGCCGCCCAAACCGATCTGTGCTTGATTCCGTGTTCGCGCATCTAATTTGGCAGTCTGAATTACACCGAGCAGAACATTCAAAATAATAAAACACTTTCTTTCTCCACTGCACGATTCAATCTCAATTATGCTAACTTGCGTAAATATGACATTGATGCCACTTAGAGAGCTGACGTAATCATTAAGATATCAGTGGGAACTTTCTACACGCAAGCACGCCTTTTGGCTCTCACGTCTCGTGAACATTCGTAGCTTAGCGGGTAAGGCGACGCACTACCAAGCTTGACAATGCCGGTTGGATTCCCGGAAGCCGTTGGCCTTATATGAAATGAGGCAAAATTCGGGAACACCCGGGAGCTTAAATTCGGATACACGGTCAGGTAGGTGGTCATCATTTTATCATATCGCGGTTCTCGCACATAGCTCTAGGAGATTTTATTAACAGTCAAGAAATCAAACCCTTCGGTTCATCAATGAGTGCAGTACAAATTTAAAAATGCTATGCGTCATGTGCAACATTTAGATCCTTGGTCTGCACTGCTAATGCATGCAAGAATTTTCCAAAAGCCGGGTGAGTTCATGTTCTAAAAGATTTAAGGCCGGTCCCCACTAGCGGCAAAAACGCGCGCGGCACGCCGCACGCGGCGCGCGTTGCTGCCTCGAGCGGCGAGATTCGTGAAAAGCGGCAGCAACGCGCGGCAGACGCTCGAATGGGTCGAGACTCATTTTTTTGCGGCCGCCGCGGCCGCCGCGAAAAAAGCACCAATCAGAAGCGAGCCGCGGAGGCGTGCCGACGGTGGTGCCGACGCGTGGCGCCATCTGTCCGTCAAGCATAGAACCATAATGCACAGCCTCTGAGATTCGAAAGTGACATGGCCGTCGTAAAATCTCAGAGGCTATTCCCAGACCTATATGCAGTTTTCGTTAAGCCTACCCGTACCGAGACGCCGAGCAAGAAGTATCCTCGCAGTAGCAGTTTTTTGATAGCGTGACCAGCCGTAGCGCTAGAAAGACGTACTACATGGTCGAGGAAAGACGAAATCGTCTGATTAGAGCTCACGTTTTCGCGAGACCTTTCGAATGGAACAACACAAGTCGGGGCGTCAGGTCGTTCTTGGCTGCATCGTCGCCGCTTGCCGCAAAACGCGAGTGGGGACTTGTTGACGCGCGCTTGCCGCGGAAGCGCTCGCCGCGCGCGTTTTTGCCGCTAGTGGGGACCGCTCTCCGACTTAACTGCGACGCGGTGCGGCGACGCGGCGTACATCGGCGAAACGGGCAGGAAAGGGTCAACAAAGCTCAAAGAACACAAAAGAGACGTCGCTAAAGCGACCCATGCCACACATTCCAAGACAGAGCTTGTTGAGCACAGCTGGAAAACAGGACATGCCTTTGACTTCAACAATGCGACGACCCTGGCTCGGGAACAAAGGTGGGGGAAAATAAAATTCCTGGAGTCGTGGTTCATCCGTCGAGACCCATCGGCGTGCAACAACAACCGCGGCCCTCTACCGGACATTTACAAGGACATACGTGACTAGCAGTAGACTGGGCGGCCTCCGTTCATGTGTGTCAGTGTATACTGAGGATGCCACCCGCACAGGTGGCGAAACGCCTATGTAAGGTTGTTATATTTTGTTGAGTTAAGTCGGAGTAAATCTTTTAGAACTGCTAATGCAGTCATAGCTGTGTTAGCCATATTCAATAAGCAAAGTATTTAGGCGCGTCACAGGACTTGCGTATTGCATTATGTCTTGTAAATACATCATACGACTCATGAAATTTGCCTCTCATAACTATGTGTGAACTCGTCCTTTTATCAGGCTGTGACACGGGCTTCGGACACCGGCTCGCCAAGAGACTGTCACATCAGGGCTTTCTAGTGTTTGCCGGCTGTTTGAGCTCGACCAGTGACGGAGCCATGCAGCTCAGGACGTTGTCAAACATCGAGGTGCTACAGCTGGACGTGACGAAGCAAGAACAAGTGGACGACGCGTTCCACGCAGTCAAGGAGCACTTAGGCTCGAAGGGTGAGTACTTGCTCTTTTCAAGAGCTTTGGAGTCGGGTGATTTAGTATTAAGATTAGTATAAGGTTCGGAGTACTTTCGCGGCCCGGGCTGTCGGGGTCTACTTGTGTCGTGCCCAGGCTCAGAAAGCAACAGCTGAAAACAGGCCAAAACTTGCCGATATGACTGACCGAACCAGTTAAAATACGATCTTGATTAAGGATGGTTAAAACAAACCAAACTAGCGTAATAAAATAAATATTCAAATTGCAAGTAATTAATAATATATTGAGCTCAAATGTAGCAAAAATAGCTCATTTATTACAGGGTGAAAATGCCAGACTTGATCGTGTTGAACAGAAATGAAAGCATTAAGCACACAGCTCCTTGGTCCGTGGCCAAGAGCGGTCCTTCAGAAAAGAGCACATTATGCACTAAAAAAAGTTCTTAGAAGACACAAATATCCTCTGGAAATATTAACTTTGGCTTGATTTCAAAGACCCAACGAATAATGTAACCCCTATGTATTCAACGAGTGTTCTTCGTTATTCTCACATGTTTCAGATTATGTCTAATTACTTGCGTTGTGTGTGTTTTGTTTCGCACAGACGTTCATATGAACTATTCTAGTCGCATGCGCACACGCTTCCTATGTGAAAGTCGGCACGGAACTCTGATCCACGCACTGTCGATCTGTATATAGCGCCGACCCTTTTAGTGTTACAAATGTGTATGTCCTGTGAACCTTTTTTCTAGCTGATTTTTTTTACTTCTTTATTGAAATTTTTCTGGGATTGCTAAGCGAGAAGGAGTATCCGGTGCCATACTAAAGGAAGCAACCTATCCGATTCACCACTTCAATAAAAAAAAAGCACACAGCATTAAAGGGTGGCGAGGTTGCAGTAAACAGTCGCACTCTATAAGCGCCTATCGTTCACTGTGTCTTTCGATGAAATGAGCCATGTCTTGCACTTTTTCGCTCCAGAACTGTGGTCGGTTGTAGCCAACGCCGGAATCCTAATGAGCGGCCTTTTGGAATGGCTTTCTACGGACACCATCGTCAACGTCTTCGACGTCAACGTGTTCGGAGTGCTCCGGGTGACCAAGCGCTTCCTACCACTCTTGAAAAAGAGCAAAGGAAGGGTCGTCACTGTGGCTAGTCCGCTCGGTAAGTGATAATTGTACTAGTGGCCTAGTAAATACCAGTAGCTTAGTGATTATACTAGTCACTAAAGTGATATTTGAATATAAGTTCGAGCTCCCTCAGGGGAACTTTACCGAACGTTCTCCGTGACATCTTTCCCGGCTTACCAAACACCCTCTAACGTAAAGCACTGGCTGTTTGCGTTGTAGAAAAGTAGTTTACAAAATACAATTTCCTGTGTCTGCCATATCGGCCATTACTGTTTACATATTTGTCCATTTCAGCGTTATCTTGTAAATGGTGAGAAGTCGTCAGAGCAAGGGGTTTGTTTTGTCGCCGAAACGTTGGCTGAGCGACATTTCTGCAATCGCTTTCTGGATTGATCTTTCTGTCTCTCTCTGTCCCGGTGTCACTATCGCATTTACGCCAGAAACGGGTGACATCCCACTATCCTAACCTGGACAAACTCATTGAAGATTCCTAAATGCAATCCACACCAATTCTATATTTTTGTTTCTATTAAATAACGGACAAGCGCCTCATTATAAGAAAACCCTATGCAAATAATTTGGAGCAGTACGTGTTTAAAAGGAAACTCGCAATAATCGCATGGTCTAGAAACAGCGGCGCGGTGCCGACAATGTATAGCGAAGCATTTCACTATTTAGGTGAGCTACTCAGGCGCCACAGCAGCACCGGGAAGTGATCGGGTACGCGCATACATGTAATAGCGGCAGCATTTTGCTGCGATTGCACAGCGAAATCCGAGCTCGAAGGCCCCTCATTTCGAAACACCATATTATCAATGCCTTCCATCATTCACTCCCTTTCCAGGTCATTTCACGCTGCCCATGATGGGGCCTTACTGCATGACGAAACACGCCACTGTTTCCATGATGGACGCCCTACGCCGGGAGTGCGACGGCAAAGACGTCGATGTCGTCACCGTGGAACCGCCTTCTTACAGGTTGGTGTCCTTATCGGTTAGTCACTATACTAGCCACTCAACTTGTTAGCCGTCATGCGCGATCTCCGCATCAGGTGGTGCTCAAAATCCCGCCTTAACGACAGTTTCCTCTGGCTATCATGCTCCTGGTCTCAAAGGTTATGCTTTTAGTGAACTAACTGCATGTGCTGGAACCGATGCAAGAGCCCGTAACAAGTCACGGACACTGTGTTTTAGATGCCATCTCCTGCGGTAACTACGCGTCACAACGTATGGTGCAACAGCTTAGTGGATGCATGCTTTTCGAAGATGGCCAGCAGCAAATGCTCCAATCGCAGGAGCAGGTTAGAAGTCTGCCCTCATGTGATACTAAGTAACCGAAACGTGTCCGTTTAGATGAAGCTTTTGAAGGTAATCGATGTTTCACGACACTCATGCGCGGGATATATTCACAAAAAGCAACAGGAGGAAGAGGAGGAAATGATGAAAAAGACAGGAGTGTTTGACATTGCGTATATGATCATTGGCTGCCCTGCAGCTACTGGCAACCCAACGTAATAGCCGCCGAGAACATATCTGCCTTGCTACGTGATATTTAAGACCACGTACTATGCATTGATAACTGCATACATGGGAAGGAATTCGAGAGCATCTTGCACTTCACGGACAACATACGTTCGAAGCCACCTGTTGATGTGTCAGCCTGGGTGATGGGGAGTATTATTATTATTATATTATTATTATTATGTTGATGTTGTTGTTCTGCTGCTGCGCTATATCTCTGTCCCACTCGGATGATCCAGCCTAAGTGCGCAAGCTTGACCTATACATCATATGGAAGCAACTATACGCTGTTAAGCTGTTCCGACAGGCTTCAGCTCAAATTTCTGCTTACTTTTGCCTCGATTTGCTGGTGCTATATTGGTCCTCTAACTTTCACTGGCGACTTTGCAAGGGCAACGCTCGTCGAAGTCTGTCACCAAACATATTTTTCCTCCTCAAACACCACGACAGTTATTTTTTTTAAATAGGCATTCAGAACTGGTTGCCATGATATCTAAATTCTTCGTGAATAAAGCTGAGACTAATGTTCCCAGTAACTTATGTGACTCAGACTTGCCAAACGCTCACCAGAATCGCGGCCGTTCTTGCTTCCTCGACAGGACCGCGATATATGCAATGATATCTACAAAGGATGCCGTAATGCGGGAGCTAGAGAAGCAGTCACCGGAGGTTGCCGCCGAGTACAGCCGCGAAGAGGTCGAGCAGTGGACCAGGACAACAGCGGGCATCTTCGAAGCTGGTGTCAGAGAGGACCCCGAGGGCGCCGTCGACCTGATCGAGCAGGCCGTGAGAGAGACCTTCCCGAAAGCTTGTTACGGGTCATCTTGGAGTCTGGGTCAACTCTATGTGTCCTTCATGTCCTTGCTGCCCAGGGAGGCTGCTGATGTCATTGTTAGCATCACGCGACAAGTTCAGCTTAGCACAAGGTGGAAGGACTTTAAGTGCCTTAGGATGCAGGTCAAGCACTAGAACCATTTGTGGTGTGTTGATGAGCAGCAGGATGCTAAAATGTACTGCTCGAAGGAAGGGGGGGGGGGGACATGAAAGATTTGATTAATAAGCCCTGTGACGTATTTATTCAAGCAGTGAGGCGAAGACTGCAATAGAAGTGAGATGAAAAACTTGAGTATGTGTACATATGTCACACCACCGCTGTTCGCTCTGTAGAACCAAAACATACTAGTTAAGCTTTTAGCTGTGGTGCATATTTCACGACTGTTTCATTTATTTGGCGACTAAACGTTACTCTCCCTTTGCTTAAGGATGACAGGTGAAGACTCTCCTTTTCAATTCAGTTCTTGAACAACAGATGTTCTAGGTACTAGTAAATTATTTCACGTATGTTCGAAACCAGCTTTGCTATTTTTCCCCTCTTAATGATTCTCTAAACTCACCTTCTGAAGGTTGTTTCCTTGCGAATACAACGCATTTTTTCCATGCCTCTCTTTTTTTCACCATCACCAGTATCCCTCTCACACAACGCAAATTAATATTTAGTCACAAATTTGATATTTGGCTGTCAGTGTAGGCATGCAGCATTCATCATTGACCGGAATTGGAACATAGACAGCGAAAGACGTGATTACATTTCGAAAACCTCGGTTTGCAGCTTCATGGACGGGAAATACGACGAACGTTCTGTATTGCTGACAGATTATGTAAATAAAATTCTAAAACACGATTCTTTTCTTCCGTTGTCCTTTAAACTGAAATATGCGCCCGGTATTGCTTAAGTGGTGGCCTTTCTTGCAGTCCTGGTTATGCTGCTCAGATGTGAGGTGCTCAAACTAGACATACACAGTGCAGAAAAGCCTGGGGGTGTAGGTGTGTAAGTATACGTTCTCCAACAATATATTAATATATTTCTGGGGTTGTACGTCGCGAAACCACGACACCAAAATCATTTCTTTCATCTGCTTGTCGTTCATTGTTTGTGGTGTTAGGTGAATGTCCAGTGTGTGTCATGAAGTGCAACTTGTGCGAGCCATAAATTTACTCTATATATATGTTTGCCTACCTGTGCCGAGTTCACTTTCTTAAGTAGCTGATTACTTTTGAAATTCATCTGTGAGGACTCATTTGTTCAGCATTTACTTACGCCAACTTTCCACAGTTGTCCGTACAGCTACGTACAGCACGTATCAGCCACGAATATGTGAAAAATAGAAAGCTTTCAAGTCGTTTGATGTGTTTAAGCTTTCAAGAAATACTTTCATAATAAGTACAGAAATAATGGGCACTATGGCAGGCAAATGGCGATTGACTGACTTCAGGAGTATTACGTCCCAAAACTGGCTATGATTATGAGAGGCGCCGTAATGGAGTGCTCCGGAAATTTCGACCAGCTGGATTTCTTTAACGTGCACTGACATCGCACAGAGTACACGGGCCTCAACATTTCGCCTCCATTAAAATACAGCCGCCATGGCCGGGATTCGATCCGCGACCTTCGGATAAGCAGCCGAGTGCCATAGCCCCTATACTACCGTGGCGGGACATCCTCGCTAGCTGTTAAGTTTCTGTTTAATACATAGGAATGATTTCAGTGCTTGATTGCGTTTTCTTTCTGATTATTATGCAACAGTTATTTATCAAAGAATGAACAATTTAGCATCAGTACTAATGAATGTCAAGTACATTGCTCACGTCGACTCTCTATACAGTATAGTCATTTCATACGTACCCCCGACTAGTTGCAAATTTTATTCATGTGTCTTCTCCTTATTAAGAACATTTTTTGATTAGCTTATACCCCGGCTAGCTGCTTCCTATTTTGCCACCCGACTCTTAGACACAGTTGCGGCCTTTTAAGTTAAATTTTCTAGCGGCACCGTCATTGCTTATATTGTATATGAATGTCTTGTACCAGGGCTTGATCGTTGTCACAAGCAATATTACGTAAACATATAAGCTCTCGTTCTGGCTAGTCTTTGCAAGTTTTGTGAACTTTGGGTAAATGCCTCCTCTCTAGAGCCTGAAATAAGTAGATTTGACTTCGTGCGCGTACAACATGTCTGCAGGTCAATCTTTCGAAGCCCCTTCGCGGTGGTCTGGTGGCTATGGCATTCTGCTGCTAACCCGAACGTCGAGGTATCGAATCCTGGTTGCGGCAGCTGAATTTCGATAGATGCGAAATGTTGAGGCCCGTGTACTGTGCGATGTGAGCGAACGTTGAGAGAACCCCAGGTGGTCGAAATTTCCAGAGCCCTTCACTATGGCGTCTCCTCATGATCATATCGTTATAGTGAAAAGAACAGGCGTGCAAACACGGACACAAGAAGAGAAGTGGACGACACTTATCTCCCATTGTGTCCGTGTTTTATCCACTTCCCTCCCCTTGTGTCCGTGTTTTGCTCGCCTGTTCTCACTACGGACCCTTACCCTTACAACCTCGCTCGGCTTTCTGTCCTTTTGAGCATCATATCGTGGTTTTATCACGTAAAAACCCAAAAATTATGGTTAAAATCCTGTGAGATAATGTTCGCTAGCACATCATAAGACATAATTGTCGTTCGAGCCCCTCCCGCAGACCAATTCTTATTCTTCTATTTGCAGACGTTTCCCTTATTCCCAAACCCTAACTGCGACTTTAGCATTATCTCATGAATGTCGTTGTACAGTTCTCGCAAGAGTTTGGGTTCATTTTACAGTGTAAAACCCGACGTGCATCTCTACTTAAGTTAAAACGACCGTTAGGCTTCAGAAGATTTCCACCTATAAATAATGAAACAATAGGCAATATACTTGATGTGTGTCTGCTCAGAAAGACAAACGCTGACCGGGTGTTGACTACCGGAATACCGCTGAATGTAAATACAGGTCTGTGATAGTCCGTGCAAGATAGTAATGACAATTGAAGTGAAAGAGGATGACGCAGACGACGCAGTTCGCTGTGCTTTCAAAGCGTACGAGTTTTATTGCAGAGCAAACGCGTATATTGTAGAAACCGTTTGAACACTACGGTTGGCGATTGAGGGGTTCTGGAGTGTGCGTTGTGAATGCTTCAAACGTATGACTCCTGCAAACGTGAGTGTGAAATAAATACGCGAGGCAAAACTTCCGTATTCACCCCAAAATACAAAACAAAACGACTGCTGCGCGGCCGTACGTTTAACACACGCAGTTAAGCGCGTAAGGCTGTCTCATGTCACGTCACGCATGCTTCGTAGTACTATGCGTTTATGTACATATATCCAATGCCTGAACTATATCGGATTTGAGGATGAGGGGGAGGGGTGAGGGCGTTGCACACTGCCATTTGCCCCATAGAGGCAGTGATAAGGTCGTCAAAATTTTTTACGGTGTCCTATTTTCGCACTTTCTGCCACTGATTGCAGGTATAGAACGGCATTATTTGAAGCCAAAACCATTCCCTGTTATCTGCTACTTATGTTTCGGCCTTCAGCCACTGCTCTCATGTGCCACAGCATCGCTTTCCAAAAGCTTGTTTCGCCGCAGTGCGATAGTGCTGCGCAGTGAAGCATATGTAGGGACTATTGTGACGGTAAACAGCGTGTGTCCCTTAAATACACGAGGGAGCGCCCGTCGTCTCCTCAGAGTAAAACATACTGCGCACTATACAACGAATCTCCGATTCAGTTTACATACAGCCCGATACTTCGAATGTGAACTGTAACCTTGGCAAACAGAAGGTTGCTCACGAGTGCCGTAATCTTCCAGCGGGAGTGGTGGGTGGTTGGCGGTAGTGGTTTTTGCCGCGCACCATGCAATCCCGCCAACTTTCATAGCGCCTTAATTTCTGCGTCATCTTCACCAACGAACGACATCAACAGTGCCCCATATTCCAGAATCCGATCACTTCAAAGTAAAGGATCTTCCCATGACGCCAGAGAGCTAGTTTTCTACGGCACGTGCTAAGTATACAGGCCACTCAGAAGGTGTTCACGAGGCGCCGACGAGGAGCTTAAAAATTGCCTACAAGATGTTTGCGCACCAATCACTGACAAGGTGCACGCAAGTTACAAAGAGTCTTCAGGTACAGTCTGAGAACATCAAACTCATGACTTTTTCACGAAGGGTCGCTACACAAATCCCAGTGGTCTTGTAATCATCCTTCGTATTTTCGTTTTCTCTAATAATACGTAATTCATGCAGTTGCACAAAATTCTGTCTCTTCGATTAAAAGCAGCTATCGCATTAAACCATTGCTTCAATATCAGTAGTCATCGGAGCTGAAGGCGACGAATGCTCTGTTTCTGACCGTTCGGACAACCGGCCTGCATCAGAAGGCTGTCACCTGGACTGGTCTGTTCTGTGACATTGGAAAGATAGCGCAGTGTGACTATGAGCAGCAATAGAGAGGTTTCGAGGGAGAGGGAAGCATGTGTCTCATGCTGCCCTCTCCCTACTTTCAATATCTCCCGCTCCCGTTATCCACCGTACGGTGGCGCAGCGAACATTTTCAGCGGAGCTGTCATAACCTCGCTAAATTGATCACAGAGTGCGCAAGTTCGCCGAGGTGGGAGAGAGAGAGAGCGCGCTTGTTTCCGTGGTCCGCTTTCTATAGCCATGGAAAAAGTCACTTGGCGTTTGCTTAGCAGTACCCTCGACCCACTACCAGGAAAACAAAAAGAAGAAAGAAAGATGCTTGCTTACGGACCAGGTAACCACATTCCGATGGCGATCATCATAGCCACTAGGCTATATACCGGCGCTTTCAAAACACGTATTTATGGGAACCACATGATTGCTTTGTACTGATGATTGTAACACAGCTTGCAGTGGTAGGTATAGCGCAAATAAGTCGACGCGATCATCAGACGACGTACGTTGGTGACATAGTGGCCCGAGAACGTACAGTCAACGACAAAAGTTTGCGTGGCCAACAGCTTCTTCGCGACGCTTCAGCCACGTCGCCTGCAGTGGACAGCAGCGCTACACAAGTTCAAGACGCAGCTCTCCTCAAATCTACGGCCTCTCTGTTATTCCAACTGCGCGCAAATATTTTTCGCCTCTCCCTCTCTAACGCTATGACATCTATGGTAGCCGACGCCCCGGGATCGTATCTCGATAGTTCTTCCCAAAATTTATATCTCTTCACCGGCATATCGGTAGATGAAGGCCCTAACGGCTGTGATACCGCTATCACGGCATATATGTGGCATCGCTGACGAGATCTGTGCGTGAAGAGAAAGAACAAACAATCTTGTGCGCATCGCTGAAAAATTCACGTTCTATCAAGTAGCAAGAAGACTCACTTCCAGTGAAACTCTCCGGTCGCCTCTAGACGGCGTACCGCTAGGTGGCGCGGAAAGTCAGTTTGGCACTTCGCTCGCGTAGTCCGCAAACTTTTGTGGCTGACTGTAGCGTATGCCGAGTGCGATCACGTGACTGTGTGATATTATAACTGCTCCCTTTGAATGCTGTACCTCCTGGTTCCGAGCGGGTGGAACCTATAATTTGCCTCTCTACCCTCACTTTGCGTTTCCTTTCTCCCTCTAATATATGTTGGCTGCTTCACACGTCTGTGTTCTTCATTTTCGTGAACACAATGCAAGAGAGAAGAAAAACGCAAACTGAGTCCAGGGAAGAAAGGAGGAACAACTAAACAGCGTAAATACTAGAACGGTGAAGTGGATCCTTCGTGTACTTACAATGAGGACATGTCTGACGTTAAAGTTCAGCGAAAACCGCGGAACGTAGGCGTGGCCGGTGTTCATGAGCTCGCCGAAAGGTGCCAAGATCGGCGCACTCCCGTAATCAGAGTGGAACACAAACACCTTGAGGTTTTTCCGCACTCCGATTTTCACGTAGATTCCGGATATCCCTGGTGTCCCGAGGTCAGAAACTGCTCCTGGAGCGTGAATGCGTATTCTGCAATGAGACGGTGACAAGGCCGCAAGACGTTAGGGCGGATATTGATTGATATGACATCTTCAGGGCGAATTGACCGACACGACATCTCCAGCACTTCGGTGATACGTCACTAAGGCATTCGTCCTTACGTCACTAGCGTTTTAGAGAGAGAGAGAGAGAGAGAGAGAGAGAGGAAGAGAAAGGCAGGGAGGTTAACCAGATATTAGTCTCCGGTTTGCTACCCTGCACTGGGGAGAAGGGGGAGGGGGTTAGAAAGATGACACTGAGAGAGGGTACAAGATTCCAGACAAGCACAACAAATAAAACACACACACACACAAAGAACGTTCCACTTAGAGACGTTCACGAAGGCCGGTAGATCTCAAGAAGCGCAGTAGCGCTTGCATGGCCTTCTGCGCCGTGAGGTCTAGACGATGACGTAGAATAGCGTTTTAGGTAACACGTTAAGCCAACCGCTTGAGTGGCTCACTGAGCGATGACCTTAAAGCAAGAAGAGACAGCGTCGATCCGAGTCGTACAAAAAAGAAGCGAACGAAGAAGAAGCCAGCGTGAAATTCAAGGGTAAAACAGTTCCACTCAAGCTGCAAGGTCTGTGGAGTGTGGAGCAGGACTTCGCCTGTGTTTTTCCTTGTGTTGCGCTTCGTGTTACGTTCGAGTTATCGTGTGTTGCTCTGATGTTATGGTGCGGTTGTGTGATGTTTATCGATGTTTGCTATATTTCTGTTATGTGTGCTTATCGTTTCGATTTCGGTGGATTGATTTCTGGGGTTTTACGTCCCAAAAGAAAGAGGGAGAGGTCAGAGGGAAGGCAAGGAGGTTAACTAGAAGTTGGCACCTGGTTTTCAACCCTGCGTTGGGTTGCGCCCAGCTAGCACACAAGACCAAAAAGACGTCTTATTGGGGGATTAACGTCTTGGTTCGCGTGGCTGACGTCTTTGAGACGTCAGCCACGCGAACTAAGGGGCAGCGACATCAAAGGGACAATGAATCCGTCTTCGAAACGTCCTACGCAAGACGGTAAGCAGACGTGGAAGAATACCGCCCCCCTCCCCTCCCTCCCCAAAGCGTCGGCGGGCGTCGACGCAATGCACGGCGCCTAGGTGTCGCCAGCTGCAATGGGGCCGGGAGGGAGGCGCCAGAATGTCTGGCTCCTTCTCGCCGGTTACCAGGGAGATGAGGCGAGAGGGCGCAGGCTGGCGCAAACACGCGGAGACACGAAGCAAAGGCAACGAAGCTCGTTTGCGTGGTTGGTCGTGGAGTAAGTGTGGTCAAGTTGTTGGCGGCCGGCTCTTCCTTCGTTTCTGCGAAAATTCTGTTAGCGTGCTGCAACTGCTGCGTGTGTTTGTGCGGTGGCATTATGTTCTTTCTACTTTCCTCCTTATGTTAACCCTGGTTCAATTCCGGCGCTTCTGTGACTGGATCCCGTAACACCAATAACTACGTCTCGCCGAAAATAAATGTAAGTACCACATTTGAATGGCTTAGCATGATGCCTGTGAGATCACTCATGTGTTCCGTGGATAGGGCGAATCGTTCTGACAGATACAAGGAGGATTAATGCTATGTAAGGTCTAAGATAGTTGACGCATTAAACGCAAAGCAACGCAACTGTGGTTTTATTATTCAGATCATCGTGTATGATTGCATTCTGAAATTTTCTTAGGTCTATGTGCGTGTTGAGCCTGATTAGTGTGTAACGAGTGCATTGGCTTCGTTCCCACCATCCTGTCATTTGGTCGTTACGGGTAGCGAGTGCAGCGCATGTACAACAATGTCGGGTAGTAGTAATTTACTCGTGTCTTACACAGACGAATACATGCATGTGATATCGCGCGTTGTAGGGCAACCGTTGCCGCGCGTCCTTTCACTGTTGCATTGCAGTCATGAGATTTCAGTTCAGGGCTGCGAAATTTACGTGCATGATGTGGATGTGAAAATCGCGCATTGTTTATTGTGCATGTCAGCAGAACTTCCGCAGGCAATCATGACGTCTTTGGTGGTGGAATGACTTCTCGCAGCTCACCATTCATATGAGCATGAGTGTCGTTGTGCTCGTTCTCGGTCATATTTAAACTTTGTCAGAGGCATGTGACTCGTTTGCGAATGTTCGTTATTATTATTTCTCATTGTCCACGCTGTTGCGGTTTTCTGCATTTTGGGGTTCGTCATTCTTGCAGACCGCAAATACCAAAACAATTACACGACCTGTTATCTCGTCCCACAGTATTGTTACAGGGACGCTGTTGTGCACAGTAGATTTTTGGTATGCCATAAGCTGTCCAGTGTTTCGCGTGGTACGGACTGGGCAGTGAAAACTTGAACCAGGTTGCTTGGCTGATAGCGCAGGACAGAGATGATAAGGGGACGAACAACGAACTAAATTAATACGTCGGGCTATGGGTGAGCGGCGTGTTACGACGACCTATACATGAACGTTTGGACGTATTTTGTTTATTTTAAATTATATATTACGGGCGCCGCCAGCTTGTCCGGTGCCGGGATCTAGCGGTGCATGCCTATACCTATATCGTCAAATCAAAGCCACGGTGCCATTCAACAGTTTTCTGCGGAACGTTTGACATTTTCCTCCTACCCCGCGGCATACTCGCTACCCCGAATGACCCATATTTCGTTGCATTGCACTAACTTCACCATTACCTGGCCATGGAAGGCAGTTTGTGCAGGCGAAATCGAAGCCGCAGCGAAAATTTGTTGACGCTCTGCACAGTTGTGGTGCGCAGTCACTGTGCCCGTCGATCGCGCGACCTTGAAGGTCCCATTTACTAAGGGAGCCCTGCGACATTTGGAATCTCGATGGAAAACGATGCCTAACAGTCGTGGAGGTTGTTGTGAACGTGTGAGCCAAGTATTATTGAGCTGCGTGCACCAGGGAATTTTTTATTTGGTTTCAAACACAGCTGTAATTAACATTGCTCTTCGTTCCAACAAATGTCACTAGGCCGTCGACTACTTTGTTCGAGGCAGATATATCACTGGCAGAACTTACGGTCACGGAAAGGTAGTCTGCAATTATATATTTGTTCATGAAAGGGAAAATTAGCATCCACCCGTTTTGTAGCACAAGGCAAACGTTACCCACCCTTGCGGGTTTCCCCAGAACTCATTTGCCTATATATATTTGTTCATTTTGCATTAAAGAAATAAAGGCAATCTGAGTGCCTGTCTTTAAAAAGACCGAGGTGAGCGAAGGGACCTAGTCGTTGGCGCCAGTGACGTTACTTGTTGAAAGAAGAGCAGGCAAGTCGTTGGTCGGTGCTGCTAGTGACGTCAGTTGTTGGAACAATTGCAGGCGATTGCATGATGTATTTAAAATGAAACTGCAAATCCACTGCTGCTTGCAGCACAGTAACATTTGGCTCACACGTTTGCAGAAGTCTCAATGATTGATTGGCACCGTTTGCTCAGTGCGTTCGAAAAGTGTTGCAGGGACTCTCTCATACCGAGTGCGCAGTGAGCACGTAAGCACGCCTCGAAGAATATTCTCACAGTCTAAGTGTGAAGCATGTGTGTCACCCGATTTCTACATGCTGTGTATGGGAATGCGTCCAAAATAAACTACGAATCAGTAATGTGCAGTTTAACGTTCACGAGTGCCATACTATTCGGCGGTGGTAGCATCAGGAGATGCATCAAGTTTCCTGCGGAGATGGCCCGAACACCACTGTATATTGTAAATGATAGAGACATAGACACAGCGCCTTTGCCGCAGGCCAGCTGTTGTATCCTGACTTCTTTCTTCTCTTCCTTTTCATCGCTGGGCATCTAGCACGAGCGTCCAAGCTTCGGCGGAACTCGCTGACCTTCGTATATATGTACATAGGTACATACAATCCTGTGAGTGTTAGATTGTATGTGCACATAGAACCGATAAAAGGGACGGGGGGGGGTGGGGGTGGAGACGACCGCCTTCGTAGCTCAGCGGTAGATCATCGGACGCCGTATCCGAAGGTCGTGGGTTCGGTTCCCACAGAAGGCAGGTTTGTCTTTTCGTCCGCCTAAATTCCTTCCTACTTCACAAGTATAATACTACAATTAAGAACCCCAATAACTTCTGTTATGTTTTCCTAGGCTTCATAGTTTGTTGCTTCGTTAAATACATATATATATGGTGCAGGCAGCAGTGCAGAAGTACCAGGCACTCGAGGAAAATTCATTAATTCATTTCGAGTGTTTATCTATTGCAAGTTGCAGGATATTATGAACACTTCCTGTAAAGGGCGCAGTCTATGACAGAGATGCATTTCAAATTTCGTTCCTCAAAGCACAGTTGTAGAACAGCTTTATAGAAAATAGCGCCCCCCCCCCCCCCCCCTTTTTTTTTTTTTTTTCGTTTGCAGGAATACATGCGGTTTAATCGGCGGTTGTACGGATAACCTGATAGGGCACCAACTGTGTTCTACCACGGCCCTACCAAGGTTCTACATTGAAAGGATTTCCGCGACGGCGGTTTCAGCGTGTCATGTGATGCCAGTAGCATCGTATTCACCAGCTGCACTAAGCCTGGACACTACAACTAGTTTTTGATGAGCGTGAACGTGAACTGGTTGCGCGTTTGGTGGAGGTTGCATTCTCAAAGGACTTGGCTGTTCGAAGTGTTTTGTTTAATGACAAGGTATAAGGTAACAGTGCTTTCCTTAAATGTGAAACAGGGCGAAATTCGAAGACCCTCAGTTTTATCCTGCACATGTAGACCTGATGGTTATTTGAAGTCCCTTTTAGGAATAGCTTCATGTGCTGGGTGCCAAAATCTTCTTTTTTTTTCTTTTTTGGCTTCCAACTGATGCTTGCCAGTTTGATCTCCGTTCATGTCAGATTTGCATATATGTGCGTAATACAGTGCTTTGTAGAGAGCCACATCTGTATTTTGTATATGTAATTGAGAATATTGCTTCTGTTTTTTCTTTTTCGTCGCCTCAATGCTGTCTCCACTGTATTCAACTTCGAGCACGTATGTAGCTTCATTATGAAATGGAGGTTGCTTCGATGTAACGTTGCTCGCTGTGAGAGATTGTGCACTGCATTGCGACGTTGCTCATTATACCGATTTTGTTAATATGTCATGCGCTAATTTCTTTGAAGGTCACTTTGGTCAATATTCGTTGACACTTGATTGATATTTTTTGTTGTCTTTTAAAGTTTGCTTCATTACATCAGCTGATGTCCTAGACAAATTTTCACTTTCATGTCTGAGTCATATTTGAGTTCTTGTGTTTATATTCCTTGATTTTATGCGGTGAAGATACTGCATAACGTGAGCCCCGCCACGGTGGTCTAGTGGTTATGGCACTCGGCTGCAGATCCGAAGGTCGCGGGATCGAATCCCGGCCGCGGCGGCTGCATTTCGATGGAGGCGAAATGTTGAGGCCCGTGTGCTGTGCGATGTCAGTGCACGTTAAAGAACCCCAGGTGGTCGAAATTTCCGGAGCCCTCCACTACGGCGTCTCTCATAATCAGAACTGGTTTTGGGACGTTAAACCCCATAAATCAATCAATCATTACTGCATAACGTGATTGAAAGCGGCTGTCACACAGTCATCCATTGTTCTGCCTCTGCTCATATAACCGGATGCGCTGCTCTCATGGTGAAAAGCGCATAGTCGTTTGGCTGTTGATTATTGTGTGACTACTAGTGCTCTTTTGTGAGCCCCTAGTGTTTAATAAGTTCCAAATATATTTAAAGTATTTCTTCTGCAGTTGCTCTTGAATATTTGTTGTTTTGTTTTTCTGGCATTTCTCATTTTCTTCTTTTTTTAACTTGCACAAGTTAGTTTCTCAATAAAATGATGATGTAGCAGTGTTTCGACTGCGTGATCATTGGCACAGAGGCCTCCTTGCTAGGCCGCTTGCCATGAAACTGTCTATCCTTCACTGTAGAAAGATATGTCATTACTATTTTTGGTAGATTTGCTTCATACTCTACAAATTACATGCTAGATTGATTTTTGTATTCATGACAGCCAATTTTGACTTAAATGCTAAGACTGATGAAGCCTTGTTGCGAACTGTGTACCTACCTTACTGCACTATTTTTGCTCTGTTGCACTCAGTGCTGATGCCTTTAACCACGAAAAAAAAAGAATTCCAGGCAACTGCGATGCCAGGACTTCTTCCTAGGATGTGACTACGGAAGTATTCTGCTGGCACTACCCCCCAATCTGCAGCATCGAAAAGATTATGGTGCTGCTGATAACATAGCAGGTCGCAGCTACTACCACAAAGGCAGGGACGGCGTCCGCGGATGGGGGTGCCCCCCAAAATTATGATCCCGTTAACACCTTCAGAACCACGGAGTTAATGCCTGAGGGGTGCAAAAAAATGTTTTGTGGTTATTTGTACCCCTCAGGCGTTAGCTTACATTCTGAGGGTGGTAACCAGATCAAAATTTTGGTGGGCGCGCCCCGTTCCCGAGCACGATTCCTGCTTCTTTTTCAGATTACGGCTAACATTTCAGGAACAGCTTTTTGATGACGTCTTTGGTAAGTCTTTAAACGGATTCAGAAATCCCTGTAAATGGGATTATTGGAGGCTCCCCCAAGCCGTCGAAAAGACCAGCTTTTTGATGACGTCTTTGGTAAGTCTTTAAACGGATTCAGAAATCCCGGTAAATGGGATTATTGGAGGCTCCCCCAAGCCGTCGAAAAGACCAGCTTTTTGAAGACGTTTCAAAGACGTTCAGGAAACGTCTCGTTTATGGGCAACAAGACGGACATTAGACGAGATATACGACGTCTTCTAGACCAAAACTTCTTATGCGTGCCGTCTCTGAGACGTCGTTAACGTCTCGGATATCCGTCTCGAAGACGTCTTAAATCCTTTGTGTGCTAGCTGGGCGGGAAACGGGATGAGAAAGTGGACAGAGAAAGAGCGCAAAAAAACACGAAGTACACATGCAGAGGAAAAAAAAATAAAGCGTAAAAGACAAGGAGACACGAAGAACACACAAGAACAGCCTCCTATAGTTAGTCTTCCAGACAGGCCGGTCGCTCGCAAGAAGAGCACTAATGCTTTCACATCCTTCTTTTGCGACGTTGAGTCCTGTCTATGTCGCAGAAGATATATGTTCCGACAGAGGTTGGTCGTCCAGCTTGCTGAACGCGCCGCAAAGTGACAGTCTATGTGCACTGTGCTGCGGGCACTCGCTCAAGGTGTGTTCGATGGATTCATCTTCACCGCAGTGGTTGCAGGCTGCGGTGTCGGCCATCCGCTTTGGAGTTGGTAAATGCGACGCCGAGCCATAGTCGGCATAAAAGTGCAGCGTCCCCTCGGCGGAGCCTTGAAGGATGTCGAAGGCTTAGTGTTCGGTCTAAGGAGAATAATCGTGCCAAAACGTCCCGAAAACCACGATGTGCTTATAAGAGATGCCGTAGTGGAGGGCTCTACGCAGTTTTCGGCGTCGTTATTATGCAAAAAACAAAGAACATGCCAGCTATCCGAGTCTAGACTACGATGCATTCTACTACTTACAACGAACAGGACAGATGGCGATCATGACACGGTACTTAACTGTGCTCGTCACTCGCACTTCACCGGCAGTCGCACGTTGGTGCAGTCTGTCTCTCATCGGTGCTCGTCATTGCTCTGGGTGTTTCAGAAGGGTCGTCGCATGCCTCTAACGGCACAGTTTAGACTACTTTATTCAAAACAAGCGCTATTTTCTGCGCAACAAACTCTGGGAAGCAACTGTTGCACGAGCAGCCTAGTAATTGCTTTTCGCTGCGAAATTCGATAGCCAGTGATTCTTCGGAAAGCATGGAACAGATGACAACAGCTTGCTTCTCTTACCGCTAAAAATGGTATCCCTAACGCTGATGCGAGCACGCAACGTATAAAGTGTAGAGCTGAACAGCACGCTTGCATGCCTTATACCGTACATTGTTTCTTTAGTTATTTCGGACAAGCCATGTTTCTCCATGACACCTAGGCGTAGCGTAGGGTACTGAACGTACGATCGCTCGGTGCACTCACAATTTGTACGGTAGGGGTGATTTCTGTACGTAGGCTCCCTAACTTTGAACCACAAGGAACTATAGCAGACATGATTTCGTATAGCACGCGAAAATTACGGAACTTTAATGCATCGCAGTCTGTGGCTTTTGCCTCAAGGTCGCTGGCAAATAGAACTTGTAGACTTACACATCAGGCCCGGTGTAGATACCTGTGTAGACAGCGTAAGAGCCGGGTTCCATCACGACGACACCGGCTATAACAGGATCCTGCGTGGAAAAAAAATTTAAATAAATATATCACTTATCTAGGCTTTCTCGCCAAAGTGAGACACTATTACGATGGATGCCGCAATAATTTCAACTACGTATGATTACTTACCGTGCTCCTAAGTAACTTAATGTAGCCCTCGTTTCTGAAGTTCTCCCGTATGTGAGATGCGTTAGCGGGAACGTGGAGTCGAACCCTCATCTTCAAGGTTAGCAGCGTGAAACCTTAGCAACTAAGTCATCAACGCAAGGCGAAACAATATGAGCTGCAAAAGTTGTTTTGCTTTACGAAAAGGGATATGCGTTCCTCTGAAGTATGCCCAGCTCAACACGGTTTGTACGCGACACCTATATCCCCCTTCAAGTGCATTAAATAATTGATCAAAACCTTCCCAGAGTACGCCGATGCTCGGCACAAAGGCGCAGAAATATTGTGCCGTTGCCTGTGAAAATGTTCGTGCACCGAAAGCTTGGCTGCTGAAATTCATACATAGATACATACATAGACTGCGTACGCATTCATTACACCGAGTTCATGAAGTGGGCATTTGATGTTACCTTTGCACTGTAGCTCATTACGTCGCATTAACTTCTCTTTCTGCCCCTGACCTTGGTTCAATGTTTCCCTTTTCTTCAACTGCAGGCGGAAGGAGGGAATGGGGAGAAGGGGGGGGGGATTCGGGTGCGTCTGCATCCCTATTTATCCGAGGGTGCCACTGAAACATACATTTATATTGTACTGCCTTTTGACTGCAATGACGTCAACGGACTGAAATGAGACGTCAAGGGTTGGGTGGGAGGTCTCGGGCACTGTGTTAAACTTTCGCCCCCCCCCCCCGCTCCCCCCCTTCTAATGACAAACCCTGTGCGCGCCTACGCGCTCAGGCAACAAACGACATACTATACTGCAGTGCAGATATGAAAGAGGGCGTTTCTCGCACCTTCTGTAACAGCAACTCGGCATGTGGAATTGCGCAAAATTTAACACTTCGCGGTATCCACAAACACCGGAACAATATGCCAGGACACTATCCGAGCACTGTCTGGCCCCACGTGAAGGCCACGTATCTGTGTCGTTCCAGGGTGAAGTCGCGCTGAATGAGGCACATTCGACCGAGCGGGGATGCGTCCGCAGCAACATCACATCAAGCTGCGCCTCGAGTGTGTTAAGTGAACCGCGCTCAACTTCAATCCCTAGCCAATGAGAACGTTATCTTTTTCCAGGCTAAAGCGCTAAAAATAAGGGATTATGCATGCAGTAATAACGAGCTCACCAGAGAAGCAAACAAGTTCCACTTGTGGCCATGTAGCGTACTGAAGTAAAAATACAGGCGTATAACCAAGCTACCAGGAGGCGTCTAACAGTCGGTGAATTTCTTGCAGGAAAAGAAAATATCTAGGAACTTCGTGCGCCCCCTTGAGTATTCCTGCACATGCAGACTTGCCGCTCTAAGCAAAGCTGCGCACAAATGCATAAATATCTTTAAAAACAATGCGAAGAATCCACACCACGCTTACGTCATTATCGGCATCTTTTTTTTTTTTTATTAAGCGAAGCATTTCTTTGCGAACAGGAGCATCTGCCTGTCCAGCCGCCTACGTCTTGGTGCTCGCCTGGTCGTCTCGTTCGCCCGATATACCGCAATATTTTCACAGTAGGCTACAAATGTGCGATTCGGCATGCTTTCGTGCAACTTTACGCGATCCCGTTGGAAAACTTGAACAAGCGACGCTTACGATACGCACATCAGCGCACCGTAGCCTGCATTTTACCTGTACACAAAACAATAACAAAGGTTTGTTCTAGGCTCAGACATGAGCGCGAACATAACGTCGTACCATGAGCTATCCGGTCGACATGGTGTTGTCGACGTTCCTGGTCAGACCACGTTAAGCACAAACCCACTCATGTTCTTTTAACAGGCATTAACCTTACGCGTAAAGCATTGCTTAATGTCAAACAATTCATAGTAATCAATTTCGTCGATGAATGTTTAGATTGCACCAATTGCCACAGTGCGTGCGATCTGCAGGATTTTTCTTCTTTACCCTATCTTATTTCCACTGCCTCTCATAACGATCTCCAACATGCCCTCTCCTGCGCGAGCTGACTGCATCGTGTTTATGTCAATCGTATGAATGTCACAATTCATCCAGATACGGAAAACAGCCGATTACTATACGCACTAGTGAGGATGTGTTTTCACCTGCTGCCACTGCTGCAGTGTTGCCTGTGACGGCTTGCGGTCCCTACCCACTCTTAGCGTAATTCTAATGTGCTGCACAAAAGCTAGCTTCGCCTCAATACATTAGTGTCACGCGGTGGGCTCGGCTGCACCGTTGCCCAGCAGTGACATGCGGTGAAGCGTGAAAAGAAAAGACACTTTCTTTTTTTCTGCGTGTGTGCGTGTGTATGGCGTGGGTTTTTTTGACGCTCAAAAATGCCATCGTTCACCCATTGACGTCCGCAGACCCCCATAGGAGAACAAATGCCCTAAGTAAAATGAAGGAACATCATGTTTTATTATGCTGAATCTAGCTAGGTTCTTGCCAAACGCTTGTCCGCCTATAAAGTATCGTCAAAAAAATTTTACACAAGCAGCCCAATCCCCCCCACTGATCATCTCTCTGCATTGTGCAACGGCACCTAACTTTCTGTTTGTTTATCTTTAGTCTTGCTTCTCAAGATGGGTGGACTAGCCGGCGCCCATCAACTCGTCAACGGATGCTACGCACCAAACCAATCAAGAGATGAAAAAGCACTCACGAGCCCTGATGCAGCGGGAAAGTGCACGCCGTTCTCGTCGCCAAAGTGTGTAGACATAAGCATGTGAGTGCCCGGATAGCTGAAGTATTCACGTACCTGCACCGCTGTGGAAAGAAAAATTTAGAAGTATTGAACGCTGAGCCAGTTGGTAGTCCATGGCAGAGACGAACTGCGCGAAAGAAACCGGGACAAGGAAGACACACGCATAAGCGCAGACTAGCAACTGAAAGTTTATTTCAGAAAACACACATATATAAAGAACAAGATGGAACACTGCGTGTACGATTGGAGATTGGCGGTTAAATAATCAATCTCCAGTTGATTCAACGCAACCGATGGCCTGGCGACGCAGATATTGCCATACTTGAGAGTAAAGAACACCTCAACTACCTCTCGCGCCTTCCTATCTTTATGCCGGGACAGCACTTTCGTTTGGCGCAACAACGGGTGACATTTGCAATCTTTACAATGTAAGCATAAATTTGATTAAGGGTGGGCTTTCAAGGATGACATGTGATTCATTAAACGATTGTTCAAACCACTCCCGGTTTGGCCGATTGAGAAGTTTTATGTGTGGCAAATGAGTTCTGCGGAAACCCGCCATGGTTGGAGAATCGGGGTTACTTGCATGCACTTGCCCCGCCACGCTGGTCTAGTGGCTATGGTACTCGGCTGCTGATCCGAGGGTCGCGGGATCGAATCCCGGCCGCGGCGGCTGCATTTCGATGGAGGCGAAATGTTGAGGTCCGTGTGCTGTGCGATGTCGGTGCACGGTAAAGAACCCCAGCTGGTCAAAATTTCAGGAGACCTCCACTACGGCGTCTCTCATAATCAGAGCTGGTTTTGGGACGTTAAACCCCACAAATCAATAATCAATCATTTCACCGTTCCCTTTTTGAAGACACTACCACTCTTCGCAGAAACGTGCAAGGTTCATGAATTCAAGAAACACACTGAAGAATAATTCATCCTCCCCTGACAGTTGTAACCGGCCAACATTGTCACGTGTCCCGAGTTTCGTTATAATATGCGCTTCCCTCTCTCTCCTCCCCCTTAGATAGATAGATAGATAGATAGATAGATAGATAGATAGATAGATAGATAGATAGATAGATCATATAATTCGCTTACATGTGAACGGCAGAACCGTATTGTCGAGTACAGTCTCGTTTTCTATTGGCTGAAAAGAAGAAAAGTACATTGCTACTTATTCACCGCTGCCGAAATATTACTTATTATTTGGTATTCCACCGCATCCTTTACCACTTGCGAGCTATAGCTTCAAGCTCTGAATAACAAGATGGTATTAGATGCCTATAGGGGATCCGCATAGTAACACGTATGAGGTCACGAAAATGATCCCCGTTCACGGTCGCAAGGTTGTGTACATTGCCGTCGCCATGGCAGCTAACCTAGAGGTTTTGAAAGCACGCGTTGCCTTAATAGAGATCCCACAGCAACCCTTGGTAGCCCATGCACCTCAGATGAGTTTCTTATATGGGCTCCCTTTATGTTGCTCATGCAATAACTCTCTTAATGGCGCCAATAAACAACCCTTTGCTGTTTAGCAGACATGGATACGTTGGTTCGGTTAGCAGATAGACTGGTTCCAGCATGACCCTGTGGGTTTGGCAACGCTTGTGAATCTGCAAATGGTTAATCATCCCCAATGTACTGCAGTGTAATTAAACGAGCAGTTTGCGAAAAGTACATATATGAGCACAACACTGCCGTCATATATATATATATATATATATATATATATATATATATATATACTTTAAGGATAAATCCTTGGCAGCAGGTATATTATATCATCGAAGGACTACGTTGAAAAACAGAACTTTATACCGACGTTTTGGCCGCGAGACCGGCTTTTTTCAAGCTTAGAATGGAAATGGTACATACAGAGCCTACAGGGCAGTAAAGGGGAAAAGGGAGAGAGCACGACAGAAGTTTAAAGGGAAAGAAAGCGGGTCCGGTCGACACATCGCAAGAAATAAATCTTCCGTCGTTGCTGTTCAAAGGAGGATTTACTTCGCTTTGCATCACGCCGACGGCCACTCCTCGCCATCATGCCCCCTATATATATATATAACGAAAGGGAAGGGGTCAAGGGCTCGTTCTTTATTTGTTAGAAACAAGTTAATGAGCAAACAGACAATGAAGCCCAGGAAAGCATAGGGGAAGTTACTTGTGGTATTTTAATTGTGGGGAAAGTAGAAAGGAATTAAAGTGGACGAAAAGACAAACAAAAAAAAGATATATATATATAACAGAATTGACGATGCGCCTCTTAGAGAACGACGGTTTATTGGCACTATATATATATCAGAAAGTCACAGTGGCCAACATAGGATTTATTCTGACGTTTCGGCTGGCCTCCAGCCGAAACGTCAGAATAAATCCTATGTTTTTCACTGTGACTTTCTGATAGTATATTTATCCCGATAGCCAGGAAGAACTTTTCTTTATATATATATATATATATATATATATATATATATATATATATATATATATATATATATATATATATATATATATATATATATAGTGCCAACAGCTGTTCCCGCTGTTCCCGTTCCCTAGCACTGTGGAAGCCAGATTGAAGAAGGGTGACACGGATTTTGCCAAATGAATGCTCCGGCAGCATGAGGTGTTTAGAATATGGGAGACCGGGCAGGGTGCGGGCGTGTGCTCGGTGGTTATTTAAACGCAGTCTGAAAGCATTCCCAGTCTGGCCAATATACTGTTGGTTGCAAACCTCGCAGTGGAGCAAATACACTACATTCTGACTGTCACAGTTAAGGGGCTCATTAATTATAAACGTGAAGTCCGAGTGGTAGCTTTAGCTGCTTAAGTCATAGTCATATGTTTACAGACCTGGCAGCGTTGTTTCCCGCATGGTCTGCAGCCCGCTTCCTCCTTTTCAGACCCGGTCGTCTTAGCCCTAACTAACATATCTTGTAGGTTCCTTCCCCGGCGGTAAACCACTTTGGGTGGCTCTGTGAAAATTGAGGATAGGCGCGTACTCTGCTGAACAATGTTGAAATGTCTGGATAGGATGTTGTTGACGTGCGGCAGCGTGGATGAATAAGTAAGGACAAGGTTGGTATTGTTTTTTGAATGACACTGTTTTGAGCCCGTCAGGGCATTGTCCCGATCTAATGCTCGTGCTCGATCTATGGCATCATCGATGATACTCTCTGGATATTCTTTCGCCACGAGAGCCGTTTTAAGTTCCTTAGCGTGACCTTCGAAATGGGACGTGTCCGTGCAAATGCGGCGGTAGCGGTGGGCTTGCGAGTAAGGGATGGCTGTCTTGCAGTGACGCGGATGACCACTTTTAAAATCATCGTGCACTCAGCGTGTTCCGAAAATCTACAACAGTCGAGCCCGAGTATATCGAACCCGTTTATATCGTATTATCCCGTATATCGAACAATTTCCAAGCACGGTAAAGTTATATTGAGAATATACGGCGAAAGTGACGGTTACATCGAGCGAAAATGGAAACGACAACCGATATATCAAACTCCATGTGCCTCAAAAGTGCCCCCGCAAGCTGGCTTTCCCTCGAGGTGACAGGGAAAACCGCCGGTAACACCCTAGACAAATCCTAGAAGTGGTTTAGAGAGAACAGAGGCTGAAACAGAAGAAAATCTGGGACTATTTTGTGCGAAAATAGGGCACGCACGTAAGCCATTATATTGATTAAGTGCTTTTCTTAGTAATATGGTGCCTTTACGTCATCAAATCCTATAGCGAGCCTATATCGAATTATGCCATACATCGAACTAATAGTCGTTTTTGGGCGAGTTCGATATCCCCGGGTTCGACTGTAGTCCACACGACAGGTGGCGTTCCGCCTGTGCCAAGCGCGGGAAAGCTGAACATGTCGGCGACAGAGAAAAGTAAAAGGCGCTTAGAGTATATATTGGTGGCGCAAAGGTGTGGATCGAGTAAAAAGAAACGCAAGGTAGTTCGGGTAAGGTTGTTGCTTCACAGCGGAACAACAATAGATAAAATAGGTAGGCGAGGAGCAAAATTAGTTGTGGATTTACTTCGCTTTGCATCACGCCAACGTCCACTCATCACCATCATGCCCCCCCTATATATATATATATATATATATATATATATATATATATATATATATGCGTGTGTGCGTGTCCACTTAAATGTAACCAAGTATTCAACAATGACGGAGAGTACTAGTGCGTTGCGCTGAATTCCATTGCGCTGCACTCCCGCTTATAAATCAGCCATGGTTTTTAGCCACTCCACCACGGAGGAAAACAAACCGGAAATTGCGTCACGCGGTTCCGCTAGCCTCGGCAAGCCAAACTCCTCTGACGCCCTTTGCGTGGCGCCCGTTGGGTAAGATTAGGCCAACACACTTGCCCGTCCGCTCGAGGTCGTTTGGAAAGTGTAACTTTTAGTGCCACTTGACTCTACATCAGTCTGCTGCTTGCCTTTCACGTGACAGGGGCCTATATCCCATGATTTACTGCCTAAAGTTTTTGGTGACTATAGCCCGTGTCCTGCAACAGATGCAAAGTTGTGAATGCCACGCAAGTAGTCCGTAATGGAAAAAGGAAACGACAGACGTATCACTCCGACAAACAAACGACAAATATAAAATGTAAACTAGTGTATTTCGACTGCTTACCCAGCAATACGAGTGTGTTGTTTCAAGCTGATGAGAAATGTGCTATGGTTTAAGGCTGCCAGCGAGGCATTTGTTTTCGTTTGCTCACCGCAAGCAACGCTCTATTTTTTGTCGCGGACGTACACAGCGTAAACACCAGCACTGGCTTTGACAGAGTGGCCTTTGATGTATGAAACGGAGTACAGGCCTCAGTACTCTCACGTGATAACATCTCCTAGCTTTCTTCCTCCATGCTCTCCATGCACTTACACTTACTTTCTGTTCGTGGGCTTCACGCGATGTGCTCAACGAGCTGCCGGAAATCATCGTGTACCAGAAATCATCGTGAACACAGCGTGTTCCGAAAGTTTACTGGTCCACACGACAAGTGGCGTTCCGCGTGTGCCAAGCGTGGGAAAGCTGAACATGTCGGCGATAGAGAAAAGTAAAAGGCGCTTAGAGTATTTATCGGTGGCGCAAAGGTATGGAGTAAACAGAAACGCAAGGTACTTCGGTTAAGGTTGTTGCTTCATTGCGGAACAATAATAGATAAAATAGGTAGGCGAGGAGCAAAATTAGTTGTGGAAATATGCGTGATTCTGGAAAACAAACATTTGCAGAGAGAGAGAGAAAACTTTAATCATCAAAGAGGTCCGGCGGTTTGGTCGGGGAAAAAATAAAGGTAGATCTTGGTGGCCCGCCGTCTACCGCCCACCCATGAAGGAAGAAATCCATCCACGATCCATCCATGAAGGAAGAAAAAATGCTAGGATAGGGCGCAACCCCAACATCTCGCAGCATTGTCATAAACAAATTTATGGGGGATTCAAGGGATACCGGCCTTTCTCAACTGATAAGCAAGCAGTCAAATATCATGGGAACACATTTTGACACAAAATGCGCAAATCCCTTTAGCAAGAAAGGAAAAGGAGGTGAAAGATTAAAGCCTGATCTCTGGCTTCCTCTTCCTTTCTTTCTAACTTTTCTTTTTCTTTCTGTGCTGCGCCAGAATGTGTTCCCATGATTTCAACCAACTCTCCCAGCAGCAAAGTCTGCAGACTCCTCCAAGGTAAGGTGCCCAATCCGCTATCCGAAGGCGCCACTAAAAGTTACCGCGTGCCAAACAGATTAGAGTGACCCGGCAACCACGTGGCTACAGTCCTACCCAACAGGCACTGCTCAAGAAGCCTCGAGATGGAGTCGTCAAGAGAGATTGGCTTGCCGAGGCTACCGAAATCACGTGACGTGGCCTCCTAGCACTTTTCCTTCCTCCATATGTCCAGAGCACTTCCCTGATGACGTGCGAAGACTATGACAGAAGACCCACCTGGAGAATGTCCTTGTCTAAGCCTCTGTCATATCTTGTCCGAACCGCAAAAGAGAAGTAATCGGTGTCGTAATATGTCGTCCCTCCTTTTGGATATGACGTGTAGCCTTTATTGTTCTTTACGACTCCTACTACTTTACTTTTCTCAAACTTCATCAGCGTGTAGCCACCGCCAGAGAACATTCCAATCTCGATTCTGAAAAAGAAACAAACGTAGCATCACAACCCAGCTCGAGTTTCATTTAGTCGCCAGCTATTTCGACGATACGGCTTGGATAATCCCAACTCCACAACGCCCAGTACATGGCGGAGCTTCAGCGATTATGCGTTCGCGCATTGTGGTACACAGAATGGATCAGTCGCTCTTAAGCAATGACAGCAAATTTCCATTTATCATCTGCAGAGCCACCTTCTGGGCAGTTCTTCCTTTGCCTTCCAGGTTGTCCGCTTTAGAGCTATTACGCTGCATTTTGTCACATGGATTGCTCCCTTCACTGCAATTTGACAAATACGATTCGAAGCGTACCGGTGCGTTGCGTACAATGACGGGACATTTTTGTCTTTTTTTTTCTTAATATGGGAGCTTATATGATGAGTACTGACACGAATTTTAGACATTTTCGTATTATTGTTCTAAATAAAAAGCACTGATACGCCGAGAACCGTAAAAAAAAGTATCGTGCTGTCTCAGAACACCATTAATATATCTTTAACAGGACTACCTTAGAGACCCACTATCGGTTTCGATTTCGAGGGAGCGGTATCATAGTGACTTGGCAACACAGTCGTACATAGGCGTACGGGACGTGGACACAGCAAGTCGAGACGGAGTCGCAGCAGCTTTGTCGGTTGTACGTGGTGCACGAAAAACATCGATGATTTCGTTGGTGAGAAAGATAAGGACGTACGTGTGGGCATTAAGCAGTTCGAAGTGAGCGCTGAGTAGTTGAGTAGTGTCTATATTTTTAATGTGTATTGGTTTGTGTGTGTGTGTGTGTGTGTGTGTGTGTGTGTGTGTGTGTGTGTGTGTGTGTGTGTGCGCCGCGCGCGCGTGTGTGGATTGCGCTTGTAAATATATGAGGTCAGATTTTAATGTTTGAGTGCATTCGCACTCAACAAGTGAAATTTTTTCGGATTGTTTAACAATTTTTGACAACACGATGCTAAATAATAGAAAGTGTGTTGCTCAACATGAGCACACACACAGACGCGCGCACACGCACGCACGCTTACTGCCCAACTTGCGTAGCCCCACAATGTCGCACATACAAAATCCAAAAAAGACCGGACTAGTATAGCTTACAATGTGCTGGTGCATGTGTTAACTTCACCGCTGTAAACATAGGCCAACTTCACCACAATACAAAACGATCATGAGGAGAAGCGCACTACTTGTGAGAATGGGCCACGTCGTCACAATTAGCTAAGTGCGGCTAAATACGGCGTCGTCCTGTGTACCAGCGTGTGTTAGATCCGTGTACATTGCATTTCGCCAGCATATGCTGCAAACAAACATCGCAGGAAGAAGCAAAACTCACAACGACGATATATCCACGATGTAGCCAAACCAACGAACAAGGAAGTCCTGATATGCGGGAAAGTAAGATGGGTAGGTGATAGCATAGTCGCGTCCAAGCTGAAATGGAACAAAAAGGAACGATTTGTTTTTTTTTTTTGCTACTGGTTAGATATATGCAGAAATATAGGCTAATTTTACACGTGACTAACCCTTAAAGGAACTAAAGGTACCAATGAGGTTATTATTATTATTATTATTATTATTATTATTATTATTATTATTATTATTATTATTATTATTATTATTATTGCAACGGAGAGAACGTTGTAAAACATCCACTTATCAGAATTTTTATCATGTGGAGTACTGGGGCCGTATTCTGAAATGAATCCCCAAAAGGCGATAGTATCGCTGGTGACGTAATTGTGTCGCTTTTTGTATCCCCTGCGGTGCTATTGGCTGATTGAACATTTCCGGTTTGTGTAACCAGCCAACCACCACCGCCGGACATACAAAGGCGAACGCAATTACGTCACCAGCGATGCTATCGACTTTGCGGACACATTTCAGAATACGGCCCCTGCACGAAACATGAAATGCAAATAGTTGCTGACAGCATTCAGGTGTTCTTGCGCCAGGTTCCGCCGCGACTGAGTGCACGCGCGCAACGCCTGAGAGACGCTGCGCGCATGCGCTGTGGTTAAACCAAAGTTCTAAACGCACGTTTTCTGTGGCCTAAGGTGCCTTCATGTCAACACCGCCTCCCCTGGGAACAAGGTTACAGTAACAGGGTTGACACCTGCGACCTTCTCTATAAATATAGGAGGTTGTGATTGACACCCATTAGAGAGTTTTAGCGTGTCCGATAACATGTATACGCATAGGCGTATACCGGATACAGGATAGCGTATAACGTTGTTTTTTTTTTTTACAGTCGAGTGGCGCCACCTATGGGTGGTAAACAGAACAAGCAAGACCGTGGGATCTATGTCCTCCGAAACTCCGGCGGCCACTCGCTAAGCCTACAGCCTCGACAATTTGAGCGTCGCGATCAGAAACGGTGCCGAATTATCTCGGATGCTTTACTGTCGAAGCTTACTGATGCAAAACTAAAGCAAATACAAATGTCAGTTAGTAACTAGAGGGCTACGGAGCGCGCGAAGACCACTCGAAAGAGTCGAAGCGGAAGGCGTATGCTCCGGGTGGTCGGCGATGTTTGCGCATGCGCTGCCTACACCCGGTATACCGCTCTACGGAAAGTGTTTTGCGTATTGCTTGTTACCGGACAAACTAAAATTCCCTATTGAGCGCCGCGCGCTTTTGTAGGGAGGTGTAAATACAGTACGGAATTTTAGTTTGGCCGTAGACATCTTCACGCTTACGGATACCGGTTTACCGTAAAAATGTACGTGACCAGCAGCGCTGGTAGCCAGGCCTGATGATGCAAAGCCTAACCGGAGACACAGAAAACTGTTACCACCCTGGCTGGCGCGTTTTGCTCGGCATAGCTCATAATACTCTCACTATTTTTCTTTAACGATAACGCTCACGCTACTGAAAATACAATGGAATGCATTGTAGGTAAATAAACTACTGCTAGATGTCGCTAGCAGTTCTGCTTCAGCCGTAAACTCCTCCGGTAGTGGACCTGACACGGGCAAACGATCAAGAAACAGGCGAACACAACCGCTAACTTGGAAGTTCTGAAATATAGTTCTGAAATAATAATGTACCACTTTAAAATAATTCTGCGCCACACATTAAAGTCCATTTGAAGCAGCACTGAGACAGTTAGGCTGCAAAAAGTCGCTAATGACCCACCGATCACGCGCCGTGACTTCCTTTGTTCCAAGATGAACTCCGGCGGTCTTTTCACCATATACTAAAATCGCTCTTTTCCAACGGCACTAATAGACCTGTAGCTGGAAGGGTGGTTCAGTTTGCTCAGAAACTCACCGATTTCTTTAATAACCGAATGACCGATGTTTTCAAAACGAAACCGAAATTGCTAGATGCTTCATGTAACGTATAAGATGACGTCACAGCCTTCCTGCCCTCAGAAATATTGGCGCTCGAAACATGAAAGCGGTTGTGCCAGCTTTCGTGAACTCAACAGCGACGATATGAGCGCCGAAGCATCATCGTTTTGCCATGGTTTTGCTCTTAGCCGCCCGCCTGCTACGGTAGCCAGCACTGAACGTAATAACGTCCAAAAAACTAGTGCGGCCCGCATGGGAATCCCCCCCCCCCCCCCAGCTACAGAATTTAAAAATTCAATTTCAGGAAAGCTAAATGACTTGCAGCTGACTGGTGTGGCATATACAGTATTTACAGTGCGGAGGAAAATATGCATTGAAATTTTCATTGAGGCCCGTGGACACTCAAAAATCGCCGGAGTTGTCCTTTCAATGTGCGGCTCCCACTTTATTACAGATGTTTTTGCATCGGCTATTTCCAACAATTTCGGTTTCGGACAGCGCCAAGAAAGGTTTACTAGTTTGTAAGCGCGGCTGGCATCACGACCAACCAAAACTTTATGAGCAAGCCACGCTTGGCAACGTGTCCAAAAAGTGCTTCACTCGCTGGCGGACAGTACAAAAAACGGGGGAGGGGACTAAAGAACGCAGGAATTCGGGCTCCCACTTCTCTTGGGGCCCCCACCAATAATCTCCTCGGCACGGAAAGCGAGCAACAGTGCTAGAGAACACGTCTCACGGCCGTATTGGAAGCTCGCGTCTCCAGTCCGGCCGCGCTCGCGTGGAGCGAATAGCACGGCAGCGTGGCATGCGGTCAGCACAAACAGTAGCATGCGGCCAGCGCAAGATGGTTGTGGGTGATTCTTGCTTGTTCACAGCAAACCTTGTAGTTGTGGATTCCGCGAGACCCCTTTATTGGAAGCTCGGTTGCTCTTCACGCACCTTTATATTGATTTTAAATATGTTCTAGGATGTACTTGTTCATATTTCGGACATTATGTACGCGTATCAACAAAACTCTAGCTTTCAAGTTCCCTCACCTCCGAAGTTTCATGTCAGCGCACCTTTGAACTTTTATATAATGCACGCACCGGTGTTGTGGGCGCCCCTTTCATGACGCAGAAGTGACCTTTACGCAACCAAGCTCACAGTTTACGCCTGCCTAGTCTGTTCTATATCTGAACTGATGCCACTTCGGGTTTTACCAAGGAGGCATTATAAATTCACTGCATGAATTTCTCTAGACAATTCAACATTCGCTCTGATGACGAACAGATTGCTAAAAACGTTGTAAAACATAGAATGTCCCCGGAGGCAATGTTTCGGGAAGTGAATTTGTTTTCATCAAGTGGCCGTCCTCAAGAAGACACATCCGCTTCTGGAAACGTTGCCTCCCGCGACATTCCCTCTTCTTCCTGGTTGTTAACTATGTGCTCATCAGTTCAAGCCTCCATTTAGCTGTGAGCTTTTGTTCTACAGTTCGCTCTGAGCCTCTGATGGTATTCTTGGTTTGCTTCCTGCTCGCTACTTTTGGAACACTTCTCCCCCATCCGCAACCGAATCGGAAGCCTACTCACCTTTCTCTCGCTGTGCCTAAACTGAATGCATCACCTAGGATAACGCCGAAACCTATACATTCGGGCGGATATGGCCACACTCAATTAGAACGTGTTTCGTCGTTTTCCTAGCTTCTTTTTTCGCAGTAAATACATAGATCGTACACAGTACGCATTTTCGCAGTAAATACACAGTACGTATTTAAGGCTACCCGACTGCCGCTCACTTCAAACAGTTATATTGAACTAACATCCGCGTACGATGGATTTCTACTTACAGGGTAAATATGGTGAATCCCGTTCTGGTTCATGAATTTTTCACGCAGTCCTTCGTAATAAGCGGGCAAGCGGTGATGAGGCGATCTTCCGGACATAGCTGTTCAGGTTGGTATTTTACGGGAAACGCGGAGACTGTGGAACAGGAAGGCGCTTGGAACAGAGACCAAAAGGACTGCTGTCTTCTGGGAGGAACTGCAGCCTAACTTGGACTTCGTCGGTTTGCGAACAATTGGACAGCGAGCGGTTACGGTCGTAAATGCGTCGTAAGTTAGGAAGGTGCACTTGAATGCCTGCTATGTATCGCCGCATTGAACTGTACCGGCAATTTATGGTCCCGAAAGCACGACACCTACAGTGCATCAGGAGGCATTGCTTCGCGGCGCAACTTCAGCACGTTGAAACGCTATGAAATATACTGTAGAGGCATCCATCATGGATGATACAATAGTGGGAGCCCTATTCATAAGTCAGTTAAGGAAGTAGCCCTAACCATTCAGTATTATAAGGTCTACGAGTGAGCTGCGGTGAGCTTCCAGACGTGCACTGCCACATAAAGAACAGATCCGACAGCCAGTTTTTCCGTACATTTTATTTTTATTATGCAACCTCGTGCTTGGCCTTATCCAATCTGTGCCCAAAGTAGCTAGTCAATATATCCATCTATGCCGATGACATCTGCATTTGGACTTCGGCAGTGACCAGCCTTGAAGTGCGAGCTAGAATACATAAAGCGGCCACGCTCACAGCGTTGTATACTTGCAACAGCGGAACTTAGGAGTGTCTCCAGAAAACCGCTGCCTTGTTCCATTTACACGAAAGGCAATGAGGCCATGCACGCAGTGTAGGTCAATGGGCATGCAGTTGCAAACGCACGGCCAACACCGCTTTCTTGGTGGAACCATTGACCGCAGTTTTTCACGGGCGCCCCATGTTTCGTACTTAATGGAATTCCGGTCGTCTTCAGTCTTCTTAATGCAATGGCGTCGGTAAAAGAGCACGGATAGAATACGTGGCAGTATGCTGGGAATGAGTGTGGGAAAGACACGAAAACACATCAGGATGTTACGTACGGAAACCACGATAAGATTACAAAGTACTCCGTATAGAGATATGCGCCCCATAAATGTTAAACAGGTGGGCTTCATCAGCGTGTACCGAAAACGCGGGCGTCTTGCATTTCCCCCTCAGTCGAAAATGTAACCACCGCGGTCGGGATCAAACCCGAATCCTCCGGGTTCTGGTCCGCAGAGAGGCGGAAAGAACAAAATTGTAGTACCAAAGGAAATGATTAAAGGTATTGGGCATAACACATACGCGGTTTGACCACGAGGTAAGGCAAAAGGAGTACTTGAACTTCCTCACTAGGCCTTACTCCGCTGCGCCAGCAGAAATAGCGAAATTCGAAAGTTGCACATCATTTGACAGAACACACGTTACAAATACATAAAGCGCACCGTAAGGACATTACGAACCCCCCCCCCCCCCCCCCTGAGTCGTTTACAAAACACCAGAAATTCGGTTAACACATCACAAATTGAGTAACAGAACATTGATATATTTGTGGGGATTAGCGTCCCAAAACAGGCCCTGATAGGCGTCGTAGTGAAGGACACTGGAAATTTCGAACACCTGGGGTTATTTAACGTGCACTCATATGGCACTGCACACGGGCCTCAACATTTTGCCTCCATTGAAATACAGCCGCCGCGGACAGGATTCGATCCCGCGATCTCCAGATCAGCAACCGAGTACCATAGCCACTAGACCACCGTGGTGGGGCAGTAAGGAAACATCGTTACTATTGCTGTAGAAGGCACACTTGCATTAACACTGTTCGTGCGACATATCTGATTCAGAAGCAAGAAGGAGTGGTTCCATGCAGCACATTCAAGGCTACAGTTCTGTAACTTCTGTCGAGCGCAAATTTTTGCAAAACGGGATGGACTTCCAGTCGCGGCCGGGCTCTAGCCTAATCGTGTACCAGTGTTCAGACAGCTGCGCCCACCAATACCCGACGACGGGCCACGAAAAATCATACTGAGGATGTGTTAGTCCTCCTAATTGGTCCTAGACACCTATAGTCTGTTTCAAAAGTTCTGTGCAGCACTGTGGATACTACAGACCTCTTCGGCCAATCAGGAGGGCGAACACTTGTTAACGCGTCCTTCCGCGGCTTGCCATCTGCCAATGGCAGGCGCTGCAGCGGCAGCTGCAGCCCTGCGAGGAGGAAGATAAAGCGGAGGTGTGCGTGTCCGAACAACGGCATTTCGTGTCGCTTCGGAAGAATTCTGCGCTCGATGGACTCGTAGCCTCGGCTCTGCTGCACAGAACTCCCGAAACAGTACTTTCCTCAGTGCTGCATGGAAGTGCATGGCGAAAGGACCGTTGCCCCTCTCCCTGCCCGTCCCCCCCACCCTTCCTTTGAAGCACTAATTTTGTGAGGGAGGCGTGGCTACACGCGTCATAGGGGGTGCCACTGCCCCTTTACTCACTGAATGCCGCGCTATTTATTTGGTGGTGTTCGTGCGAACTCTCGTGCGACACTCGTTCACCGTTGCAAAACCACCTCAGCTTTCTGCCGCCGCTATGGATGAAAACGTCGCCGAGAGTCCGCAGCCATCGCAGGACTCTATGTCAGCAGCAGTTGCAGAGGGCCTGTGCCAATCGCTGCAAGCGCTGCAGTTTGAAGAACTGTACTCCCTGTACTTCGAGCACTTTCCGTGGCTCAAGCCGCTAGCGGGAATGACTCTCCGGCCGGCCGTCGACACCATCAAGGAAGGCATCATGAACGCCATCGACGAGCAGGAGCGCCTCCATCGCATAGCCAAGCTGCACGCTTGGTTCATACCTCGAGCGGTTCCACGCATATACCAACCATGGTACCTTTACCGCTTCGACAGCTTATCGGCGGGCGCCCGTATTGGCAAAATTTTTGATGGCTTCGTGAAAGCTTTCCGAGCTTCCGGTGTTCTCGTGGGTCGTGGTGCTATGGACACCGGGATTGCAGTGTCCCTGTGCGTTTTGGTGATTGGCGAGTCTTGCCGTCCACTTCAGCACAGGACGGCGCTGTTTCACATTTGGCGAGGGCTGCCCTTCATGGCTGTGCACGCTCCAGGAATTTCCGGTGACGACGGCGGGCACTGGTCCGTACTGAAATCGGTTTTCGGCGACTTGAACGACTGCTGGCGCGGCAGCTTCGGTGAGCTAGCCCTAGCGCATGCAGCGGCGGCCAGAGAGGTGAGGTCTCAAAGCTGAAGAGCCAAGAGGACCGTGATCTCAAGTGTATTCCCACGTGTCAGTAATGCTTGCGCGTATTACGCGTGTGTGTGTAACTCTATAATAGAGAGTTTTAGCAGTGCTGGTTACCGTACGGTAACGCCGTACCGTCGTGGTCCGCACGCAGAAAATTGAGCTTATGAGAACTTTACCAGCAAGTTTTATCATCTGATGACGTTACGGTACTCCCCTAGCAACTAGTGCAGGTGTTTCCGACTAAAATAGCGACGCGCCGACCACGACCGAACGGCATTACCGTGCTTACCGTACGGCATTACCGTACGGTAACCAGCACAGCTAAAACCCTCTAATGACAGTCGAAATAGACAACCAGTGTCATGCCTCTTGGGTGTTCTTTTTATAAATCGGTGCCTTATCATTTTCTCAATAAACGTTTCTTGTAGAAATTCATCGCCGTCCTTCAACGCACCTCATAAAGGTGGGTGCAGTTATGCCGCAGAAGCATACAGTACTGGAGGTGTTTCGGGTCAGTCCTTGCTTCCTTGGTGTGTCTCTGTGCTCCCGTGGCATTCCAGCACCTCACCATAGCAAACGCATGAGGCCTGTAGCCACGGGCGAAGGGGGGGGGGAGGGGAGGGGGGTTGCGCTTCCTCCAAAAAACAAAACGCTTGGTCCTGTTTGTTTTATCTTACAGCATTTCGACGCTTTCCGAGATGGTCTTCCAGAACAGCGTGTATGCTTTGCAGCCACAGTTCGCGTTTCCTCAAAACGAAAAAAACCCGTACTGCTCACGAATCGAAGAGCCCAGCTTCGCCAACTGCGACAGGAATAATGCAACAAGAAATAAATAAAGCGATAAGTTACGGATGCCTCAGATTTATGTGCACATTATGAGAAAGACATTTATATGGGGCTCGATGAATCAACATCGGGGTAGTATTTAACGAATGCTGTATATAAATTCGACGATTTGCGACGACAGTCTTCACGTTGAGCTTTCGATACTGCATGATCTCAACTTGAGACCACATTCCAAACATTTCGCAAGCAGCTTAAGAGAACATATCCAGCACCACAGAAAGCACTCGTTTTTCCACTGCAAGCAGCCAACAAAATAAATGTGTCACACGGTTCGTCGCCATGGCGGTCGCATTTTCGACGGGCGCGAGAATGCAACGAGCCTTTGTGCTGTAATTTTTCTGTGGATGGTAAAGAACACCGGATAGTTAAAGGGGCCCTGCGACACTATTTCGACTGCCTTCTGGAGTGCGTGTAGTGTCAACGCGAAAAGAATAATGATAGTCCTGAGTGTTCAAAACACGAGCACATGGTCTGAAAAATAATAAGGATTTCCTGTTTTGTATTTGGCTCTCCCACTGAAGTATGTGGTTTGTTCCAATCAGCGCGCGCCTCTTATAGAGACAAACGGGAATTTCTTCTCAAACTAGCTTGTCCATCAAATTGACCATCAAATGGTCAATTGACCATCGTCAAATGGTCAAAAAGGGTCAAATTGACCATCGTGGTTACAACAGGGACGAGGAGCCACGTGCTTGAGCGAGGAGGCGCAGTTGCTCTTAAAACAGAATCCATAAAACAGGTTCTTTTTGCATGTCAGGAACGAATATATATACCTGGGACAGTTAATAACAGGAATCACCTACCCAGGAAAAAGAAATTCTCCGTAGAATAAGGATGGTCTGGAGCGCATTCGGAAGGCAGTACGAAATCATGACTGCAAACTTACCGCTCTCACTAAAGCGAAAAGTATTCAATCACTGCATTCTCCCAGTACTAACGTACGGTGCAGAAACATGGAGAATAACGAAGAAACTAGAGATGAAACTAAGGAGCACGCAACGTGCAATGGAAAGAAAAATGATAGGATAACGCTAAGAGATAAAAAACGAGCGGAATGGATCAGAGAACAGACAGGAGTAGCCGATATTATCTTATATATTAAAAGAAAGAAGTGGACCTGGGCAGGACATGTCATGAGGAGGAAGGATAATAGGTGGACAGTAAGAACGACGGAATGGATACCAAGAGGGAAAACGCCACAGAGGTAGGCAAAAAGTTAGATGGAGCGATGAAATTAAAACGTTTGCAGGCATAAAGTGGAATCAACTCGCTCAGGATAGGGTGGATTGGAAATCGTTGGGAGAGGCCTTCGTCCTGCAGTGGACCTAAACAGGCTGATGATAATGATGATGATAATGACGATGATGATGAATGCATCTGCTGTGTGGTCCTGACGAGCCCCAAACACTTTGAACTGTGCCACCGTAACTACCGGAGCATAACTACATAGTCCATTCGCAACATAGCAACAGGTTTAAGGTACACTACATAGCAACAAGTCCATTCGTTTTAGCCTCCACTACCTAAACTGGTTCACTGTGGCGACTTGTTAGTGCGGCCGGCATGCAGGGAACGTTTGAACAAGCCCTGCAGCAGCGCGGTGCCGAAACGAATGCGAAAGTGGAAACGTCGCCCAAGCCTGTGATATGGTCGGTTGTCTCGCGAGTTGGGGCGGTTACATTTCGCGAAAATTGGCGCTGTGAAAAGCTGCACGAACTCTGTACAATTTCGCCAGAAGGTGCGGGGGAGGCCCGCGCGACAGCTGCGCTTTTTTCGAAACGGATAACTCGGTTCCGAGGCCGCCATGTTGAACTCGTGAAAAGAATGCTGGAGGGCAGTCCCGCCGTGAACTGGTTCAGGAAGTGCGGGTGAAACCAATGGACCTGCTACTGTAATAGCAGCGCTGCTGCTCCAACACAATAGTCTAGGTGCTGGTGGTTGCTCTCAGAACCCCTTTCCGACCGGGCTCAAAAAAAAAAAAAGAAAGAAAGAAGGGAAAGAGAGAACTATAGTCTCCCCACGCCAGTCCCTCTGCCACCTCTGTTGAAGCCCCGCCACGCTGGTCTAGTGGTTATGGCACTCGGCAGAAGATCCGAAGATTCTCAGGATCGAATCCCGGCCGCGGCGGCTGCATTTCGATGGAGGCGAAATGTTGAGGCCCGTGTACTGTGCGATGTCAGTGCACGTTAAAGAGCCCCAGGTGGTCGAAATTTCCGGAGACCTCCACTACGGCGTCTCTCATAATCAGAGCTGGTTTTGGGACGTTAAACCCCACAAATCAATCAATCAACCCCTGTTGAAGGCAGGCAATAAACATGTTTCACCTGTTCGAGGCTGTGTTTTTAAGCCACCGCGAATTAAGCGTGCATTTATGACCCCAGGGCATCCCCGGAGGGTATGGCCGGCCCTATCAAGACCCTCTCATTTTTCTTGCTCGTGTGTTGCGTCTTTACCTTTTTGCACAGTATGAACCAACTATCCCAGCAACATGTGTTACTAAATGTCATCCCCGGACATCCCCAGATTCTATTCGTTCTTTTTTTGCAACAGCGTGGCCTAGCGGGGATCAATGACTAAAAAGTGAACTGGCGCATAAAACCCAGTGCACATTCATGATCGTCACTGCCACGTATTCAAACGCCACTTCCTCTAATAATATTCACCGTCGTGAGTCCCCACGGTCCGAGCAGAACTCTGCAGAAGGCGGTTTCTTCGTTAAAATGAAATAATACCCACTTTAATTTCGACGCATCCACTCTAGCTGCGACATCCCACATGCCTAAGTAATATAAGCATTAAAGGCGGCTGTCTTAGTTGGTGTCGCACGGCCCTCTTAAAATTTAAAATCAGGATGATGCCTGGATTTTTGGTTTTAAAACCTCATCGACAGTTACATCGCCAAGTTTACGTGAGAATGAATTTTTCATTTCAATTGGGTATGGCTGACACATTTGATACTCTAGGCCGTCTTGTGCAAGGGTAGCACAATATTTCCAAGCGTTGCTTCGTTCATATATAACATCCTTGAGCAGGACAGGAAGAGCATCAGCACCGTTCCGTTAGGCTGAAGCACTGGACGCAGTGTCGCTGCCAACAAGGAATCTAGCGACAGAGTAGGAATCGGTCTAGCCGCATACCGCCATTTCTCATTGTTACGCACATAAACAGCTTTCAGCATACTGCACCCAACACCATTTTGAGACAATTGTAACGTTTTCCTTTTTATCTCTTCTTTTCTTTTCATCATCACTCGGGTTGGCGTTGACGAAGCTATAGATTCACGGGCCGTACAGAGTTTTAGCGTTGAGAAAACGTAAAAACACGTTGCAAAACCTGGAAGCCAGCTTTTCTGCACGGCGAAGATTCATGCACAATGACGACGACGCCGGCCGTGACTGCATTTGTTAGGCGCAGCTTATGGGGTTCGCTGGCACACGTGTTCCTGGCTATTCCGAAAACACCTGCATGTAGCCCCTCCATTGTTTCCTTCACTTTCTTTAGGCTCCATTGTATTCTGTGGCCAGCCCCGCAGGGGTGGTCTAGTGGCTATGGTAATCGGTTGCTGATCCGAAGGTCGCGGGATCGAATCCCGGTCGCGGCGACTGCATTTCGATGGAGGCTGATCAGGCGAGCGAAACGCTGCTCTGCACGTCACAAATATGATGATGATGATGATGATGATGATGTTGAGGCCATTCCTTCTGTAACTGGTGGCCGCCCCTTGGCACCCGAGCCAGTGCTGCATAGAGAGCATCAATGACGCTGCCTTTGTGCATGAATTTCAAGCCCGTTGCGAATGTACGGTAACTGTCTCTTGACCGAGGACACCGCAAACGAAACACTCACAAGAGAACGGGAGTAAAAAAGAGTGGAAAAGAGAGGCCATATTCAGGAGACTGACCATTACTACAGAAAGCAGCACCAGGTCAGTGTACATGTTTTCATGAAAAAAGCAGATGGGTGCACGGTCGAACCCAGCACCTACCCTACCTGTTCAAGGCTATGCTCCTCGAAACACCGCGACTAATGGCTGGGTTGATGGCCTGAGGACACCTCCGGAATGTCACTGATGCGGTACTCAAGGCATGCACACTGTTCTTATGGTAAGCTATCTGGGAAAGTGAAGAAATGCTGTTTGTCCGCTCTCCCATACACTGACAGCTACAGTATCATTAGTTCACAGAAAAAAGTCGAAGTTTTTTTTTTCCTTTTTCGAAGGGAGCGCAGTGGACGAAGGTGTAGGCGATGCAGCGTGCCGTCAGGTGCAAAGTAGAAGGTATGCGTGTTTGCTACCTTAAAGCAGTGCAGTGTGTGGTAGTCATTGTAAGGTACTTTGTCGACATTGGTCAGCGGTAATTGTTTTTAGGCAAATTAAAAGCACGACCGATTAAAGGGTTGTAGGCTTCAGCAACAGGGACGTTTGAGCCGCAAAACAGGCGTCACGAAGAGAATAGAACGAAGTTAGGGCCGAAAAACGGCCTCTTTTTATTTGATTTGTGATTGGTTGTTTGATTGGCTGTCTTGAGAGGGTGCTGCGCATAAGTCTAACATAAAGTTAGCAGCGTCGCAAGCAACTCGGTGTTTTTTCTTTCGCAAGCAACTGGGACTATTTTTTCCAGGTTGCTTGTTGTCGGCGCCCCTTCCTCCAACGCTATGCAAGCTAACAAGACAGTGACAACAATACAAATGTTGTGCGCAGGGATGTGGTTTAAAAGAAGCAGTGCTGGATAACATTGTGTTGATTTCATGTATTATTTTCTGGTGTTTTACGTCACAAGACCAGCTATGATCATGAGAGACGCCGTAGCGCAGGGCTTCGGGAATTATGACCACCTGGGATTCCTTAGCGCGCCCTTCCATTCGCACCCCGAACGGGCCTTAGCATTTTGCTTCCATCGAAATGCAGCCACCGCAGCCGGGATTCGATCCCGCGACCCTCGGAGCAGCAGACCACTGTGGCGGGCCTAGAGTGTTCCAAGATGATATTGAGGATGATGATGATTGTGGTTCGCTTAAGAGAGGACGCTAATTTCTGCAGTCCATGCAGGGAGCACGGCTAAGCGTCCGTGGGGGGGGGGGGGGAGTGAAAGATGTAGAGAGGAGAGAAAGGCCGTTGTGGAGGGCTCCGGAAATTTAGACCACCTGGGGTGCTTTAACGTGCACTGACAACGCACAGTACAGGGGCCTCTGGCATTTTCGCCTCCATCGAAAATGCGACCGCCGCGGCCGGGATCTAACCCGCGTTTTTCGGGTGGCAGCCGAGTACCGTAACCACTGCACCACCGCGGCAGACAGAGTAGTCCAAGAGCACGAACATGCCTATGCCTTATACACACTAAATTACGAATTCACCCTTGCATAAACTTGATGACATATCTGATGATGTGGTTCTACGCGTAAAAATCAGGATGTAATCAAGAGGCATACCGTAATAGCGCTGCGTAATTTTAACCGCCTGGTGTTCTTGAGCATGCCCGGATAAATAACGACGCAGAGGCCCTTAGCATTCTCATCTCTATCGAAATCGCGACCCCCGCGTCCTTGAGGTCGGGAACTGCGGCGACGATCTGTGCGACAGATGGAGCTCCGCAGAACAGTGTTTCTCTCGGCGACAATCATTTTTTCCGCGGACGAACCGCGTTTTCTGTGTCGGCCGTGGACTGAATGCGGAATGTCTTCAACGTTTTCTTAAACGTCAGTAATGCGCTATTGAAACCTCAACGCGGAGAAATCGCCAGAAATAGTTGAATGTATATACACGATTCGTTAACAACTGATCTTCGATCTAGAGGCGTTAATATAAAGCACGTCATCCCACTCGATCAAATATCACCTATCTGACCTAATATAGGGGATAACTTGAAAATACACATCATGTGAAAAGAGAAAAAAAAAACTCCAGGTATGGAAATTTTATCAACTTTAGTAGTAAGGATCTCTTGAATAAACAGAGTAAAGTGCCGGCTTTCGATAAACAGGAACTTGCGAAGTTTATCATTTGCTTCTCATTCATTACTGATATGGTTACAAGACGCCACAGTTGCAGACACCAGACCATTTTTTGTCATAAGTGGTATTATTGGTTTCCCCACAGTGGAATTGGTCCCCCATGTCCAGAAGCTGAAGCTTTTGAGTGAAAAGTACGTGCGAAGCACATCGTCCCCACGTGGGCACGGTACTAATGTAGAGCTCATCCATGACCTTGGATGCCACACTTCGCAGTTTCTTTAACAATGTCTCTGTTCAATGCAGCTTGGTGTGGTGCCTAAACCACCTTGCGCTGTGTTTAGTAGGAAGCGTGAAGTTCAGTGTTAACGCGAAGTAAGGGTCCCATGCATGATTTCATGTGACTTGGGGAAGAGCACAACAGGTTCGGTGCTTCGTCTTACAGGTGTTGGTGCTAAAGTTGGCAGCTCAGCTGTGGTTCTTCACGGTCACGCCGGGGACACCCCGCTGGCAGCCTGAACAGGATTAAATGCGGTGGCACTGTTCAGGCATTGCGGATGTATTCTGGCAGCATTTTATACGCTGCCCCCCTCCCCCTTTCTTTTTTTTTTTGGCAGCAAGCACTTTTTCAAAAGAAGAGGCAAAAATTTTTTAAAGGCAACTGAAAAAAGAAAAAAAAAGAATGTAGTTGGAGCCCGCGGCCCCCATTGGTTTGAGCAGCTCATTGGACAACGACTCTCACCCTTTTCCTCTTTCTTTCCGAGACGTCACTCTCACAAGCGCTGCAGAATACAGCGTCCTTCTCCATTCCAAAATCACTACTACTTCTGCTACCACAGCAGTCGCAGGTCACTGCAGTTCTCATTTACGAGATGACAACCCAGGACGCCAAGAATCTGCTTCCGTCCCCTCTCCAAGGCAACGGAGGAGCAGTTGTGCGCACTCGGCTATATGCCGCTAGAGTGGACGTCATGCCTGCGAACGAAAGACACCAAAGGGAGGGCCCTCAAGGCACTAAGAGATGAAGTGAGACGGCCATATGAACGCAAGGTCCGACTCGAGCGAATTGCTTTCCTGTACTGCTGGCTGACACGGCTTCAACTGCTAGAAACATGGACGCTGATGAGGTACAGCGTCTCGGCGACGGGGAAGTACACCCACATCACTCTTATGGAGTGCATGGAGAATTACATGAAACTTCTGGGCCGCAAGACGACGTTGGTGAAGGCGATGATCGATAACAAAAAATCGATCGAGAAAGAAGCATCGATCGAGAAAGAGGCATCGATCAAGAAAGAAGCATCGGCCGAGGAAGATGCATGGTTCTACGGCTGTCTTCTGGTTGAAGACAGTGACCCTGAGGCCCCAGTACACGTTGTCTGCTTTTGCTTCTGGGGGAAGATGCCCTTCTTGGCCATACACGTTCCGGACAGGGGAATTGACGGGGACCTCTCAACCGTCCTAGCCGCGGCGATGGACTGTAGACCCGAGCACCTATTTCGGGGAATTCACGAAGATCTGGGCTCTGCGCTCAAGAGCGCCTGCATTGATGGCGAGGAACTGAGTAAGCCCGAGAACCTGCCGCCCGGGCAACCGCAGGATACGAGATGCGAGGCTGATGCGGCGAAGTAGAATCAACATCCACACCTTCATGCAGTAAGGCTTCTCTCTGAATTTTTTGTGTATTTTTGTCACAGGTGTAAAATCTCTAAAGGCATGACTTCTAATAACATGCGCCGTTTTCTTGTTACTTTCGGTCAGTGCCGCGGTGAAAGTTCTTGCTTGCTTTAGTACATCAGTTGCACCTCCTCGACACACGTGGTATTTGTAAACTGCATAGTTGTGTGGTATGAACCAGCACACTCGTAATAGTTAGGAATAAGCTTCCCTTACAATGTTCTCGCATGTTAAAAGCGTGTAACACGATGCACTGTGCAGTGTCTATATTTAAGAGCAGACCACCGTATTGAAGGATCACGTATGAGTTAAACAGTGCCCCGAACTGCAAGTTTAAGATATCATATATTTCATAAAGGGAGTCATGCAGAAGCAGGAATTGCTTGTTCTCTGGTATATGAACGTTCTCAAAAACTGCATGTCGCAGCAAAACGTCCATAGATCAGTCGTCTGTGGAGGCTGTCAACTGACACGCTGTAGATGGCACAATTAAGGATATTAAAATATCATATATACGTTTTCATTGCGTGGATAACAGCAATTCTCATTAACCTAAAGTAAAGGAACGTCCATAATCTTGTGCCCAAATAAAAGAAGGGGTAAATGAATACTATAGATCTTCATTTACCTCTGCCCACAACGCGTCGTGGACTATAGTGTGCCGTCAAGAGCATCGCGGGCAAAAAGGGTTCATTCATCCGTGCCATTGCACGGCGTTTGATGTGTTACAGGACAGCGTGGCGGCTGCAATTTCGATGGAGGCGAAATATTGGGGTGTGCACTGCGCACGTTAGAGAACCTCGGGTGGTTGCGATTTCCGGAACGCTCCCCTGCGGCGTGTCTCATGCTCGTATCTTGGCTTATGGAAAACTCCATAAATTAATTATTAGGTAGTGTCTATAGTGCCGGCAGCCGGCAAAACAGACCAGCAAAATAGTTGCCGGCAGTTCCCGCCTATTGGGTGCCCGTGACCATGTGACTTGTCGGCAGCAGGGTGATGACTACCTTACCGGCCCCTCGATATTTTTTTCAGCGAAGAACGGCACGGTTGGGTGGCGTAGTGGCTTAGCGTGCCGCGCTGGCCCGTGGTTTGAAGGACCGTGGTTCGAGTCGCAGCCTTCCTGAATTTTTTTTTTCTTTCGGTGTTGCATTTTTTTAAGAACTATTAACGCTAACACAACTGCTCCGAAGGAGCCGTAATGTTATTTTTAAACAGAATCGCGTTGGTCTCAGCGGCGGGCGCGCTAGCGCCCGTCGCTGACGCGCCTGGCTCTGGCAGTAGTGACACGAGCAAAATAGTGAGAGCGCCGAAGGCGCACCGCGAAGCGGCAACGTATGTCAACGGGCCCTCCAGTGACACGGGCGAACCACGGACACGCTTGATATAGCTATAACAGGAAATGCGCCGGCAGGGATAAACTGCCGGCAACTATTCTGCTGGTCTGTTTTGCCGGCTGCCGGCACTATAGGCGCGGCCTAATTATTAACCTGTAGTAGCGCCACGCGTCATAGCATCACTGTTTCGTACATCATCTGTACATAGCCGGAGCGAAGTTCAGCCGCAAGCACAGACGTCTGCGCGCTTGAACTTCGTTTTCTGCTAAACTTCCCTTCCGTATCGTCTTTCTGCGTTCCGTGTGCTGAGTCGAGCTAAAGGCGGTGTTACCGTTTATGCATTATGTAATGACGTATTATTTTTAGTTTCTTTTATTTTCAGGTAAAAGCCAAGTCCTTGGTGGTAAACAATCTGCAAGCAAGTTGAGAGCGATGCCATCTTTTAAAGACTGCAAGAAATTTCGGAACATATTGGAACACCGACAGCCCGCACGACACTAACCAGAACGGGCAAATTCACCAACATTTCTGAAGATGACGGTCCCTTCAGCTGCCTATAGCATTCCCATGATGCTTAGACTGATTCTTCAGGCTAATTCCTTGATTCCCTTAGAAGTTCGCTTGATTAATAATACGATGTATCCCAGGTCCCTATCAGTAGAAAACGACTTGCATCAAGACACTTATGCAACGCATTTCTAATTGACACACGGACGTGTTAGTTGGCTGGTATGTATAGATCATCAGAATGGGAGCACTTTCTTGTACAATTGCTAATAAAGTTAACATGTACGGTCATCACTGTTTCTCTGTGTTCAATTATCATGCACGCCTCCAATTAGCAGTAACCCTCGCATTGGCTCTGCCAATGCCGCCATCGTTGCAAGAAGTGAATGGGTACTCGGGTGCGAGGGAAACCGTATATATATATATATATATATATATATATATATATATATATATATATATATATATATATATACTGATGAGAAGCTCTGTTCCATGTTCCAATAATTCCATATATTTTCGTATAGGCTGCTTACATATTCCGTAGAAATGTCGTATGTCTTCCGTATATTTCCGTAGGGGTCTTACGGAAAGATGGTATTATTGGAACGGCCATGAGAAACGTTTCAGTAGCCTTTTCACAGAAGGGGAGGCGATGGATTCCCGTGACGAAAGAGTAAAAAGGCTGACATAGCACCTTCAGTACAGGTGTTGCGGTGGTCACCCATATTTACAGCAGCACGGGGACGGGGTGCTTCGCAGCCATAGACCTGTCCTGCAGTAGGTCACGAAAGGGCAGTGACGTCAGCCACGTGACCAGAGCGCGCACGTGCGAACGGACTGTTTGGCGAAACATTGCAGTGTTCGGCATGTTATATACTGCCGTACGGATGGATCGAGTTTCTTCTGGATTGTTTTGTGCGCGTGCACCTGGCAGCTTTGACATGGTGGTTAGCTTTTGCTCTGTAGGATGCGCCAAACATGCGAGAAAAGGCAGTAGCATCGGGTTTTCTTTTTTTTTTCCCTCTTCGATTACCGAATGCCAACAGTCGACGGAAAGCATGGGTGCCACAGTCCGAGACAAGCATTAGCTGCACGTGGCCTTTCTCTCTAAGGCGGTACGCTATGAGCGATCAGTAACGCTTCATGGCCTCTGTGTCATATGCGCCAGGCGTGCTCGCGAGGCATACATACAGCTTTGTTCAAAGCGAAGGTTTTGCCAACACTTAGGGTCATTCTTCCATTCCGGAATGGTGTAGGGGTCGGCACACTGCGTTCGACGAACTTGAAGCCTTTCAAAAAACCGCTGGCGCACTATCTCGGGAAGGAACAGCACCAACGCGAACGAACTACTGGAACCTCCGCAGCTTTTGCAAACCACTGCGCAACTGCGCAATCCAGCGCGCGGTCGGTGCTCACATTGTCGTTGCTCACATTGTTGCAAGACGTCACAGTGTTGACAAACAGGCCCTCCTGCGAAAAGGTCCTGCGATTTGTTGCGCTTCGTCCGCTCTGTAACTACTTCAGATTTAACAACGTATGACTTTTTTTTTGTGAGCCTTTATTGTGGATACAAATGTTTGTACGTTGTTTTTCTTTAAGCAAGCCTGATAAAATTGGACTGCACATTTAGTTATCACATTACGGCTAAAAAAACTTGCACCGTTTTTCCACAGACCCTACATAAATGTTGCTAAATGGCATCCATGAACACACACACGCAGGGGTCCGAAAAGTTTCTGGGGAGGGGGGGGGGGTGGGGCAAGTATTTTCCTTGTTTCTTGAACGTATTATTTATTTGTTCTCAAAATATATCAGTTATTATTTATTTACATTGCATGTTATCATATAGTTAATGAGTTTTAATTACATCAAATAATGGTGATATAATTCATTTTGACAGTAATAAATTTTACATATTTACACCCTTTCTTATTTTAAATTGGTATACAGTTTAGGCTGGAAATGGCTGGAAAATTTGCAAGTACTGAAAAATCTGCGCTGACAGCGCAGATTTTTCAAGCTGGTGGCTCTGTGGTGGACTGCTTTACAACACATTGGACCACACAACCCCAAGCATGAAAATTCTTGTCAAAACTTTGGTATCAGCATAAACGGTTTGAAAGTGTGGTGCGGCGGGGGAGGGGGGGGGGGCAAAAATATTAGGGGGCGACCACCCCCTCTACCTCCACCCTCCCAGTACACACATAAAAGAAACAGGCAGTTCTGGACCTCGTCCCAGGATCACGAGGAAAAAAATACGAAGCAGCACTGCTCTCTAAGTTGGACAAAATGGGAACCACTACTATGGTTTCGCTATAGACCGTTGTCATAAACTGCAAGCTAGCTTTCCTGCAATGCAGCTTACCCTACTAATGGCGGCATTGACAATCCTGCAAACAGCTTGTGCGAGCGCAATTCGCTTGCGATAAGGCATGTAAAATGTCGACGCAGCTCTTCTGATGCAAACATCCCCCAAAAATGGGTCGCAGCATTTGCAACTTGAACTTTGACAGCATTTAGATAAAGGCAGCTGTCGCCATTACTAGGGCAAATTGCATTGCAGGGAAGCTAGCTTTACAGTTTGTGACAAGGGTCTATAGAGTTTATACGAGATATGGTATTCGTTGCCAGAGAAAATTCCTTAATTGTGATAACAGTTGTTATAAAAGTTGCTGATATTATGTGTCAAATTTGCAATGTTATCATGAGGCTCGCAGTAGAAGGCTCCGGCAATTTCAACCACGTGGGGTTCTTCAAGGTTCACTGTGACATTGCACAGTGGCCTTTCTCTGTAAGGCAATTCGCTTTGAGCGATTAGTAACGCTTCCCGGCCTACGTGTCATACGCGCCAGGCGTGCTCGCGAGGTACATACAGCTTTGTTCAAAGCGAACTTTTTGCCAACGCTTAGGGTCATTCTTCCATTCCCGAATGGTGTAGTGGTCGGGACACTGCGTTCCACGAACTTGAAGCCGTTCAAAAAACCGCTGGCGCGCTATCTCGGGAAGGAACAGCACCAACGCGAGCGAACTGCTTGAACCGCCTGAGCTTTTGCCAACCACTGCGCAACTGGTCCGCCGCGATGTCGATGCTCACATTGTCGTTGCTCACATTGTTGCAAGACATCACATTGTTGACAAACAAGGCCTCCTGTGAAAAGGTCCTGCGATTTGATGCGCTTCGTCCGTTCTGTAGCTGCTTCAGATTAGACACAGTATTACTTAATTTTTTTATCAGTCTTTATTGTGGATACAAAGGTTTGTACATTGTTTTTCTTTAAGCGAGCCTGATAAAATTGGACCTGCACACTTAGTTATCAGATTACGGCTAAAAAAACTTCTACCGTTTTTCGATAGACCCTGCATAAATGTTGCTAAATGGCATCCATGAACACACACATGCAGGGACTCCGAAGAGTTTCTGGAAGGGGGGGGGAGGAGGGGCAGTATTATCCTTGTTTCTTATGCTTAACATTTCATCATCATCAGCCTGTCTAGGTCCACTGCAGGACGAAGGCCTCTCCCAAAGATTTCCACTCCACCCTATCCTGAGCGAGTTGGTTCCACTTTATGCCCGCAAACTCTTTAGTTTCATCGCTCCATCTAACCTTTTGCCTGCCTCTGTTGCGTTTTCCCTCTCTTGGTATCCTTTCCGTCTATCTTACAGTCCATCTGTTATCTTTTCTCCTCATGACATGTCCTGCCCAGGTCCACTTCTTTCTTTTAATTGATAAGATAATATCGGCTACTCCTGTCTGTTCTCTGATCCATTCTTCTCGTTTTTTTATCTCTTAGCGTTACCCCTATCATTTTTCTTTCCATTGCACGTTGCGCGCTCCTTAGTTTCATCTCTAGTTTTTTCGTTATCCTCCACGTTTCTACCCCGTACGTTAGTACTGGGAGAATGCAGCGATTGAATACTTTTCGCTTTAGTGAGAGCGGTAAGCTTCCAGTCATGATTTCATAATTCCTTCCGAATGTGCTCCAGCCCATCCTTATTCTACGGAGAATTTCTTTTTCATGGTTAGGAGTTCCTGTTATTAACTGTCCCAGGTATACGTATTCGCTTACACATTGTAAGGGTTCATTGCCGATTTTAAATTCCTGTTCCTTAGCTAGGCTATTGAGCATAACTTTGGTCTTCTTCCTATTCATTTTTAACCCAAGTTTAATAGTTTCCTTGTTTAGGTCATCGATCATGTTTTGTAGTTCGTCTCCATCATTGCTAAAGAGCACAATGTCGTCTGCAAATCTTAAATTGCTGAGATATTCTCCATCCATTCGAATTCCTTTGTCTTCCCAGTCTAGACGTTTAAAGATTTCCTCTAAACATGCAGTGAATAGCATCGGGGATATCGCATCTCCCTGTCCCACACCTCTCCCGATCGGGATTTCTCTGCTTTTCTCATGTAGGAGTAGTGTGGCTGTGCAATCTTTGTATATGTTGTTTATGGCTTTCACGTATACGCCAGGTACCCCTTGTCGTCGTAGAGCTGCTAGAACTGTTTGTATTTCTGTGGAGTCAAATGCTTTCTCGTAGTCGATAAACGCCATATAAAGAGGTTTGTTATATTCGGCGTACTTCGCAATTACTAGGTTGATAGCGTGGCTGTGGTCCATTGTCGAGTAACCTTTCCTAAAACCAGCTTGCTCTCTCGGTTGGTTAAAGTCGAGGGTTTCTCTTATCCTTGTAGAAATTACTTTTGTAAATAGCTTGTATATTACTGGGAGTAGGCTAACTGGTCTGTAATTCTTTAACTCCTTTATGTCACCTTTCTTGTGGATAAGGATTATATTAGCATTTTTCGAACTGCGCGGTACACTACATGTCTTGACACATTTCGTGAAGAGTGATGCAAGTTTTTCAAGTAATATATCTCCTCCGTCTTTGATCAAGTCGACTGTTATACCATCTTCACCGGCTGCTTTACCGCGGGCCATGCCTTTGGCAGCTTTTTTGACTTCGTCAGCGGTTATACATGGAATTTCAGTATCTTCCTCTGATTCTATTTCTTTTAAGGTTGTATGGTCTGTCTGAGAGCTGTACAGTTCCGTGTAGAAATCTTCTGCTACCTTTACTATTTCGTTGAAATTATTGATAACGTTACCTTGTTTATCTTTTAGCGCATGCATTTTGTTTTGTCCTAAGTGCAGTTTCTTTTTGACCGATTTAATGCTGGTGCCTTTTTCTACTGCTTTCTCTATTTCTGTCGTGTTAAAGTTTCTTACATCACTTTGCCTGGCTTTACTGCTCAACCTTGATAGTTCTGCGAATTCAATCTTATCCTTTGGTGAAGTTACTTTCATTTGTTGGCGTTTTTTATTAAGTCCTTGGTAGATTGGGACAACTTATTTTTCGTTTGCTTTGCTGTTTTGCCCCAGAGTTCGATCGCTGTTTCAAGGATTGTTTTCGTTAGAGTTTTGTTTATTTCTTCTACATCGTCACCTTTTTCGCCTAAGGCCTCGAACTTGTTGCTTAGGGCGACTTTAAATTCTTCGTTCTTCGATCTGATTACCTCTAGATTACATTTTTTTCTAGTGAATAATTTATGGCGTTTTTCACTGGCAGATTCGGAGCAGGTTTTTTTGCTCCGCCGCGACGAATCCGTGTTTCACTGGTCGAGCGGGAGCGGGTTGGTGCGTTTCACTGGCAGATTCGGAGCAACTCAAACCGCGCCAGAGCGCTCCGGCTTGCTCCGGCGCCGAGGCACGGATTCAGACAGATTCGGGCGGAAGCGGGCCGCGTCCTCGCGTCACTTCCGTCTTGCCTGTCAAAATGGCTGCGCTCGTTGCGGGTGTGGAGCTGGAGTGTACAAGAAAGTGTAGCTTCCGTTTAGCGACGACAGCAGGACAAGCAGAAGCTTTTCCAGCTCAGAAGACAGTGATTACGACGTGCTGTACGTAGCGTCGTGCGCCGTACGTGTGGCGTCGCGCCGCTGGCCACCGTTTCTGGGGAGGGGGGGGGGTGGGGCAAGTATTTTCCTTGTTTCTTGAACGTATTATTTATTTGTTCTCAAAATATATCAGTTATTATTTATTTACATTGCATGTTATCATATAGTTAATGAGTTTTAATTACATCAAATAATGGTGATATAATTCATTTTGACAGTAATAAATTTTACATATTTACACCCTTTCTTATTTTAAATTGGTATACAGTTTAGGCTGGAAATGGCTGGAAAATTTGCAAGTACTGAAAAATCTGCGCTGACAGCGCAGATTTTTCAAGCTGGTGGCTCTGTGGTGGACTGCTTTACAACACATTGGACCACACAACCCCAAGCATGAAAATTCTTGTCAAAACTTTGGTATCAGCATAAACGGTTTGAAAGTGTGGTGCGGCGGGGGAGGGGGGGGGGCAAAAATATTAGGGGGCGACCACCCCCTCTACCTCCACCCTCCCAGTACACACATAAAAGAAACAGGCAGTTCTGGACCTCGTCCCAGGATCACGAGGAAAAAAATACGAAGCAGCACTGCTCTCTAAGTTGGACAAAATGGGAACCACTACTATGGTTTCGCTATAGACCGTTGTCATAAACTGCAAGCTAGCTTTCCTGCAATGCAGCTTACCCTACTAATGGCGGCATTGACAATCCTGCAAACAGCTTGTGCGAGCGCAATTCGCTTGCGATAAGGCATGTAAAATGTCGACGCAGCTCTTCTGATGCAAACATCCCCCAAAAATGGGTCGCAGCATTTGCAACTTGAACTTTGACAGCATTTAGATAAAGGCAGCTGTCGCCATTACTAGGGCAAATTGCATTGCAGGGAAGCTAGCTTTACAGTTTGTGACAAGGGTCTATAGAGTTTATACGAGATATGGTATTCGTTGCCAGAGAAAATTCCTTAATTGTGATAACAGTTGTTATAAAAGTTGCTGATATTATGTGTCAAATTTGCAATGTTATCATGAGGCTCGCAGTAGAAGGCTCCGGCAATTTCAACCACGTGGGGTTCTTCAAGGTTCACTGTGACATTGCACAGTGGCCTTTCTCTGTAAGGCAATTCGCTTTGAGCGATTAGTAACGCTTCCCGGCCTACGTGTCATACGCGCCAGGCGTGCTCGCGAGGTACATACAGCTTTGTTCAAAGCGAACTTTTTGCCAACGCTTAGGGTCATTCTTCCATTCCCGAATGGTGTAGTGGTCGGGACACTGCGTTCCACGAACTTGAAGCCGTTCAAAAAACCGCTGGCGCGCTATCTCGGGAAGGAACAGCACCAACGCGAGCGAACTGCTGGAACCGCCTGAGCTTTTTGCCAACCACTGCGCAACTGGTCCGCCGCGATGTCGATGCTCACATTGTCGTTGCTCACATTGTTGCAAGACATCACATTGTTGACAAACAAGGCCTCCTGTGAAAAGGTTCTGCGATTTAATGCGCTTCGTCCGTTCTGTAGCTGCTTCAGATTAGACACAGTATTACTTTATTTTTTGTCAGCCTTTATTGTGGATACAAAGGTTTGTACATTGTGTTTCTTTAAGCGAGCCTGATAAAATTGGACCTGCACACTTAGTTATCAGATTACGGCTAAAAAAACTTCTACCGTTTTTCGATAGACCCTGCATAAATGTTGCTAAATGGCATCCATGAACACACACATGCAGGGACTCCGAAGAGTTTCTGGAAGGGGGGGGGGAGGAGGGGCAGTATTATCCTTGTTTCTTATGCTTAACATTTCATCATCATCAGCCTGTCTAGGTCCACTGCAGGACGAAGGCCTCTCCCAAAGATTTCCACTCCACCCTATCCTGAGCGAGTTGGTTCCACTTTATGCCCGCAAACTCTTTAGTTTCATCGCTCCATCTAACCTTTTGCCTGCCTCTGTTGCGTTTTCCCTCTCTTGGTATCCTTTCCGTCTATCTTACAGTCCATCTGTTATCTTTTCTCCTCATGACATGTCCTGCCCAGGTCCACTTCTTTCTTTTAATTGATAAGATAATATCGGCTACTCCTGTCTGTTCTCTGATCCATTCTTCTCGTTTTTTTATCTCTTAGCGTTACCCCTATCATTTTTCTTTCCATTGCACGTTGCGCGCTCCTTAGTTTCATCTCTAGTTTTTTCGTTATCCTCCACGTTTCTACCCCGTACGTTAGTACTGGGAGAATGCAGCGATTGAATACTTTTCGCTTTAGTGAGAGCGGTAAGCTTCCAGTCATGATTTCATAATTCCTTCCGAATGTGCTCCAGCCCATCCTTATTCTACGGAGAATTTCTTTTTCATGGTTAGGAGTTCCTGTTATTAACTGTCCCAGGTATACGTATTCGCTTACACATTGTAAGGGTTCATTGCCGATTTTAAATTCCTGTTCCTTAGCTAGGCTATTGAGCATAACTTTGGTCTTCTTCCTATTCATTTTTAACCCAAGTTTAATAGTTTCCTTGTTTAGGTCATCGATCATGTTTTGTAGTTCGTCTCCATCATTGCTAAAGAGCACAATGTCGTCTGCAAATCTTAAATTGCTGAGATATTCTCCATCCATTCGAATTCCTTTGTCTTCCCAGTCTAGACGTTTAAAGATTTCCTCTAAACATGCAGTGAATAGCATCGGGGATATCGCATCTCCCTGTCCCACACCTCTCCCGATCGGGATTTCTCTGCTTTTCTCATGTAGGAGTAGTGTGGCTGTGCAATCTTTGTATATGTTGTTTATGGCTTTCACGTATACGCCAGGTACCCCTTGTCGTCGTAGAGCTGCTAGAACTGTTTGTATTTCTGTGGAGTCAAATGCTTTCTCGTAGTCGATAAACGCCATATAAAGAGGTTTGTTATATTCGGCGTACTTCGCAATTACTAGGTTGATAGCGTGGCTGTGGTCCATTGTCGAGTAACCTTTCCTAAAACCAGCTTGCTCTCTCGGTTGGTTAAAGTCGAGGGTTTCTCTTATCCTTGTAGAAATTACTTTTGTAAATAGCTTGTATATTACTGGGAGTAGGCTAACTGGTCTGTAATTCTTTAACTCCTTTATGTCACCTTTCTTGTGGATAAGGATTATATTAGCATTTTTCGAACTGCGCGGTACACTACATGTCTTGACACATTTCGTGAAGAGTGATGCAAGTTTTTCAAGTAATATATCTCCTCCGTCTTTGATCAAGTCGACTGTTATACCATCTTCACCGGCTGCTTTACCGCGGGCCATGCCTTTGGCAGCTTTTTTGACTTCGTCAGCGGTTATACATGGAATTTCAGTATCTTCCTCTGATTCTATTTCTTTTAAGGTTGTATGGTCTGTCTGAGAGCTGTACAGTTCCGTGTAGAAATCTTCTGCTACCTTTACTATTTCGTTGAAATTATTGATAACGTTACCTTGTTTATCTTTTAGCGCATGCATTTTGTTTTGTCCTAAGTGCAGTTTCTTTTTGACCGATTTAATGCTGGTGCCTTTTTCTACTGCTTTCTCTATTTCTGTCGTGTTAAAGTTTCTTACATCACTTTGCCTGGCTTTACTGCTCAACCTTGATAGTTCTGCGAATTCAATCTTATCCTTTGGTGAAGTTACTTTCATTTGTTGGCGTTTTTTTATTAAGTCCTTGGTAGATTGGGACAACTTATTTTTCGTTTGCTTTGCTGTTTTGCCCCAGAGTTCGATCGCTGTTTCAAGGATTGTTTTCGTTAGAGTTTTGTTTATTTCTTCTACATCGTCACCTTTTTCGCCTAAGGCCTCGAACTTGTTGCTTAGGGCGACTTTAAATTCTTCGTTCTTCGATCTGATTACCTCTAGATTACATTTTTTTCTAGTGAATAATTTATGGCGTTTTTCACTGGCAGATTCGGAGCAGGTTTTTTTGCTCCGCCGCGACGAATCCGTGTTTCACTGGTCGAGCGGGAGCGGGTTGGTGCGTTTCACTGGCAGATTCGGAGCAACTCAAACCGCGCCAGAGCGCTCCGGCTTGCTCCGGCGCCGAGGCACGGATTCAGACAGATTCGGGCGGAAGCGGGCCGCGTCCTCGCGTCACTTCCGTCTTGCCTGTCAAAATGGCTGCGCTCGTTGCGGGTGTGGAGCTGGAGTGTACAAGAAAGTGTAGCTTCCGTTTAGCGACGACAGCAGGACAAGCAGAAGCTTTTCCAGCTCAGAAGACAGTGATTACGACGTGCTGTACGTAGCGTCGTGCGCCGTACGTGTGGCGTCGCGCCGCTGGCCACCGTTTGGTTCTCCCCGACGCTCGAATAGGTGTGATGCAGGCTGCATTTGCCGGTATGGCGTGTAATATATTGACTGTGATTGGGTTGTGAAATGAAATAGCTTACAAATGAGTGTAAGTGTTTAAAGTGGAAAGCAGCACCTGTTTTCAAAACATTCGATAGATCTGAAGCCGCGGTACGAAAGGTAAACAGTGGCACTGGCCGTTTCACCGATGTGGCTCGCTTCGTTTCCATCGCTGCGCTCCACACCGATGTTTCAAAACCGATTGGATGTGTTAATGCCTGACATGTGAGTACAAACGTTTATCGTGTTGGCAAAAGTAAGCGCTTCATTGCGAGTTCGCGGTTCGTCGCGAACGACTACGGAATAGAAGCGGCGTCGTTAAGCCTACCCTCGGAGTCGTCTTTGACGTAAGACTGTTTGGATGTGCTTGTCGCTCGCGAAGGCACAGCTTTATCGAGAGTGTTCTTCAATGGCGTTATAGATCGGGGATGTGCAAAACTCTTTATGTTCTACTTGTTGATGAAGACACGAACTCTTACGAGCGCCTATGCCAAGGTGCAAAATGCGGCCGAGCCTACGTCCCCTACGGGCTCATCGTTCCCCTCCCCAACCATCGTACGCTTCATGCCGGAGCTTACGGCACCGAACGCAGAACCGTACCGTGTATTTAGCGCTTAGTGCCCTCTCTGAGTAATAAAGCTTGAGCACAGAATGCGTGAATTGAATGTAAACAATTCAAAAACTGCTGCAGTCAAAATGTGCCCGGGGAAGGCGTCTCTGGTTGCCACGGAAACGCACGGAGCGGAAGTGGGGTATGTATGACGTGCTGAACTGACTTCCTGTATACTCGCTCGCGGAGCATTCTCGCACTCCGCTGGCAGATTCGGATTCGTGAAATCCGAGCGCTCCCTCCGGGATTTCGGTGACTGCTCCGGATCCGCCAGTGAAAAACGCCATTAGTTCGTGTTTTCTTTAGGTTAAGTACAATCTTTGCCCTTACTAGTCTGTGATCGCTGCATTTTATCTTCCCCACTACTTCTGTGTCTTGAATTATACCTGGTTGTTCGCACATTATAAAGTCGATTTCATTTTTTGTTTCCCCGTTAGGGCCTTTCCACGTCCACTTCCTATTCTTCTGTTTCTTGAAAAACGTGTTCATTATTCGGAGTCCGTTTCTTTCGGCAAATTGTACGAGCATATCCCCACGGTCATTTCTACAGCCGACTCCGTAGTTGCCAATCGCCTGCTCTCCACTTTGTTTTGTCCCTACTTTGGCGTTGAAATCCCCCATGACTACTGTGTATTGTGTGCGTACTTTCGTTATTGCTAATTCGATATCCTCGTAGAACTGCTCCACTTGTTCGTCGTCGTAGCTCGTTGTTGGCGCATATCCCTGGATTATCTTAAGTTTATACCGCTTATTTAGTTTTACTACGACGTATGCTACCCTTTCGTTAATGCTGTAGAATTCATCTACGTTACCCGCTATATCTTTGTGAATTAGGAACCCAACGCCATATTCCCTCTTTTGGGGTAATCCTCTATAGCAGAGGACATGTCCATTGTTTAAGACTATGTAAGCTTCACCTGCTCTCCTGACTTCACTAAGGCCAACGACGTCCCAACTAACTCCTTCTAGTTCCTCGAGTAGTTCCGCTAATCTAGCTTCGCTGGAGAGGGATCTTGCATTGAACGTTCCAATGTTTAGTTTCCAGTGGCGGCCTGCCCGGGTCCAGTGATTATTACTGCCCTCTGCTGCTTCACAGAGCTGACCGCCGCTATGGACAGATGTTCTGCAGCTGCTGGACACTGAGGGCGAAGGTTTAATTGTAGACATCGTGTGGGAGGTGGTGGCCAAGTACTTCACCAGGGAGGCCAAATCCTGTTCTGGTGTAGGAATGCATATTGTAGGAGTGTAGGGTGCATATTATATATTTTAATTAGTATTTTTATTTACATTAAGGATGATTTAATTCATTTTGACCATATTAAATTTTGCATATCTACACCCTCTCTTATTTTATATTGGTATACAGTTTAGAAATGGCTGGAAAATTTGCAAGTACTGAAAAATCTGCGCTGACCGCGCAGATTTTTCAAGCTGGTGGCGGTGTGGTCGACTGCTTTACAACGCACTGGAGCACACAACCCCAAGCTTGAATATTCTTGTCAAAACATTGGTATCAGCATAAACGGTTGGAAAGTGTGGTGGAGCGGGGGAGGGGGGGGGCAAAAATATTAGGGGGCGACCACCCCATCTACCTCTACCCTCCCTGCACACACACAAAAGAAACAGGCAGTTCTGGACCTCGTCCCAGGATCACGAGGGAAAAAATAGGAAGCAGCACTGCTCTCTAAGTTGGACAAAATGGGAACCACTACTATGGTTTCGCTGTAAAGTTTATAGGAGATATGGTATTCGTTGCCAGAGAAAATTCCTTAATTGTGATAACGTAACAGTTGTCATAAAAGTTGCTGGTATTGTGTGTCAAATTTACAATGTTATCATGAGGCTCGCATAGAACGCTCCGGCAGTTTCAACCACATGGGATTCTTCAAGGTGCACTGTAACATTGCACAGTGGCACGAGCCACTGGATCGAAAACGCGATGGAAAATGGAGCTTCATCGAAAATGCCACCATCGCAGCCGGCAGCCAACCGGCGTCCTTGAGGCCAGCAGTCGAGCATCGGCAAAATAGGCGCCCGAAGTCATAGTCATCCCTCCAGAAGGGAGAGAAGGTATTTGAGATAAAACGTGCTCTGCTTGTATCTCAATTCGCGTACCCTCCAATATTATCCGTATATGCAATACCGACAGTTAAGCACGCATTGCAAATTGTATTGGGCCCAAGTTCGATCCCACTGGGATCGAACTTGGGCCCAATACAATTTGCAATGCGTGCTTAACTGTCGGTATTGCATATACGGATACTGGGATCGAACTTGGGTCCTTCAGGTTAACGGCCGGCCGCTGTAACACCCGTTACCACCGCAGCGTGGTTCGGCTAATTATGGTGTTTTAGTTGTGTATATAGATTGCCGTACGGCAAGCACCGCTGTTGCCTTGCTGTGGGCCGAGATTATTTCAGTCTGAAAGACTTCATAGAAGGACTTCCATCTTTTCATAGCGTTACTTGGGTGTTCTTGCAGTGCGGGATTGCCACCGTACGATAAGCATGGTAATACCGTTCCTTCGCTGTCGGCTACATTGGTATACATTAGGGAGTTTTAGCAGCGGCGGCTTACCGTACAGTAAGTTCGGTAATGCCCCGTCGTGGTTGGCACGTAGAAGTCTGCGCTTCTGAGGGCTTTACCAGCAAGTTTTATCATTCGACGACGTTTCCGTACTCACCGAACGACTAGTGCAGGTCTTTCTGACTAAAATAACCACGGGCCGACCATGACGCTACGGTATTACCCTCACTGCCGTACGGTAAACCGGCGCTGCTAAAGCTCTTTATTGTGCTTCTCGGCACCTTAGAGCATGCGTACAGCTACTAGCGCGGGTGCTTTCGACTGAAATAGCCAAGGACGTGGTGATGACAAAGGCGCGGTATATTAGCGTACCGACAGCAGGGTAAACAGACATCCTCCTGTACGCACCACGCAGGTGTGTACGATGCCGCGCCATCTTCGTCTGCACGTGGCTATTTGAGTCGCAAATTTCCTACTGTACCAGCGCGGGTGACACAGACAGTATACTACACTGTAAACCGTCGTTGCTATAAAACACCCTTAGGCGGCCACTAAGAGACCCGGTTGTTTTGTCAGCGTGGGTACATTGACGGCCTTGTACATTGACAAGGGAATCTAGTTTATGTGACAAGCTTTAGACTGTAGAGATCAGCCTTTCGATAGTATCGATGACACTCGCAGTCACTGTGATGTGTGGGAAAGTTCCGCGGTCGAATTATATTCGACCGCGTAATTTCCTAGTTTAAACGAGACATTGGCAGTGTCTTAACCATCGTCAAATCAAAATTCATGGGCTCGCCAGACTGCTTGACCACGAAGGTCATTCCACATTGTTATAAAGGTTTCTTTCGCACTGGCTGATTTAATTTATCCCAAAATTCATTTGACACCACGTGAGCGTCATCTCACATCGGCTGCAATGTTTCGAATTCAAATACATGTAGGGCATACCCGCATAGGCCTGGTCCAGGAATGTGGGTGTGCGCGAAGCGTGGGTTTGTTATGGTTAATCGTGATATACGTGACAATTAAGGATGCCATGTTATCGTGTGTCAGTCATGTTGGTCATACCCTGCCACGCCAGAGAACACCTTGCTTGATGTCATCCGATTTTATAGACTTCCGCGTTACTTTTCGAGTTTAATCAAGGTTACTATTGTCTTAATGATCACAGATTGTGCCGTGGTATGACAAATGGCATGTAATAATTTCTGAGTGTTTTACGTCCCAATACAATGACATGATTATGAGAGGCGCGCAGTACACGGGACTCTAGAATTTTCACCACCATCGACATTCAGCAGTCGCCATATCGGTTCACCAGCCGAGTGCCATAGCCTTGGAGAAGACCGTAGCGGGGCTCGTCGCGGTAGGACGTCGGGGCTTATATGGGCGACAAACGCACAATGCATGCCGCTCTCTGATTTGTAGTTTTATACGTGAAAAAGAACGCGCGAGTTATCGATGCGCAAGCACACCCATTCAAGTGCTGCTTTGATACTGCAGGTAGCATTCCGATATTCCAATTACGTCACATGCGAAGCTCTTCACCGGTCGAACACGGGAACACTGTACCCGTGCGTCAGTAGTGTGGGATCCTACTACCACAAAAATATATTTCGCACTTGTAGAGTTTGCAAAAAAAGAAAGGAAAGGAAATGATCGGTCAGCTTTCTCTACAACGCGTACACATGGCGCACGACAGCAAAACACGCCAGTAAATAAAATGCTGAGCTCGAGTCACTAGAATTTCAGCCCCAGACAGATAGACTAGGATGTCTGCACTTGATCTAGCTCTATAAGATAGCAATAATGAAACAGAACCTGACCCAATTTGTAATCAAACGACCCGCACGCCCTTACTTCATACCTAACAAACAAAAAATAAAACACCATATAGTTCTATCGCCGGACCGATGTATATAAATTTATTCTTTTTTCTTCTGACGAGCTGTTCGGGAACGGCCTCGGCTTCCATTCGTCCATCATTGATTTCATTCAAGAACTATGCATTTAACGATACACTGTGTTTCCCTTTTGTTGTCGGCATTTTGACGTTTCCATTTATGTTTCATGCTCTGCCGGACGAGACCTCTGGTACGCGATACCAGTGTCCCTCGATCCTGGCTTTACTAAGACGTGCTTTAGTTATACGTGGACGTCAACATACCAGCGATGATGTATTCCGAATTAAGATGTGTTCGTTAATCTTGTTCTTAAAGTTCAAAATACAAGCAGATGGCCTGAAAAAAAAAGTTCCCTGTCGCGTTTTTCTCACCCACTGTCGTTCGCGGTTCGTTCCAATCGGCTGGCGCCCTCTAGTACAGACACCGGGAATTTCCTCTCAATGTAGCCACCACTCTTTTTGAGGGAGTTGTCCTCGTGGTTACTACAAGGACAATGAACCACCTGTGTCGGTTAGGAGAGGCAGATGTTTTTAAAACATGATACATTTAATCAGATTTCCTTTTGTGGGTCAGCAATGTTTCTGTTGCGTTCCTGACGAGCATCCAACACTTCCAACTGCACCGTAACACAGGCGCACCGCTGCACAGCGTATGCTAAAAGCACCGCTGCTGCTTTGGACTTGTTTTGGCGCCCCCGCCACGGTGGTCTAGTGGCTATGGCACTCGGCTGCAGATCCGAAGGTCGCGGGATCGAATCCCGGCCGCGGCGGCTGCATTTCGATGGAGGCGAAATGTTGAGGCCCGTGTGCTGTGCGATGTCAGTGCACGTTAAAGAACCCCAAGTGGTCGAAATTTCCGGAGCCCTCCACTACGGCGTCTCTCATAATCAGAGCTGGTTTTGGGACGTTAAACCCCACATAACAACAACAACTGGACTTGTTTTGGCACCCCTTTGCCGCCGGGAGCGAAGAAAACAATGAAAAGAAAAAGAAAGGGAAGGAACGAGACAACGATTGCCTGCCCAGGCCAGCCCGGTTGCCACCTCCGTTGAAGGCGAACAATAAAGAAGTTTCACCTGTTCGAGGCAATGCTTTTTTTAGACCAGCGCGACTTAAGTGGAAGCTGGTGGCCCGAGGACACCCCGGGACATCAAATTTTTGCACTTTTTGTGCTCAATAGCATGGCCTAACAGGGCTCAGTGAATGTAAAACACGAGTGGCGTGTCATGCCAATCACGACGCACAACGACGTGCAGTTTGTGCGACCTTCCGTGAGGTCGTTTCGTCCACTAGTGGTGCCTTAGCGTGCTCTTACCAGCTTTAAAAGGAAACAGGGTCTCTGAAAGAGCACATAAAAGTAGTATCTTGGAGCTTAGTGGCTTAATCCCTTCGTAGCGAAGTTAGTATTGTAACGTGTCGTATCCTTATATACACTCGCTGAGATATGACCTAACTCTAAATTTTAAGGGTCCGTGGAAGCATCAGTAGTCGCTAGCCAACATTTCGCAAAGGCAGACTGCAAACTTCGTCTTGTCGATCGGGCTTCGTCGTTCGCGGTGATCGCTTTTCCGCATTATCGCCAGCACTGTTCTGTTGGCACGGAGGGCTGCATATCAGTCACTTCGATTTTACGTCCTTCAATATCTTCCGTGCGTAGAAAACTGCTCATATTGATCTGATTGTCGAAGATGCGTGGAAGAGAACAGCATTGGAAAAATGCGCCGCTACAAAACGGGGCCATCGCTGACAGAACCCATCACTTGGCCGAAGATGAAGTGATCATGACGTGTGCAGGAGGCCTCGCATGTTACGTATGTGCTAAGCGATCGAAGTTGGATGGCCTAACAGTACGTTATTTTTCCCACACAGCCACTATGCCTAAATGTCAAGGTCTAGCTGTCGTCCACTTTGTATGAACAGTGTTTATGTTTACTTGCGCCAAGTTTTAAAAATATCCACTTGCTCAATACGGGAACGCAGCAATCTTAGTGTTCTTTACTGTCGTTTTCACCATCTCAAACCACATTTTAATGAGCGTAGGTAATTAGTTAATATTCATCATCATCATCAGCCTGTTTAGGTCCACTGCAGGACGAAGGCCTCTCCCAACGATTTCCAATCGATCCTATCCTGAGCGAGTTGGTTCCACTTTATGCCTGCAAACTTTTTAATTCCATCGCTCCATCTAACCTTTTGCCTACCTCTGTTGCGTTTTCCCTCTCTTGGTATCCATTCCGTCGCTCTTACTGTCCACCTATTATCCTTCCTCCTCATGACATGTCCTGCCCAGGTCCACTTCGTTCTTTTAATTGATAAGATAATATCGGTCACTCCTGTCTGTTCTCTGATCCATTCCGCTCGTTTTTTATCTCATAGCATTAACCCTATCATTTTTCTTTCCATTGCACGTTGCGTGCTCCTTAGATTCATCTCTAGTTTTTTCGTTATTCTGCATGTTTCTGCACCGTACGTTAGTACTGGGAGAATGCAGTGATTGAATATTTTTCGCTTTAATGAGAGCTGTAGGTTTCCGGTCATGATTTCGTAATGCCTTCCGAAGGCGCTCCAGCCTATCCTTATTCTACGGAGAATTTCTTTTTCCTGGGTAGGAGTTCCTGATATTAACTTTCCCAGGTATACATATTCGTTTACACATTGTAATAGTTCATTGTTGATTTTAAATTCCTGTTCCTTAGCTAAGCTATTGAGCAGAACTTTGGTCTTTTGCCTATTCATTTTTAATCCAATTTTAATGCTTTCCCTGTTTAGGTCATCAATCATGTTTTGTAATTCGTCACCTTCATTGCCAAATAGCACAATGTCGTCTGCAAATCTTAATTTGTTTAGATATTCTCCGTCTATTCGAATGCCCTTTTCTTCCCAGTCTAGACGTTTAAATACATCCTCTAAACATGCAGTGAATAGCATCGGGGATATTGTATCTCCCTGTCTCACACCTCTCCTGATCAGGATTTCTCTGCTTCTCTCATGTAGGAGTAGTGTGGCTGTCCAATCTTTGTATATGTTTATGGTTTTCACGTATACGCCAGGAACCCCTTGTCGACGTAGAGCTTCTAGAACTCCTTGTATTTCTATGGAGTGAAATGCTTTCTCGTAGTCGATAAACGCCATATAAAGAGGTTTGTTATATTCGGCGTACTTCTCAATTACTAGGTTGATAGCGTGGCTGTGGTATATTGTCGAGTAACCTTTCCTAAAACCAGCTTGCTCTCTCGGTTGGTTAAAGTCGAGTGTTTCTCTTATCCTCGTAGAAATTACCTTTGTATATAGCTTGTATATTACTGGGAGTAGGCTGATTGGTCTGTAATTCTTTAACTCCTTTAGGTCACCTTTCTTGTGGATAAGGATTATATTAGCATTTTTCCAGCTGCCCGGTGCACTACATGTCCTAATACATTTCCTGAAGAGCGATGCAAGTTTTTCAAGTACAATATCTCCTCCGTCTTGATATTATTATTTATTATTTATATTTATTTATTTATTATTTATTATTATTACGATATTGTTATTATTATTTAAAAATTAAACTGTCACCTAAAACTAAAAAGAGAAGTTCACTTTTGAAGGTGTAGAGCGTGTGAGCTAGTGCATGGATAACGCGTGCTGCAAACGCATGAGCTCGCTGTATGGTTTCACGGGGAGCTGTCGCTGTCTACGCTGTGTAAAGGCACTACCGGAAAGAAAACGAACAAAAGAAAAAAAGTACATTTTCGAAGCTTACTGCTGGAATTTCTCTCAGCTAGACTTGCGCAGCAAAAGAAAAAAGAAAGAAGCTTGACATTGGAGCGGTACAGAAACGAGTGAGGGAACCGGCTGGGTAAAGTCCCTAGATTTAAAAACGAGAAACGCGATCTAGGGACTTTACTGCTGGGTAGCCTCTAATGAACGCGGCGTCGGCATCCACCTGCGCGCGCATGCGCAGATGGTATGGAAAAGGCCATTGGGCTCCAAGGTCACTATTTCGGGAGCGTCCAGAGAAAGAACACCCCGCACTGTGGAAACCATGACGGTGTTCTTTTGTATTTTGCCTGCGGGTGGCCGGCGAACAGCAGGAGGCGAGAACGCTGCGTTCCGAGGGTTGGAGGCCCCCCCACTATTTTCTCTTTGCCGGCGCAGGTTCAGCACGTGTGTTTGCTGAAGAAGCTGTTCAACTCGGCGCCCAGAAAGCAAAACCGAAAATCATTCACGTAATTAATACGACAATAAATTATTTACCCACAGTATGGTGATCTTCTTGTGTCCGTCGTGCACCCCGTAGCAATAAGAAACGTTTAAAGCAAAGAACGCACAAGCCACAAATTTTCTGCCTCAACGCCTTTTGAGGAACTCCCTGGTGTGCAAAATTCTGGGAGTCTTTTTCCTACGGAGTCTTTCATAATCATATCGTGGATCTGGAACGTAACAGCCCGCTTAGGCTACCAGTACTGTGGAAATAAATATTTAAGTAAACGACTAAAATGTGTGCATAGCATTCTCCTTTACTTAGGACGTGTGCAACTGCCAGCGCTACGAGTCGGATAGAAAGACTCTGAAGGCAGCGCTTCACTTGCCACACGGTACGACCTTGGAGCTGCGGCATCTCCTAGGCCTGTGGCAAGACAGCGCCTGCGCACTACGTAGCACCAAGGCGCAGATAGCGTTTCTACGGGCAACATGCCTCAATGAAACGCTGTAAACTGAGTTATAGTGTATATATGTATATATGAGTGTGTGAGTAAGTGTGACCGTATGTACGTGTTATGTTAGATGTGATCACTGTAAATATCATAATCACCGCTAAGTACCTGGAGTAGCAAGCCAGGCCATTAACCAGGCTAACATCTCCGGTTCATCATTAAAGTGTTCTCTCTCTCTCTCTCTCTCCTTTACTTAGGAGGGGGCGGAGCAACCTTGCCCACCAAGGCCATTTCGACCAAAACCCAGTGCAATGTAGCCGTGCATGGGCAAGCTTTCACGCCTCCTCGGATGATTGGGACGGGGCGAAATCCCCTATCCCAATTCTTTTTTCGGTTTGAAGGGGTTGCTAATTTTCGCATTTGACACGTTGTTTCGACTCGTTGTGTGGAAGACATGGCTGCAACGCTCCGACATTTCTCGCTTACACAACTCCACGTATCTGGTCGCAATTTAGTGACCCCGCTCAGGAAAATGCAAACCGACTTACATGGTAGACTGCCAAGAGCAGGCTGGACTTCCTTTCTCTCTTGAAGAAAGGCCTGCAGACAAACGGCGATGTCAGCATGGAAATTTGTCATGCGCCCTTTTAGACCAACTATTTCGCGACAAAGCGCCACCACGTAAGACCTTTAGGAACCTATGGCCAATATTAGTCATATAGATTCTTGAAGCTTCAAGAAAGGAAGCCCAGGCGAAGATAGCTGTGTAGCATTGACAATGAAGTAAATTTCGGTATCACGTGACGAAGCGGGCCGCATCTCAATATTTGCGCCGTGCGAATTCGCCAATAAAACTTGCGTTTCACGCGACCGCTGCGACGTCACGCAGCAATATGCTGCTGCCGCCAGCGGAGGCAGATAAGAGGCTTATCTGGTTATTTAATTTCGAACATCCGAGATTGTGTTTATGGAAGCAGGAGCCAGCACTCCTTAAAACGATAACGCAGTCTAGAAAGTATGTCCGCGCTGCAGTAATCGCGTAATCGCCCATCTTTATATACACAGGCAAGACGGTCATCTGGAGTTCCTACAAGGGTTATTAGATAAGCCTTGAGAATGTGTTCACCGCCCTCTCAATGCCAACTCGTGGCCGTCTGTGGTCAATGTTTAAACTTCACTGATTGCCATCAGATGACGCGCAACTCTACAGTCTGGCCACAGCGTCACTCAAACGCGACAAAACAGTTCATCGCTTACAAGTACGCCGGCTTCTTGATTTGCCCATAGTACGGCATAAAATTTACAGAACCCTACGGGAATTTACCAAACGTCTCAACGCAAAAACGTGGCCATATAGTACGAGTGAATCTTAGAAAGCTGTGCGAGTAAACCACCTGGACACCTTGTGCTGCTGCGGTGAAGGATGTAGCGCATACGTCAATTCGGAAGCGGCAAAGGTTGTCTCGACACCGTGACAACCATTCGTAGAACTAAAAAGCAAGAGGTACTTATCCCATAAACAAAAATGATTAGCGTGATATAAAGTTATCGCTTGAGTTTCCGAGATACAATGCGAGTACAAGGGTAGCAATTCGCCGAGCACAGCGCATATTCGAACTATTATGCAGTCCTTGCTTCATTTCGTCTGGCATTCTGCGTTAGAGTCGGCAAAATCTTGAACGAGATAAATGGGATATAGATCAAAATCGAAAATACGTGTCGTTTCAAAAGCATGCAACGAAAGTCACAACAGGACGTACAAGCATCTTGTCTGAATTCAAGTGTGGCTTTACTCAGGCACGCATTGCATTGCACAGTCCCGATACACGTTCCATAACTCGAGATAATATCTGACAGGCACGTGGTCGATAGTGTGAGCGCTGTATTGTCGGCGGCAGTCGTCGCGTAGCTCTGCTGAAGCCACTCACTGAAGTTTCACCAAGTCTTCGATGCCACTGAACGAGCCGACGTGAGGTCTCCGTACAGTCCGCGATAGCACTTAACCAAGTCGCCCAAAACAGATGCCAAGGCAGGCCAGTGGATGGCGCGTTCCCGATCCATTTCCGGCACGTGGACAGCCACGAAGGGTACGTCATGCCATATGTAAATGCAGGTTGGCATCCACATGGACGGAGAGCTTTCCCCTTTAGCGGCCAGAATTGCCAAACACAGGGCACTTTGCGTGTCGAAAACGTCCCATGCGCTGCGTCCAGACGACCGCAGTGCTTTGGTCAGCTCGCAGGCAATCTTGGTGGACTGCTCACACGCCATGGGCCCCGAGATGCGATAAAGGGCCCACGGGGTGTACGCCTTGCGTGTTATGAGCCAAGCGTACAGGCCGGCAACGAAGTGTAGGCGCTGCCACTCAAACCGGATGGTCTCCAGAGCGCGGCGTATCGAGCCGACGACACCGGAATGGCTCAGTCCTCGCGTCGGCTCCCCAAGCCAGGGAAACTTCGTCTTGTCGATGCAGTGCAGAACTTCCAGCGGCAGGTTGTACAAGAAGTTGCACAGGGCGAGTATGTAATGTGCCGACACGGCTCGTCCTGGCGATGGTCGAAATACGTGCCAGCAAAATCGACGTTTCAAGCACTCTTCTACCTCCACTGTAAAGGCCATGTCCGGATCGCAGACCGTCTCAGAAGCAAAATCTCTTGCGGCCATAACGACGTCAAAACACCAAACACACGCTGAGCGAGGCTGACGATCTTTATAGTACCAAGCTACTTTCGCTACTGCGCGTCAAGCTGCATCTGGCCGCAGCAAAGTTTGAGCGACGCCCTTTCCCCCGCCTCTCCCTCTCTGCTGCCCTCTCCACCTTTTGTTAACAGGCACGGCGCCTCTCTCGCGAGCACGCACGAGTTAAGGCGCGTTGTTCAGTGGCGTGTTCATCACAGTGTTGCCACAGCTGCTGATTTATCAGTAGATCTACTGATTTTTGAAATTTTCAGCTGATTCAGTGACAGGGCGTCTCAGTCTACTGATCTTTTGTATCTTTGCTGAAACAGGGCAAAATCTGGTGATTTTTTGTCACGAGCTTACTTTAGTATGGCACCACCTGATGACCGACGTAAAATAAAGGCAAGTTATTGACACATAAGTGAAGTTTCCTGTGTTTCAAGCTTCTCAATCGTACGGCTATCTGTCGCTACAGTAAATATTGCCGCAGGCTATTATGCGCTTTGAGGAAACTTGCAAGAATGCTGAGAAGGTTAAAGCGGGCACTCAGCCGCACCCCCCAGTTTTGCTGCCACTAACAGTGGTACTCTGCCTGTGTAAGCTTCTTGTCTTTAACTTTACTCGTCTTAACAGTAAATAGGCGTACCACAGGAATCCGTGCGAGCTAGAGTACTTTCGCAGAGAAATCTGAGGAACAATTTAGCCTGATGACTTCTTTAGCGTGCACCGGATCACTCATTTACAGGCCACGGATAAGGACAGTGGACTGCTTGCGATGGTATCAACATAAGCGCATTCGATGCGGCACTGTTGTGCAGCCCTTTTTATAATAATGTCGCAAATGCCATTTTAAGAATGCCTGTTCGAGCACAGTAAGCTTTATTTGCTCGAGATATAAGGGCATTGTGTTTTCTTTCTGGGGCATAACTAAAACGACACAGCTTTTAAGTACTGCTAGCCATGTAACCCCTGTCGACGCATTATCGGAGCCTTGAATCGCACTTCTGCACGGCTTTCTCTTAGGCACTGGATGCCACAGAACACCTGGACTGTGGTCTCCAGTAAGTGTGCGTGTGTGTGCGCGGAAGGGAGAGAGAGAAAGAGACATATATTGCCAGTCTTTTCCACTTCTCATTTTACTCAGTTCTGAGGAATTTAATTTCTTTGTTCATTTCTACATAAGAATATCATACGCAGAAGGCTTCCACGCTACACAAGCGGAACTGCGTACATTCTCTGTGCATTCTTTGGCTGTCGCAGCTCGAGCGCTTGTTCTCTCTGGCCTTATCGTATCGCCGGTCAGTAGAGCTTTGAAACCAACGTGTTTATCAGAACAGTATAAGCGGCACTCAAATATATCTAATCCTACGAACTATTTGTAAAGGCTTCTAGATATGCTAAAAGGTGTGCACAGTTTTCTTTTCTTTGTTTTCAAAAAGTGAAATTCGCCCGCGCTTCATCTCCAGAGCTGGCGAACCATCCGTGGGCCAACATGCTTAGTTTAACATGGACGTTATCTACAGGCTAGCCCGTACGTTCGGCGTTATTTCCCAGGTGCCACTACAACATGACAGGCGGAGCACCATGTGCAGCATTTCCACGCGCTGTTCATTCTTCTCTCGCCCTCAGCGTATACCGTCGCACCGCGGTGAATATGCAAAGCCAAAGTGACATTTTGCAAGTACGTTACTATGCGTGCGCTAGCAAGTGTACTTGCCAGGCGAATTACCCCGACTGCAGACTCCGTTTCGTTGATTGATTGATTCATTTGTGGGGTTTAACCTTCCAAAACCAGCCCTGATTGTGAGACGCCACAGTGAAGGTGTCTGGAAATTTCTACCACCTGGTGTTCTTTAACGTGCACTGACATCGCACAGCACACGGGCCTCAACATTTCGCCTCCATCGAAATGCAGCCGCCGGGGCCGGGATTCGATCCCGCGACCTTCAGATCAGCAGCCGCGTGCTGTAACCGCTAGACCACCGTGGCGGGGCGACTGTTTTGTAAGTCAGGTGCAAACCTGTGAACACCAGGCAAGCAGTCAAAAAGAAAATAAACGAATGGGAGGTGTATGACTCCGGCAAACGAAAGGTGAACATAAAATAAAAACTTGCATATTTTTATTCTTCCTGCACCAATACGAGCGTTTTCTTTTCTCAAAGTCATGAGAAATGTGTTACGATTTATGGCTAACAACGAGGCATGTATGGTTTTTCGCTCACTGCAAGCAACGCACTGCTTCACAGAAGTACACAGCGTACGCATGGCGGCTTTGGCAGCGTAGCACCTGGTGTGTGGAACGGAGCGTAGCAGAACGGACTACTCGTTCCTTTCAGCGGCCGTCCATGCAGTTTCCTTTGTTTCGCTTCTGCACTGCGACTCGTACATCGCAGAACCCACCATGGGACGGGGCACTGCTTAGAAGACGCTTTTGTGGTGCAGGTTCGCCTTCGCTGCAATGTTCCGGCACAGCCGCCCGATAAGACGCATGAAACGCAGGTACCTAGGCACCCAGGCAAGAAACACGATCTGTGGGCGAGAAGTTCGCTGGGAAACGTGCCAACCTACAGAAATTTGCAAAGTTTAACACATATGCGGTTTTTTAACTAAACACTGCGATAAACCTTTGCCACTCGTGTGAATAAGTTTACTGATGTAACGCAGTGACGTAATCAATTAAAGCAGTAAATCACTTTAATCAATAGTCGGGCTTAATGCATTGATAAAACGCATGTCACAAATAACGGCGTCGCTGGTTTATTGAATCTCCACGGGATACGGCTAGGGCGGTGTATTTGGTGTTGCTTTTTCAATATTTATTGATTTAATATATTTAATACATAAATATTTCACCTCATATTAGGCAAGCAAAATACAGGGCCGAAGCCGTCCCTGCGCAGGAACTACTTGTGCAATCGCGCCGCGTATATGATAACTGCTTGGCTGCAAACTCACAACGATGCTACGTTTCCTTGCATCTTTCTATAATAGGGCGAGTAATGGGGCGGACGTCATACTGCTTAGTCACGCGTGGCATATCGCAAACGATATATGTGGGACGTCTTGCCTTTTCTTGAGATTGTGCCGTGCCTTAACCACGTCAAATGCCGAAACTCACAACTTGCCACGCATTCCGTAAAGGCGCTGAAGACAAGGGTCTGAATGAGAATGATGGCCATCTCCCACAAGTGCACGCAAGATGCCCTTGCACGCCACGCACACTAAAAGCTTGTCTTATCGCGCCGCTTGTATGTGAACAAGGCTCCCTTACGCGGAAGAGCCGAAACGTCTTTTTAAATTCGAAGCATTTCTTGACGAACTCGAACTTTGATCCTATCTATCTATCTATCTATCTATCTATCTATCTATCTATCTATCTATCTATCTATCTATCTATCTATCTATCTATCTATCTATCTATCTAATCCGTCTGTCTGTCTTTCATAAACCTACCTATCGTGGATGTTTTATCGTGTATGTCCTAGATTTATATATCATGGACTTATCTATCGCTTTAAGGGGGAGGAGGACATTGAGGTGGCGGCCCCCCCTATTGGCGTATAGCCGTGCTCCCCGAAGGGCTGTAGAAAGAAGCGCTCCTTTCCACTTCCATGAATCGTGACACGCACTTCGGGTACCCTAGCCGGCCTGTAGCGTGGCTTGTCGCAAGAACACCGCCTGCGTGTGGTTAGCTGCATTACGGACGTGCGACATCGACGGTCGCGGTGATCGGCGCTAGCACTCAAGAGTTTCTCCGGGGCCATTCTGCATCTATAGTCTCGCACTCAATGTCAGAGAAGGATCTGGACACACTATGCGGTGTGCTCCGACGCATGCCGCCGGAAAAAGTGCTGTCGCTCACGAAAAGTCGAATTTGGTGGCTACCACATTTGAGAGGCATCCCACCCATGGAGGCTGTCGTCTCTATTCGACACGCCTTGGAGTCTCTAAACGCGTTCACAGCGCGCACTCACGGCATTGCCTGGCTGTACTGCTGGATCCCGAAATTCCTCTCACCGTGGCTATCGTGTGAAATTCGGAACTCGAAAGACCCACCGTCCGGCGAGTTCGTTCTCCACGAACGCCTGGCGTCAGCTCTGAAGCACCCCGGCGGCCACGCCATCGGCGCGAAGGAGAAGCGTGGCGACGTTATCTACGCTTGTGTCTTGGCCACGCGTCCTGGATCCACATCGCAGGATCACGACATCATCTGCTTGTGCTGTAACCCTTCAAAGTCTACGATGTTTGTCCATACAACACACGACAGGTTGAGGGTATATGAAGCTCTTTACGTTCTCCTGCGCGGTAATCGACGTGAAGGCTTCTTCGGCGAACTCCGGTTCGCTTTTTCAAGCGGCCCCGAGCACCTGGGCGACACCAGTACGGGCCGTAACAGCGTTGCCTTAGACGAGTTAGGACTCGTTCTGTGGAATTCTGACCAGAGAGAGAAGAGAGAGGAACCTAGCCTGCCCTCCGGTAAGAGCCTTTTTTTTCCTCTTTATATCAATGGTTGAAAGTGCGTGCGCGTCCTTTTGCCGGCTCCGCCACGCTGGTGTAGTGGCTATGGTACTTGGCTGCTGATCCGAGGGTCGCGGAATCGAATCCCGGCCGCAGCGGGAGCATTTCGATGGAGGCGAAATGCTGAGGCCCGTGTACTATGCGACGTACTAACGTCGCACGTCAAAGAACCCCACGTGGTCAAAATTTTCGGAGCCCTCCACTACGGCGTCACTCATAATCACGGCTTGTTTTGGGGCGTAAAACCCCAGAAATCAGTCAATCAATTCATTTGCCGTAACGTACTGTACAGCCAATCTTCAGCAATGGCAGCGATACACAACGTGACGGCCGAAACAGCGTTTACACTGGCCCTTCTGTGTGTACCGATGTGACATGATTACGTGAAGTCCTCGGACCGTAGGCTACGCTCCCGCATGTGAAATTGTTTCCATCAGCATGACGAACACATTCCCCATCCCCGAAGCGTTTGCTTTTATCTTGGCTGCGCTGTTAAAAAAAAAAAAAACTTTGATGATTGACAGCACTTTTTTTTCCGCTTCGTAGTTACCTCCGTATGCTTCGTGGCACTTATAGTGGTAAGAGAGGCGCTGGTAATTGAGCAGCTCCTTATCGAAGAGCCCTTATCCAAACTTATATAGGTAGGCAGGGCTACACCATGTGACAGTGCTGGCAGTAATAAACACTTAAGCGAAATGTTTCTTGTGCCTATATATTTATTCAACGAAAGGAAATTTGACCATTTGCAAAATAGTTGGGCGCATGAGCAGAGAAATCTCGCTAAGGGCGCCCTCTGTATGGATGGAAAATAAAACGCTTCCTGGGGGTCAGCCGGGCTACTATGCTACTGATGACGTGGCTGCGTTTTCAGCAATGCCAACTGATTGTGTACATACGCCTGCTCGAATTGATCTTCCAAGAAAACCAAGTTTACTTTTCTCAGATATCCGAGGAACAATTTGGTTCCTGTAGTAACTTTAGCGGAAAGGGTCCTTATGGGCGTCCTGAAGGTATAATAGAGTACTTCGTGGTGTTTCCTTTAGCCCAAAGGTGGCTACTCAAAACACCGAAGGAGAGGAGCCATCTATAGTGGTAGAAAATGTGTTCAGTGCAGTGAGAACAATCACTTTCATCTCGACATATTACCGTATTCACTTAATGTCCTTCACAATTCACTGTGTATAGTAAAATTTATGGGCTATAAGGCTTAGATAGCGGAACGCGTGAATTTGTTTATCTCTGAGCATACTTCCAGGTAAGGCGCACTTGTCGATGGAAAAGCAAAACATTTTGTACTTACGTCAACAAGACAAAATATCAAGAGATTTAGGTGACGTGTTCGCAGAATCAGCAGGAAATCTTAAATATCAGTAGATGTACGGGCGGGTAAACGAGTAACCGCGGCAACACCTTGGTCATATCTTTGCACCGCTATTGGGGTCACCGCTCAGAATACGTCAATCTAAAAAAACCCCGTATGCACAGATCTAACTTGACAGGAACTTGGCTTCCACCAGTCTCAAGACCGCTTCGCCGCATATCATAAATCGTACCTGACTTCCGGATGACTTGTGGAGGACTTGGACGGGCTGAAGTCGGCTCTCGTTTCAAGTCTTCTCATGGGCTAGCTTCGTGCTTCATTCCAACATGGCCGCCTCCCGAACAGACATCGAGCGGAGGTAAGCTGCCGTGAATGCAGCATTGGGAGAATCGCATCGCACGTCGAAAATTTCACAACCCGCCCTGCGTGACTGAGGAAACCGGATGGCGCTGTGCAACGAACAATACCTCGCTCGCCACAGGTGGACGAAAAACGCCGGGCGACAGCTTCTCGGTACGAAGCCTCGCCGAAAAAGCGGGGAGCACTGCAGAAAACAGCCTGTGCCTTCCACGCTGCAGTTACCGGCTCTCTGGTTTTGCAGCCCTGGTACGCTTCGAGCAGTCATCGATGGTCTCGTGCGGACTCCTCAGCCAAACGCATGTGCCGTGCATTTGGTACAATGACTGCTCCTCGCGAAGCCGCTGCGCTGGGCATTTTGGTGTGCTTCCGCAGTTTGCGAGATTTCCTAAAGTGATACGGGACTTCCGTGAAGTGTAACCGGATGCCTCCATGATGACGACGGGACTCATGTATTTTTACCCATTCCTCCCGCGAGGAATCGGTTTGTCAACCGTTCGCATCTGTAAACAATCCTCATGGTGAGATACACGCTTCGCTGAAAGCGTGATCACGAGCAAATTTTCTTGTTTCCAATCACTATTGGCCTTTATGATCGTATTAATGCTCAGCGTGCCGAACTTGACAGGCAGTCACCAACGAGAAAATACAAAAGCAGCGTGAATGATCCAGTAATCAAGGATATGTGCGCTTACAAATTTTATTGTCCTCTCGTTTGCTTGTTTTTCTTTTTGCAGATTCCTTATTCCACTTTTTTAGCTTATCCCACCATTTTCTTTTCATATTGTCGGTTACCGTGCCGCGTGATGCTCTAAGTGGTTATCCTTTATACGCTTCAAACAACGTGACATTCCGCGGTGTGCCCGTAGTCGTTCACGAGTACGGTCAGCTGGCTCTTTTCATATTTTGTAAAACCGGGTGCCGCCTTTGGTTGTAGTGCGTTCTCTTGGGATGAGATTGTACTCGGCTGCAACGTTACGGCGTCAAAGCCTGTTGACATGACAGCAGTGTCATTCCAAACGAAGCGCGGTGGCCGGCACGCAGGCTACCAAACCTGCTTTACTAGCATGGCATGTACGCTCTAGGCCTTTTGTTGTCTTCGTGGAACGTTTCACGCGAAGAAGACACTGTCTGCACGTGTACATCCATTCTGGTCATCTTGCGGACAGCGTGAAACGTCAGACCGAAACATGTCGTTCGGAGCGCGTTTCTCTTTCTTTTCGTTCGTTCTCTTCTTTCTTTTTTTTTTCAAATATACATTCCAACCTGGTGCGTTCCACTAGTTAGGTATTTTTTGAAAGGTTCGCGTCCTCAGATTACAGCAAGGACAGCTGCCGTTCTGTTGGAATGCCTACGGGAGAAAGGGAGGCGAGCTGCACCAAAAACCGATTATATGCGGTCGCACCAACCTGTAACATGAAGGTGGTGGCCCAGACGACTCACGAACGCCTTGGGGCAACCTAGAGCAAAAGCCGTTGAAAGACACCACGAAGGCGTACCGTTTCTTCTAGCTTCTGTATGGGCAATTATACATACTCGAAACAGGGCCGAGAGAAACGAAAACCGAAACAAGGAAACCTGTCCAGCTCTTGAAGACCACACTGAAAACCGCGGATAAAGGGCTCTTTCAGCAAGCAACACTGTATATCGCAGCAGCCGGCGTCGCGGGATGCAATAACTTGACCCAAAGCACACTTCAGCGTGTGTGCGCTCACCTATATTTCCAATAAGGCATACTTTTTTGCCGTACAACATGTCTTCCGCTAATTAATTTATTATTAACCTCGAACACACACGAGCAACCCGCGTTTGCGTTGAAGCACGGCCTTGACTTGCCCAAGTAATATTGGTCTGGTCAGGTCGAACGTCTATGAAACGCCAAAGCCGACTTGGCCGTTTTCAGGTCCACTTCGCGCTTCGGGCTGACTTCCGCAAGTGAAGTCCAGGCACGGTGCAAGTTACATCTATGCATGCGGGCGTAACATTCTATGACGTCACTGAAGGTTTCGTTGCGCTTCCACCAAGGCGGTGTAGGTCGGTGTCAGTCCTACGGGCGACGTGTCTCGATCGTGCGAACGAGGATTTAGGCGTTCGTTGAAAGTGCGTTAAAGTATATGTTAGACTTCTGCTGTGTAAAACACTGCGTGTTGACTGGTTTGCATAGAGACGAAGTATACAGCATGACTTTCTATATGGCATTAACATTTTGTGTCTCGACCGCTTCACAAGCAGGGAGGAGCAAAGTCTGCCAACTCGATTCCGTTGTGAGCTTACGTAGCTGCCATGTAGTTCTCAGGTCTGCCTGCCAAGGTCGGTCCCGGCTCAAGGAAAGCGCCTAAAGTGCTGACTGTAGTTGCTTCTGCATATAAATAATCTGCCCATGTTGTATTGGTTTAAACATACTTGTACATAGGATATTTGTCTTTCCGGTTAACCTGCCTGCCTTCAGCCCATCCCTCTCTCTCTTTGTTGTACATGAGGCATGTTGCTCTTTGAATATCTTGTCAATGTCCCTGGTTCAGGACAGCGTCGCACTGACTGTATGTGACAGAGCACCTATAGTACACAATATTAACCCACATCACCGGTGTCCAGCCTCGTTCTGGACGGAAAGAGAACATTGATAAATTTGTGGCGTTTTACGTCCCAAGACCGCCTACGATTATGAGAGGTCTCCGGAAATTTCTACCACCTGGGGTTCTTTAATGTGCACTGATGTCGTACATTACACGGACCCACGGTGCACGGGCCTCGGCATTTCACCTCCATCGAAATGCGGCCGACGCAGCCGGCATTCGATCCCGCGACCTTCGGATCAGCAGCCGAGTGCCATAGCCACTAGATTACCGTGGCGCGGCCAACGAAAAGAGAAGGCAGAACCCTGGGTTTATCTATATCAAGACTACTATGGCTATGGTGCATCATAGGACTATAGTCCCTTATACTCTAACAAGGCAGGGAAATAAATTTTTTCCTTTTTTGTTCACATACAGCCAACGACCCTCTCGTGGACTACTCAGCACCCATGCCTCCTTCGACTCCGTCGGATCCTGACGCCTACTCCGTCAGCGAAGACAGTGCCGAAGTTTGCATTGCAAAGATTGTTGCAGAGATTCAGCGAGAGTCAGGTAAAACTTGGAGGACGGTTCTGCTTCGTCTTGAAGAGCGAATACCATACCGTCACTGGGCTAAGTTCGCATCCCCTCCTCGGATTATGTTTCTTCGTACATTCAAATTACAGTCCGAGTTATCGAGCAGGCGAAGTCATAGTTTACTATTTATTTTTATGGCGGATTTTACTTTGAGAAAATAAATTTATTCACTAATTCATCTGTGCCATAGTGGAGGGTTTGCATGGTCGGGTGCTTCGGGAATCGTGGCGATACCTCGAGATGATGATTTCCGCCGCGGATACGCACTAACAGCAGGGTCCTTCAAAACTTCTAACAGTGACGCCGACAGCCAACCACTTGCGAAGCGAGATCCGTAGTGGTGTCGCTTTAGCAGTGTAACTAGGTAATTTTAGTTTGGCCGTACACATCTTCACGTTTACGGATACCGGTTTACCGTAAAAAGTGCACGTAACCAGCAGCGCTGGTAGCGACACTACATGATGCGAAGCCTAACCAGAGACAAAGAAAACCGTTATTACCATGGCTGACGCGTTTTTCTGGGCAGCAAGCCTAAAGAACTGGCCGTGAGATAATAATTAGCTCACAGTACTCCCCTTGTTTTTCTTTAACGAGAACGCTCATACGACTGGAAAGATAATGGAATGCACCCTGGTTAAATAAACCGCCGCTTGATGTCGCTAGCAGTTCTGTTTCTGTCGTAAACTCCTCCGGTAGACCGGTATCCGTAAACGTAAAGAAGTCTAAGGCCAAACTAAAATTCTCTAGTGTTCGTCGATGACTTTCCATGATACCTTAGCGGCCATGGCGTTCGCTTACATATACTCCGTTTCAAGAGCTGTTGACAGCGCGGTATAAGGTACGGGTGCCCTCAGCCAATCAGGGCCGCGCTTCGCAATTGTGTTCCTACCTGCATGTCGCTTCCGTGAACGGGACTGCTGGCTCCTGGAGCAGCCCCCCGCAGCCCTCATTGGAAGAGATAGCCCTACCTTTGCCAGTGCTACCAACAGCTTGTGGAACGGAGTATAAGCGCAAGTTGGGGCGTTATATTCTAAGCCCCTGCGGCTGCATTTTGATGTGGGCGAAGCACAAAGGACCTATACGCGTAGCTAAAAAATTACGCGAAGCCCTCCGCTATGGCAGGACCCATAATCGCACCTGGGCTTTGCCACGTAATGCCTAAGCAATTATCGTCACTACGGTTCGTCGGGTATGGGCTGGCATACCCCAGAATAATTTAACAACCAAGAGGTATACGACTTGTTGGGCTAGTCAGTATAAATTCAATAGCGAACATAGATGAAATTTCGTCCTCGGAACATCGCCACCGTGAGGCGGCGTACCGACGAGGGCCGTGTCCTTCACCAAAGGGCGTCATCAAAAAGGTATGCGGCGCATTGAAGGGATACGGATTGAGAATCTTGCAGCTCTTTTGTGTCAGAACAAAAGTTTAACAGCTGAAAACATCAGCACGACAAAATGCTCTAAAAAGGTAGGGGGAACATATATTCGAGAGGTTTTCTCTAGTGCTCTGATTGCTATCAGCCACTGGCAGAAGCTGCGATGACGTCACAACATCGTCACGCACACTGGAGTATATTCAGTAACTCTGTATAACGCGCATCGCCACAGGAGCCGCTGTGCCTGGCCATCTTCGTAGGCGCTGATCGCAGGGTGGCGCTTCAGAAACTTCGGGGAAGCCCGTTGCTTCGTCTCACGCGTGCTTTCGGTTTTGAAGCACCCACCAAGGTGGAATTAATGCCCATATTCTGCTACGTCCATACAGGGGCTAGATCACGAATTGATGCTGTGCAAGTGTGCGACTGCGCGCTTCAAACGAACAAGGCCAGCCGGCAGGATGCCCGGCGTGGATGCTTGGACGTATACGTCACGCCTTCCAAGTCTTGTCGGCTGGGCTGCTTGGCGTACGTTCGCGAAAACGTCAAAAGTCAAAACCACCCGCTGAAATATTTAAGCAACGGCTTCTTTTCGGTGTGACTGCACACTGAGAACGCATCTTTTTCGTAAAGCTTTTCCGATTCTGCGGCAGTATTCCTTTAATGAGGCTGTAAAGGCAGTTTCAAGATGCATAAGAGAAACGCCAAATAGAATTTGGCTGTTTTCAGTCAACTACGGCTAAACAGGAGGCTGTTTTTAGACATACACCATGCGAAAGTCAATGGGATCGCGTGCATCATACAATTTCTATATATGTGCTTGTCGGTATGGATCATGTTCAATATTATTGCCTTTGCGTAGTTTTCCTGGTTGTTTCAACATATTGCTTTAATGAAATTCGCTTGTATTGCAGTCATGCAACAGACACAACCGAAAGTTGCGAAGCCTCTTCGATTCTCAGACATACTGCGCTTTGTCCCTAATGCCGACATTGTTTTACATATGAATAGTGCAGGTTGTTGTTGTACGGCGTGTACACGCGCTACTTTTTGAGCATAACTAATCTCAATAAGGGTGACATCGGTGTGCGTTCTCTTAATAAAGGTGACAGCCCCGCCGCGTTGCGACTATAGCTGTTGCCTCAGCTGCCTGTTTGACAGGTCGCCGCTTTCTTTTGCGGAACAAGAGGCGTGAAAGCCAAGCTGCGTGGCCTCCAGCACCTCACGAGTACCTATGTACTGGCACTTTGCCGAATTTTCTTGCTCCCTATAAGCTACGTCCTGTATATTGGAAAACAACTTAGTTAACTGCTGTTATAATTAGCCTATGGAATTTAGGAATCCAGATTAGTCTTTTTGGTGGATGTGAATGGGCCTTCAGGGAACTTTTCATGGCCGTATTTACGTAAAAATGGTTCCAATAGAGCCTCGTCAGGATGTGGCTTTGTGTAGGTCTTTCCACTTTTCTTGTGCAGTTCGCTTTACAATTTATAGACCGTCGCCGCCCAGTCCACGCAACAAATGAATTTGCAAATCTGCACTCCTCGGAATTTTTTTCAGCGAAATCGAAATGAATTTGGCTTGTATTATGCCGTTTTAAAATAATTTCTAATAGTGAACTTTTGTTGTCTTTTCTTTGTGTAGTCAAGTTCTTGTAGGACACCATGTGAGCAACGATGCCGAGTTCAGAGCACTCCCATTTTCGAGACTGCGACGTGGCTTAAAGTTCGATACATGTCATCTACACGGACGCTACCAGCATGGATTACTGCCCTCTTTCATCAAAATGTGGAATCACTGCTCTAACATGCTCCAGTTGTGCATTTCTGCGATACGTCCAAGCTACCATATAGTTCACTGTGTGTCCAAGTAGAAAACTGAACAGACTGTTTCCTGTAACTCAAGAAACACAAGTGCTGCGCGATTTCTTGTATGAACCAAATGTCTTTAGATCGATGCTGAGGGACAAGTTGATGAGTGGACTGAATGTGTGACAAGGTTGCGACAAGAGCACGCGGCCGAAGTGACTGACTGCTTATGTTTAAACGTGACCAGCGTGCCCCATACGCGATGTCTGTTGACCGCTGTTGTATACACTGACTCGGAAATAAATTATTTCTCAAACTTTTTCATTGCGTGCGATGATTTTACGACAGGCTACTTGACCGGCTATAGCACCTAAGCCGATGTAATCTACCGGGGATTTCAGAAGATTTGTCGCAAAAATTGCACGCACTTACAAAAATTAATATTCCCAAAATTATTTTCGGAGCTGCATTGTTCGCATTGGCCCGCCCCATAAGATGAGTTAGAGGGCGTATTTGAACTCATTAACAATAAAGGACTAATGAACCTTCAAATAAGCACGGCAAAGCACTCGAACCTTACGTAAGCACCGGTATCCATGACAGCATTCATGTACCTACCTGATCCCTATCGCTTTTTTCCTTATCGCCCCGGTTCCGTTAACGAACGTTAAGGGCACTGAAATGGTAATCAGTGCGAAAAGCTATCATAAGGTATGTTTGCAGATACTGGAGTAATTTGTTCACGAAGCGTGATAAGGGCACAGGGAAGATAAGGAGAACAAGCGATACGGATAACGTAGGTTTGTGAATACGTGCCTCGCATTAGGCGTATTCGGAATAAGCTTCTTGAATGTCCCGTGCCGGAAACGAGGGATGCTGTACCACATCCTTAATCTGATGTACTCAGTTTCTGGCTATCAAGCATTGAAACACTCAGCGACAGCGTCTACTATTGTCGAGAGATTATTTGGCCGAAGTTGGTGTTCACACAGGCGGTATTCATCTCACGCGCGGATGACGTCTCCGATTGCAAAGTATGTAGCAAGCAGGCTAGTCCGCAGCCCTCCATCCACCACCCCCTCCTCCTAGAAAAACAAGGAAAGGAAATATGCGAGAAAGCTGGTTATAACTTTTTCCGTGCGCAATTTTGCTTGACACTTCCGAATGAGAAATGAACACACAATTCCCTAAAGCGTGGACGTTAGATCACACTATCGGTAATTTTTTCCCTTTTATCTCAGCTAAGATATCGGGGAAAGGATGACGGAGAAACCGATCTATTTGCTTCCAGCATACTCACTACTCTGTGCCTCGAGTATAATAGCACGATTATTCTATCGCAGTTCGAGGTCGAGAATAAGGCCGAGGATGTGCCGTGCGTCCTATCAAGTGTTTGTCTCGTAGGAGAGAAGAGCAAACCCGTTCTTGCTCTCGAGCAACAAACCACTGCCGCGCTCAGTTCGCTCTTGCCCTCAGCCAAATGATAGCGCTTGTGCGTAGGCCAATACGCAGTAAAGTGCAGAAAATGTTTAGCTCAATGTTGCGGGTGCGGTCCCCGCAGCCATGGCTGCCTTCCGATAGCACGATGGAAAGAGAGAGAGAGAGAATCCGCTCTTTCTTGACTTCTACGAGCTGCGGCGTTCCGCCCACACTTGCCCTCAGACCACCACTACATGATAGTCATTATGCGAAGATGAGTATGGAAAAGTGTTTAGCTCGAAGTTTCCCCTTTAATGACTCTGGAAGCGTCGACACCGCATGCCAAATGCCAGTTATTTTACAACTGATGATAAAAGAATAGTGTCGCTGTTCCGGTGGTGTTCACAGCGTGGAACTGGCTCGAATTTTTTATCAGGAAGAAACACTTCAAGTACGCTAGGAAAGAAACGAGAGGCATTTCAGCACGCAAGTGATCCAAACAGCTGCGAAGAAATCTGTGCAACCCTCCTGCACGAAGCGAGGCCCGACGGCGAACTGTACGCAAACTGTATACTGGGTATCACTGAGACCGATATTTAACTTTACGTGGTGTCGCGATAATTTGCATCCGCACATTAGGTGCCCACACTCGGAGAGCACACTTTTTTTGTCGCAACATATATGACAGCATATCAAATTTGGTTTTTCTAATTTTGCGACCTAAGCCGCGATTAGATAACGAGAGGAGCCGTAGTGTAGGGCTCCGGAAGCTTCGACCACCTGGGGTTCTTTAAAGTGCACCGACATTCAACGGCACACGGGGCTCAACATTTCGCCTCCACTGAAATGCACCCACCGCTGCCCGGACTCGGTTCCAGGACCTTTGCATTGCAGCCGAGTGCGCATAACCACCGCGTTGCGGGGCAACAGCATATCAGCGTCGTAAAAGGCAACCGTCGTACATTGCCATTCTTTCCTGTTCAATGGCGAGAACATTATATTTCGATCTGTTTACCCGCCAGATGTACGTGACTTCCACTGATGTCATCGTGGTTGCTGAGCGCTTGAAACGTAACGCTGGTACTATGTACACAGTGAAGCCCTGAAACAGAAGCGCGATGTGCCTCTGAATAGATTAGACGTACACGTAAGGTTTACTGATGACATCAACGTCCAATATGTGTGGTTTGAGACATAATTATTCAGAAAAACCCCATACAACACAAGGGTACCCACAAGACCGTGAGCAGAGCTTCAAACCGGATATTATATTATCGGTCGCGCTTCATGTATAAGACACGCCATGCGTAGAACACCGACGCAGCGTGGAAATATTCCTTTCGGCATCACCCCCCTCCCTCCTTTGTTTATTCTTTTCATTCACTTAGCTAATGATTTCTATCCTGCTGAGCTCATATCTCACTTACATCTCAAATGTGAACATTGGGGGGGCGCTGCTGCATCTGCACGTCCTTTATCATACACGATGCTTCCTGATAGCGAATGGCGCAGTGTCCGCGGCACTGAACTGTCGACGCAGCTGCTTATCCCACAGTCCTGGAAAACGCTTAGCTAAATCTTCAGCGCCTTTGGCACTTGAACCCTACCAGCGTACTCTCTGGCCGCGAGCGACTTTACATCGCCAACTGTCGACAGGCTCAATACCACCTACACCTCGTACAGCCAAGAAGAACCAGCGGCCAAGCTTCATTTCCAAAACAAGGATTTCGGGGGCCACAACGACCAGCATGTCAGTGGAGGACATAGAGAAGCTGTGCTTCCTCTTTAACCGCGTCCCGATAGAAAAGCTGCACTCCATGGACGACCACTTGCTTCCGCGGCTTGAGCCGATCAGAAGAGCAAGGCCGTCACCTACCGTCGACTCGATCCGCCGCTGTCTCAGCGCTCTTCACGACGAGCAGGAACGACTTCAGTGCATGGCCAAACTGTACGCCTGGCTCATACCACGAGGCGTTTACGGCCCCTGGGCACTGTATCGCTTCAACGAGGTCTCCGCCGATATCGATCCCCCAGCAGTGCGTGAGAAGCTAGTGGAACAGTTCGGCTCCTTTGAAACCATTGCAGCCCACGATGTACTCGACGAGGGAATTACCTTATCCTGGGTGATACTGGCGAAAGAGTTTCCCTCAACGTACAAACCAGTGTGCTTTCACATGTGGCGCGGTTTGCCCTTCCTGGCCGTGCACGCACCTGGAATGACTTATCATCATGCCACGAACTGGCCGGCCTTGGCCTCGGTCATGGGTCGCTTGGAGAGGATCTTCTACGGCTTACTGAACGACCTCACGGAGACGAACATCGAGGCGAAATTTTTCTCAAAGATTTGAGTGACCGGTTTCCGTAGGACTGCGTTAGGATGAGCGCAGGGAACAAGACAACAGCGAACACCGGTTATCTCAAGCGCTTATCGGATGCGTTTTACTTGCGAGCGTTTGTGTACTGTTGATAGCGTCGGGACTGGCGGTCTTGTATGTCTAATTTCACCGAAGCGAAATTCGCGTTCACTAGTTTATCTTATAGCAAAGCTCAGGTGCCACGTTTCCACCTGTATTGCATTTTTTAGCCTTTTTCGGCAACCTAAATCCACTGTGCTTTCATCAATAAAAAAAAAAATTCGTCCGTCTACCTTGCTTGTGGAACACGCTGCGGGAATACAGCGATAACTGCACTTTGCGGTGGCAAGCATTTCCTACGTAGCATTCTTGCGGTACATGCGCCAACATTTCTGCCGCGTTCGTGGAGCCTGTTTTGTGACACTCCTGGCTGTGGCTCCGCAAGCCTGTCTATTCGCGAAGCGAATTTACAGCAGTTATTTCAGTCAACTGAAAAAGCAAACACCGTCCTATTTCCTAGTTCAGTGGATCTTAAATTCTCTGGGTGCGCAAACTTCCGTCTAAATTCACAGAACCGCCATTAAAGTCACAGGCTTAACGGATGAACAGATTGCTTAAAAATAAGCATTATTGGTTACTTCAAGCCTCGCAGCTGGCTTGCCACAGTTATTTGACACACTGCATGAGACATCATAGTGGGCATGCATGTTACGCGAGTCATGATGGAAGCGAGGTGTGCAGCTTCCAGATGCGTCCGCATAAAGGTTTCTTTAGTGCTCTTTCGCATGGTTAGTCTCGCAAGAAATGCCGTATATAGCTGCTCAAAAATACGGGTGAACGAATTTCACCGTACGGAAGCTCAAAATTTCCGAGCTGTGCACAGGGTATGTATCGTACGTTGCGCACCGCGTAAAGGATGGGTTGTGTGTACTTCGTACGCAATAATTTCGTCGGCTACAGCGCCACGATGTTCAATGCCGCTGTACACAAACACGCGTTCTTTCCAAAGAAATATTTGAGAGTTTTAAAGTGTCCGCCGACATTAATTTTGCTAATTGGCCTAGCCACAGGAGTTAGCGACCTGGATGAGCGGCGCCATTCGGTGGTGGAGAGATAAACCACACCCTTCTTGCAGGGAACAAATTTATTCTATTTGATTATTCTCGTAGATTTTTGGTCGGTGTTACTCCGAACGTGTTTGTAGTAATTCAGACCTTTTAAAAAAGTGTTTAAGAACGCTTGACCTTTTTTAGTGTGCAGTGCCATCACCGTCACATTATCGCACGCATTGTGCAAGTTGTGCAACTAAAACGTCTTGGGATCGTGGTACGTTACATAGACGCTGAAACCAAGCTTTACTCCTGAAGTTGAGATACGTGAGCAAGAGATTGATTTGAATAACGAGGATTTTTTGTGCCACAAAACACATGTATTTGTAGAACTTGTTAAAGGCATTGTGAAAAGAATCCAAAGCTGTTCGGTTGTGATTTTCACTGTATAAATAAGCGTTCCACATGCTGACTCCCAAATAAGTCGGCGCAATTTTTGGTGCATATTTAACAACGCCCGTTCGAAATCCAAACTTTCGTGCGTTCCCGAAACGACCATGCGACCACACAGGCTGGCATAGACACTAATCGGTGACGTTTCAGTGACGTAAACAGAAGACAATTAATAACGTAAGCGACTTTGGTTTGCTCTAACGTAACACACTTAATAGACTAGAAAGTGATCACACAGTTGTACGCCATGTGGTTGGGCCGTACGGAAGCTAAACTGGAAGACGCTTTGTTTTCCCACAGTCTCAGAGGGCGGGTTAATCTCAGAGGCCACGGTAGCGACTAAGATGACGTCAGCTGCCGAATGTTTGGGAATGAGACTGTGTGAAATCGGAACCGCGTTTTTATCGCTTTAAATCAACCCACACGACGGAATGAAACAGTGTATATTATTACAAACTAGAGGGCCAGGATTCCTAATAGAGCCGTCGCACAAGATATTAAGGAACCATTTCACGACCCCTTTAATTAATATTTTAGCCTATAATAAGTATAATAACTTTTCGTAATGAGATGATATTTTTAGCACTTTTCATGGCCTACGTACTTAGGGCATTTAAATGAACAAACTGAATAGCGCATCTCGGTTCAGAACGAAGCACGAGTACCAAACAGACGCGCGCTGCATATCGAACGAAGAAAAACGTGCACGAAATAAATAGACGCGCCACCGCTCGCTTGGATTCAAAATGGCGTTGCAGCGGCCAATGGTTGTCACTATACCCTGTATAGAGTGGTTTCAGAGTGGATGTACAGAGTGGATGCGCTCCACAAACTTTATTTCTATACGACCATTTTAAGCATAACTTGAGGGATTCGTACAAACACCCGGCATGACGTGGTCGTATTGAGAATGCTTTTCAATTCGATTTATTCAGTTTAGTTTCGTTCAATATAGCGGAACATTGTTAGTTACGAGAACTGACGGGGGGAACCTTCCAATACTGAAACACATGTAAGGTGTCAAGTGCAGCATAAGAAGGGAATAATACATTTATAAAAACTTACAGGAAAGCTAGAAGAACGCGAGATTGAAAAAGAAATTAAAGCGAAAATTAATGAAAAATGAAAGCGACAAAGAGCAGAAAAAGATCATGTCATGGAGCAGGCCGGAAAATAATGTTTGCAAAGAGGGTTTTCTTTTCTATATAAACAATAGAGACGCAATTTTATTTCTAAAACGAGTGAATATGTCGTTTGGTCGTCAAGAGGTACCGCACGCAACATAATCTGCACTAGTGCTTGCATTATAATGCAGGCATTCATTTGAGTCGCGCCTTCTTACGGCAGCGTCAATTACAAGACAGCTCGCTCATCGCCCATCCCAGGACCGTAACCGGCCTTCTCTTTCGGCAAATAATCGATTACGTCCAAACCACCGAGGGACTTCCTCACCCGATCACTAGGGAATATATACGATGGAACTCGCGATTGGCGAAAAAAAACAACAACCACGTCCTTTTCGACGTTGAAAACCATAAGTAAGAGAGAGAGAGCATGTGTGGGAACTATGGAGTGAGACAAAGAACATCTTTATTTTCTCTTCAGTGAATCCTCGGGGTTACGCAACTCCCGCATATATAGGTGTCGGTAAGAAGCACAGTTCTGGCCGCCTGCCCCCAGAAATGTCTTCGGCTTGCTGGACAGTCCGCAGCGCAATCTGTGCGTTTCGCGGACAGCGAAACATTGTTTGCGAGGTTTAATAGTAATGATAATTTCTGGTCTTTTACGTCCCCAGAACCAAGATATCATTACACGAAAGAAGCCGTAGCCGAGGACTCGGGAAATTTCGACCAGCTGGGTTTCCTTACCGTTCACTGACATCGCACAGTACACGGGCATCAAGCATTTCTCCTCCGTCGAAACGTAGCCGCTGCGGCCAGGATTTTATCCCGCGACCTTCGGTCAGCTACCGAGTGCCTTAGCCGTTAAACCACCGTGGCGGGCCTATTTGTTATTCCTGCTAGCAAGAAAAATCTCGGGATAATCCTTGGACATGCATGCCACTTGTGAAGGTTACGCTAGATGGTGAGGGAGTGAGAAACTACGGTCCCCACCATGGCACACATTTGTTTCAATTAGGAGCACTTTAAGGTATTCACAACACGAGCACATATTGCAGAGCTCACCCACTCAGCTTTTATGCACTATATTGGAATTCATGCGGCATGTTTCTTAGTTGATGCCGACTTGACCCTCGCAGATGAAGTTGTCGATAGTCTTTGAGCGTGAGTGCTCCCGTGAAGCTCCAGTGGACACCCTTCGCCTGCTTCTGTGCTTTAGCTTTGCTGCAGTTAGAAAGAAACCGGTAAACACTCAGGCAACGAGAATTAAATTCATGCAAAATTAATTACTCGCCACACTAAGTATAGCCTAATGAATTCACTAATTAATGAGCAAAAGCAAGTTTGCAAACGCTCAAGAAGGTGCACGCATACACGTCTAGGCAGCATCGCGGCGAAGCTTTCTTGCAGGAAAACCCAGTGATATAGCGAAAAGTGAATGCACCGTCTGGTTGAGAAAAAAAAAAGAGATGAAATTGGGGTATGTTTTACAATACTAATGAGCCAGAAATTGTCAGGTGAATAAGAACAAGAACGTAATGCAGTTGAATATCACCTGCACCGTCTTCGAAAGAATCAAAAAGGCATCAGAGTGCACTAGTCAGGTTTAACTATATCAACGAATGGCCATAAAAATATGCAATAATTGGATCAAATTGCGTGGATAGTGGTCAGAACTGCGTAGCAACAAACGCTCGTCTAATCAGTGCGCTTATAGATTTTTAGACTCGTTTTTACAGAAAACGATCATGAAAGAGAAAATTAGCATCCACCCGAGGTGTAGCACAAGGCTACAAGGAAATTCATACGGATTTATCAGAAATAAAAGCTCCCTAGTTGCCGAAAAATTCCTCCTGGTCCGGGGAACTCATTTGTCAGAATACATTTATTTGGCACATAGTTTGGCCTATCTGCACCAAACCTTCTGGCGCCCTATACCATGCCGCCTATCAAAGTCAAAGTCCAAGAATCAATAGTCCGTGCACTGTTCCTTTTCTTGATTTACACTAATATGTTATCAACGTATTTTCTTTCCTGACCCACTACGCCTCTTCTTGTCCTTTAACACTACACCTATGGTTTGCCTTTCGACGACTCGCTCAGTCGTGCTCAATCTAAGCAGCTGAACATTTTAAATCATAAGACAGGTTTCTGCGCCGTATGTAAGTACGGGTAGAATGCAGCTGTTAAATATTTCGAGTAGAGTGGTAAACTACGTTTCATCATCCGATGTAGCCTGCAAACTGCACTTTACCTATCCTTAGTTTCATGTTCCGGATATTCGACCAATATACTTGTACTAAAGGAGTAGTGACATGACACAGAGAAATGTTCATATTGGTGCTGTAAATGAAAGCACTCTTGTCGAAAACCATGAAGAGTGCGCCGTGACGCCCTAGAACACATCGAATATATTTTTGGTACCCCCTACTTTAGAAATGCTACTTTGGTTTCGGTGTCCAGGGATGGTTTCATAGTGGAACGTCAACACAGTCTAAGGGCCTATTCTCGCTCAGCCCGCACTCCGTACCGCACGCGTGCGGAGGGCGTGCGGAATGGTGAAAACGGCTGTCAAATGGAGCGAATCCCGAATTATTGAAGTCGGCGGAGCCACGCAAGTCCCACCAAGTTCGATATTTCGCGATCCGTGCATTTGACAAGCATTTTCAGCTTTCCGCACGCCCTCCGCACACGTGCGGAACGGAGTGCGGGCTGAGCGAGAATTGGCCCGTAGTCACGTACTAGAAGCAGCAGCTACGGCTGCTGGCCATGCAGACAGCGATAAGTGAACTATCGTCCAGCGGTTCTCACAGGGATTGCGGTGACCTAAGCTCTCTGTTCACATGTCAAGATGATGTCAATTACACTGGGGCTGGCTTGCAGATGCTGATCGAAGAATACATAAAAAAAGCGAAATAAAGTATATTAAAACTGTCTCATGGCTCCGGTATGTGGAGATCGTTAACGCTGCATGCAAAGAAAGGGGAAAAGATGACGCTTTTCCACGCCTCTGAATTGTTAGTTCTGCTTAGTTAGACAAGGTAGCGACCCCACTCAGGTAGGATATTGGGAATCAGCGTAACCGCAGTTAGCCGGTTACGCCGATTCACCGGTTTAACTAGAAATTGTGGGAGATGTCTTTGCGCCAGGCTAAAATTAGACATGGTTGTGGTGGTGATGAGGATAATGATGACAGCATTATACTTTGCACTATTCTGCTGGAGATGGTGGTGATTAACAACGGCAAAATATTTATTGCCACAATTGCCTTATAAGCATTCAAAATTGCTGTTTAAAATTAATTTATGCAATTGGATGAGGTCTACGTTAACTGCCAGCACACGAAGGCACGACGACGTACATTACAGGCACCTTAGTGCTATCTGGACGACCATGTTTTTTTTTTTTTCTCAGCACATTGCGGACGGATAAGTATTTACCTTAGAGATGTTGGAACTCCTCGCTAACGCTTCCACTGGACCTTGCCGTCTCCGTGGAATGACGCACGGCGCTCTGGTGGCATCATATCAGTAAATGATGCTGCATAATTTCCAGTGACTTCTTGTTCTGTGTGAAACACACAATGAAAGCTGCTTAGGGACGTTGTTTTACGGAACATCATTCACTGATTTGATCGATTTGTGGGGTTTAACGTCCAAAAACCAGTTCCGATTATGAGAGACGCCGTAGTGGAGGTCACCGGAAATTTCGACCACCTGGGGTTCTTTAACGTGCTCTGACATCGCACAGCACGCGGGCCTCAACATTTCGCCTCCATCCAAATGCGAGCCGCCACGGCTGGATTTGATCCTACGACCTTAGGATCAGCAGCCGAGTGCCATAACCGCTAGACCACCGTGGCGGGGCTGAACATAATTTACTGTGGTAAACAATAAAATGGGAACAATTGTTACTATAGGTTCGTAATTTTCAACAAATAGCTCACACAAGCCGCTATTGCATTAGCAGGATATAGTATATGCGCCGTTTTAGACCCGCGATACAAGTGTCGGTTAGAGAACTTTGGTAAATCACCTCTAATGCTGCACGGCTGGCTAGTGCCGCTTTGGTTGGACAGGTGCTGGCTAAATACGGCTCTTGTTATAAAACGCGAGCATGCACTTAATAACTTCTCAAGTACTTAGCCACCTTCTTAGAGCCATTTTACTAGCCTGAAGAATTTGAAACAAATGCTGCCGTTAGTCACAGACGCTTCTTCTTTTTATTTTGTTTAGTATTTTCACTTGCTAACTACTTAGTCACTTATACGTTTCCAGGTGATTTTTATGTCTGCTCCTGGATAATAACCATCCGCACAGTATATCTGTAGCTACAATTATGATTTGTTCGTTATGATTGATAATGGCTTTGTGCGCCGTCGCACGTATATACAGTTTTTTTTTTCACTATTTGCAAACATGCACCCAGAGGAGCTTCCGGTTATTAGCATTCGTATGGGGGCCGCTAAATGTAGCAGCCGTAAAATAATATGGCGGGTAGCAGCAGTTCAGTTAACGGAAGTCCTGCTACTCGCCATATTTATGGTTAGCAGGTGAAAAGATATTGAAAATATATTTTCACGTGCTACCAATAACTTCCACAAGCAATCGGTGAAGTGTATAAGATATAAGTTATATAACGAGTATTAAAGTTGGGCTATACAGTAAATGTATATCATGTTGGCTTGCAGTTGCATTGTCGTGCAAATACAAGCTTGAATTAGTCCAGTCCACTAATTTCAGCAGGCGGTGAATTTCACTATACCTGTAGACTTTCACTACTGTAAATGCTCGAAGGTATTGATTTTTGAAGCTGCTGTAAATATATCCTTAGCAATATCTCAGTGAATGTGCATACCTGTGTTCAAGAGTGCAGTTTCAGTTTCATCAAAGCTGTGATGTGTCCCATGGCGCCCTGTGATTCACTGAGGGAAATGAAGTGCGTCGGAAAGCTGTTTCTACGCGGAACTTTCGATGAGAGAATCTGAGGAAGACTATTTATTTATTTATTTATTTATTTACACTTCACCTATACATCACCATAAAGATTTTAGTAAGAGGTCGGGACATGGGTCACAGCATTACACAGTTAGCATTCAAAACAATGCAGAAGATGATTAAAAAAACAATAAGCTGGGAGTTATACAATATGTAAAAACAACATTACAGTCATGCATATTAGACAACAGGATGCCTGAAGAGTCATTTTATGTTTGGAATTGGCATTCTCCACTAGTAAGACATCTATACCATCGAACAAACGCTGCAAGTCACCGCAGTCACCACTTAAGGCTCCGCTTAAGTTAAAGCTCAAAGTCGTCAGTCTTAGTTCCAACACTGTGATCTAGTGCCTATGGCACTTGGTTGCTCATCCGAAAGTCGCGGGATCGAATCCTGGCCGCGGCGGCTGTATTTCGAATGTTGAGACCCGTGTACTGCGCCACGTCAGTGGACGCTAAAAGAACCCCAGCTGGTTGAACTTTCCGGAGCCCTCCGCTACGGCGTTTCTCATATTCATCCCGTGGGTGTGGGACATAAAACGCCAGAAGTTATTATTATTATTATTATTATTATTATTATTATTATTATTATTATTATTATTATTATTATTATTATTCTCTTCAGTATCATTTTAATATTTCAAATCCGCAAGAAAATTGAATCTCACGGAATGGCTTGTCAGGTTCCAGTCTCCCGTGTCTGTCTGCAGTAGCATCCAGAATGGGTCCCAACTCGTCCGACGCACCGCTTCCTGATCCCATGCTGACGTCACACGAGCGCTCGGGGGCTGCAGAATATGAGAAGCGCAGTTCCCCTACATAGTCGCCGGGCATTCGAGAGCGATCCCTTCTCAACAGCGATTGGAGAACCAAAGCCACATCAATACGAGACTGATTACGGACAACGTTGACGAAAATACGCGGCGTATCACGAACTACGCACAAACAGATGACGTCGTGCTCTAGTGGAGTAAACTCCGGATGCGTAGCCATCACGCACGCGTAGATCCTGCCTCGACTCTCGATCTTTGCGGCCATGGTATGGCAGCCCAGATACCTCAGAGCAGATGCCAAGCGTTCGTGAAGAATGAAGTGCCCTCTCGAAGCGACACCAGCAGGGTCGACTCGATACGCCCTCCATGCGGAGAATGCTCGCCGCTCCGCGAGGCAGCAGTACAGCCAAGCTATGCAGAAGACGCAGGCATCGCGCGAGTTGAAAGCTTCCAGGGCAACTCGAATCGAAGTGACTGCTTGCGCAGGCGTGGACCCGCTCAGATCGGGTAGCCACCAGATATCGGCCTCTTTGAGAGATAGCAGCGCTTCCGGTGACATTCGGAGGAGTACGCCACTAAGCGCATCCAGGTCCTTCTGCGTCAAAAACAAAAGAGAGAGAGACGTCTGCAAACACTGTTCGGCATAACTTTCGGTGGCTGCGTCCGTCGGCGTGACTGCTCCCTGCCACACTTCTTTGGCGCCGTACTCGTTCCGATACCTGTCTGCCATCACAGCGCAGTTGTACGATGGCAGAATGGTAACTTACTTGCGCAGGGCGACAGTTGGCGTAGCAGAGAAAGTATAAGTGGATCACAGCGCTCGCTGGGTAATGCTAGTTGAGGTCTAACAGGTCAACAGCACTTTGCCAAGTGGACTTTCACGGTAGCCACTTAGATTCTCTGGTGCACGTCGGGTCTCACTTGTGGCGTTTCTTCGATTCCAGCACAGCTATCTTCGGAAGCCAGGGGTGGTCCTGTTTCTTGAAAACAGAAGACCCTGATGATTATCGGGGCTACGATACTCGTGAGACTACAACGCGTACATGTTGAAGCTAAAGCCTTCTTGTTAGATGCCACCTCGCACGGTGGACTTGTCATTCGGACCATTTAAGACTGAAGTCCCTGGGTGAGCATGCCACGGCTTTTGGGTTCATCGCCTTATCGGTTCTGCGGCTCATTCGTCGAAGATAACTCCCAAGTCATGGCGACGTGATGCTGGTCGGTGTAAAGTTCATGGAGTATCTGCCGAAGCGGCCTTTTCCGGAGAAGTGCAATCACTCGAACGCTGTTGTTGTTGTCGATAGCATGTTTTGTGACCCGCGCAGCCATTTCCGCGACTTTTTTTAGCTATGGTGCCTCTCTGGGCGTCTTCCTACACTTAAATACCGAGCTTACCCACCTAAGTCACGAACACTTTCGTGGTGGCGTCAGTTAAGCTATACAAGGCAATGTCTGATATGCTGAAGTATTTTTATTGCCGTCCTCAGCAACACACAATGAAGCGCAAGCATTCAAGTTTCCACAGCGATGAGGTTCAACTCAAATATCGTGCACCTTTCATGCACTACAATGTCCACTGTACCTGTCATGATATATGAAACTAGCGGTTCATGAGAATGCCCATTTTCATATTTCATACGGTGATGTGTGATGCATGCCGTAGGAACATATATACCTAAGGAGACGTGTATCACAAGGGAAATGAAGATGCGACAGACAAGGTTGTCTACAGTATTTGCCCATTTTGGTCACTCGGAATGGGTCATGGAAATACAGACCATACGCAGACGCTTTCGCACCGTGTAAAACTTTTTGACATGCATACGGCAATCCTCTCCATCGGCTTTTAACACGAGAGAATTTGTGTTCCATGGCATGGTGTAGTAACTCTTCGGAGATGCTGCATCTCCACTGGTAGGCCATCTATCACACAGACGTTGTTGACGTTCTTGATATTTGAGGACCTTCCAGTGTTTGTTAGAAGCTCATAAACTTCGATCTTTCTTTTTTTTTTATCTTCGTGCACTGTCATGTTTAATCTCCACCTGTTTCCGTTCTCATTCATAGAACCTCATATCCTCCCCGCCCTCTATCGCCACCCATGTGATCATTATGAGTCTGTCACTTCCTTTCAGGCCACCGTGGAAAATTGTATCCAGGATTCACCGTTGCTTTGTAGTTTTGGTTACAAGATGTCGTCCGGAGGCAAGGATCCTCGAAACAAGGCTTGTTTTCCGGGAATGTACATTCCGGAGTTATCTGATATTGACCGTTGCAGTCCTTCAGAGGTCTTATAGTTGGATCCGTGGTCGCTCCGTAAGCAAGAAATTTTTCCGTCGAAGTGTACTCTCACATCAAAAGACGTATTTATTTGTAGGCTTTTCAAGTCACAGATATTATCCGAACGTTGCGAAGGGAGGAGTTTATCTTGTAATGTTCACTTAATTGCTGCGACCGTCCGTAGCCGTGCAGAAATGCGGACCACATTTTCCTCTTCGAACGCAAATGTTTGATTCAAGCGATTCGAGCGCTGCACAGTCGGCCAGACAACACAGACACGGCACGCGGCGCGTAATAAATTCGCGATTCCATCTAAATGCTCGCCATCTAGCGGGCGCGCCTGGAAATAGGCTATCCAGGGCGTGGCCTCCGCGATCGGCTGCGGCAGTACGCCGTTACTCGCTGCTGCAGCCGATCACGGAGGCCACGTCCAGGGTCTGCCTAAAGGGAAACCTCGGCGGTTTTACCACCATATTCTGATATCATTGTTTTCCAATAGTACTGATAGCCATGAAGCAGCCAAGGTGAGTCAATTTGCTCAGAAACTCACCAGTTATAATAAAGAACAGAATGAACGGCGCGTTAAAACCGAAACCGAAACGGGTAGACATTTCGTATAGCACATGCGATGTCGTCACAGTCTCCCCGCCATCAGAAGTATAGACCAAGTGAAGCTGGTGCCAAAAAAAAAAGATACTGGTGATGTTCTCCAACGGTGTATTGGGCTCTTCTGAGTTTGACAGCGATGACTTCAGCACTGAAGTATCGCCGTTTTGGTTCAGACTGCCCGCTTTCTCGGGTAGGCAGCGTTGCAAGTAATGACGTCAAAGACACAGGGTGGCTCACATGGCAATCCACTAAATCTTCTTAAAATTCATCTTCAGGAAATGTAAGTAACCTGCAGCCGCCTGGCCTGGCGTAAATTATTGCAGTCACGGAGTAGAAAATACAATGAAAATTTTGTTGACATCAGTGGACAAAAAAAAATCGCCGGAGTTGCCCTTTAATCGTTCACACGCGGCAGTGAACAACCCGACGATGATTGATTTGTGGGGTTTAACGTCCCAAAACCAGCTCTGATTATGAGAGACGCCGTAGTGGAGGGCTCCGGAAATTTCGACCACCTGGGGTTCTTTAACGTGCACTAACATCGCACAGCACACGGGCCTCAACATATCGCCTCCATCGAAATGCAGCCGCCGCGGCCGGGATTCGATCCCGCGACCTTCGGATCAGCAGCCGAGTGCCATAACCACTAGACCTACCCGACGATGATAAAAGCCAAGAGATTACTGTCGTGCACATAAATGTGTCTGGTCTGCGGTGGAAAGGCCGAAACGCGTCAAATCCTGAGAGAAGCAGACGACGCCCTGTGACAGGTGACGTGGATAAGAAACTCGTGCTTCAGCAAGTAATTGACCAACACTGTGGTGATTTGTTTTCGAACACTTCACTCAAAACCACTTCTTCAATCGTTTTCAATAGATTATTTACGTGTTTGTGTGTATTTTAATATCGTATGAGCTTCTCATATTGCACATGTCTACATTTGCCTATAGGCAAGCGCTTTTATATTGTGAGGAACGAGAGGTACCACACTTTCCGCTGACCGGGTGCTCTCCTCTCCAGCCTCTGCTTCTTCGTCCTCAATTCCCGCGCGTCAGAGCTGTGTTGTCAATGGAGAAAACCACGGGATATCCTCGCGGCTTTATATATATATATATATATATATAGAGAGAGAGAGAGAGAGAGAGAGGATACACTCGAACTTCCGCGTCGCTCGTTGTCTGTGCAAGCCATTGCGTTCCTGATGCTCAAATTAAAAGGTATACATATATATTCTCGCTGACATTTTCCACGCATTCTGTGTATATGCGAGCAATGTTGTGTTTCCAACTGACAAGGCAAGGTGGCAGTTCATCTGCTCGCAGCATATAGATATATATATATGTACAGGGTGTTTTTTTTTAGTTGCAACACATTTTTAAAATTACAAAAACATAAATCGCGGGATTGTCTTGTGTACCATTCGAGTATACGGATTGGCGGCCTCTAGATACAGAACAACTATCGAACTTGTATGCGGAGTTAGAGAAATTACGCTAATTAACTACTTAATGCGGTTGCTATAGCTGCGGTTGCTATAGCTTATGGCTTTCAGACGCTGTGCGCGCAACTGAATTCCGTGGGAATAAATCGAGAAGCGTATCTCTCGGAGAGGCCTGCTCTACCCATAAACAGTAGATTCACAACTGTGGTATTGTGGCTATGGCACTCGGCTGCTTATACGAAATTCGCGGCATCAAACCCCGGCCTATTGAGGTGAAACGATGATGATGTACGGTGCATTGTCAGCGAACGTTAAAGTTTCCAGGTGGTCGAAATCTCCGTTGTCCTCCACTACAGCGTATCTCACAACCATATCCTTGTTCTGGGACGTAAAGGCCCTATAAATCAATCAACCAATCAACACAAACACTAACTTACCTCAACCTCCGGCGCGATTGGATGGTTCCTCCTTTTCCACATAGCCCCGCCACGGTGGTCTAGTGGCTAAGGTACTCGGCTGCTGATCCGAGGGTCGCGGGACCGAATCCCGGCCGCGGCGGCTGCATTTCGATGGAGGCGAAATGTTGAGGCCCGTGTGCTGTGCGATGTCAGTGCACGTTAAAGAACCCCAGGTGGTCTAAATTTCCGGAGACCTCCGCTACGGCGTCTCTCATAATCAGAACTGGTTTTGGGACATTAAACCCCACAAATCAATCCTTTTCCACATATTTAATAGCCACCTCACCGAACGGGCTGGACGTTCACGCACGAGCCGCGATCTTATTTACGTCGTCATCTGATATTCTGCGTACCAGCTTTGACACGAATATTTCACTGCTGACATAGCCTACGGTATCAATTTGCGGGGACATGCACATGTCATCTGCCAAATCTGAACTGCGAATACAGCTCCGAAGGTAATTTCAATGAAAAAAAAATGAATACTGAAGTTTGCATGCGCAATAGAGTGCTAGACGCCGTACCTGGCGACATCGACGGCACCACGGCAGCCAAGCTCCGAGCAGTGCAGCTAGCAACGATGACGTCATGGCCACCGTTGCCTGTCCGCTGCGCTTGCGTTAGTAGACTCCCGGCCACGCCAGGCCTCAAGAAAATATTTGCCACCCAACGACGATGATAGCAACAACGACAGCAACGCGCAGGACGTGAGACGGGCGAAAGAAAACGAGCACGCTTCGCAGGTCGTGCGGAAGTGCGTCACAGGTATGTATGCTCACCCGGTCGCACTTTGAAAGCGCGTCAGATTTCAGTACGGTAAGTCTCGTAGGATCTTAGAATTTTCGCCGTGCATTAAAAAGAAAAAAAAACGCTCAATAAACTATGTACTCGCCAAATTGATGTTCACATAGCGCCTATACTTCGCATCCAGAGAGTTCCCGGCACGAGGAAGGGCTCATGGCCAGGCTTCGAAAGGAGCGGTATATGTTTTGAGACTCAAGGTATGTGCTGATGACGACAAGTGAAGAAACAGTTCACGCTTACTCTCGTTGGCTGCCCTGAGCATATCATGTCCCTCACAAACAAAATTATCGTGTTTGATGAGCTTATTACGCTCCACTTTCATGTCAAAACCCCGAACAGCAAGCGGAACGCGAAGCAGGAGAGGGTGAAAATGCCGAAACTTAGACGTTTACTCTAAGAAGCATATCGTAGCTTTAAGCTTGATTGCCTTTCTTAATTTAGTGGCATTCTATAGCATTACATTCTTATTTCTTAGTGCGCAATGTTTTAATGTTTCTTTTTCTATCCTGACACGAGAATGTGCAAATTGACGTATTTTTTTTTATTTTACCCTGATTTTAGTGAATAACATGGTGTGCAATAAAGCTTTAGTGCTTTGTTTTGCTTCTTCAGAACCCCAGTCACTTTCTCCTGAGGAGTAAGCTGACGCCTTACACTCCAAAACACCGGAAGGATCCACAAATGAAAATCTTTAGTCGCCCGAAGATTCCACGCCGCGGAAGTTTCCCCATGGCAAAAAAAAGGACGCTTCTTAATGATTGAAATTTCATTCTGTCAGCTGTCATCGCACTCAATTAGCTTTTTTTAGGCCAAGACATTGCTTGCAACCGCATTACTGAAAGGCCCACGCAATAAACACGCGGCAGGTGCGCGGCAAGCTGTGCATACCGCAGATCGCCTTGCGCACAGGAGCGCCACCTATGCGATGCTTGAAACGGAGGAGCGGCTTCCAGCTCCCGTTGGCGTCACCACCCCATTCTAGCCACCATTCTGACCATTTTCGCAAATGGTCAATTTGACCATTTGCAAAAATCTGTAAGTTGGCTTTCCCGCAAAAATGCTTCCCAGCCAAAAACTCTCGTCTACAGATTGCGTTCCTGTTCTAAGTGTATTCACGTCTGCACACTCAATCCGACATGCACAGACACCACAAAAGCGGGGAGTGAGCGGACAGAAAGCCAGTTGGACGATTTACAGAGACTGGGGCAGAAGAGAAAGAAAGGAAAAGCCGGGACGGACTCTGAACGGGATGAATGGCGTGACTAATGTGGACGTGTGCACGCGTTTAGAACACGAAATGAACCTGTGCACGAGAGTTCTTGGCTGGGAAAATCCAGGTGGCGCTCATTATTTTGCAAAAACTCTCCTGCACAGGTTGCTTTCGTGTTCTATGCGCGTGCACATGTCCACATTCGTCACGCCATTCATCCCGTTCAGCGTCCGTCCCCGCCTTTTCTTTCTTTCGCTTCTGCCCCTGTCTCTCTAAATCGTCGAACTGGCTTTCTGTCCGCTCACTCCCCCCAAAATTTCCGAGAGGCTTTTGTGGTGCTTGTGCAGGTTGGATGGAGTGTGCAGACGTGAATGCCCTTAGAGCAGGAAAGCAATCTGTAGACCAGAGTTTTTGGCTGGGAAGCATCCTTGCGGGAAAGCCAACTTACAGATTTTTGCAAATGGTCAATTGCAGCCGTCGTGCACTGCCTATAGTGCAAAAATTTCCCGCACCTTCTCCCGAGGCATAGCGCATAGTTAGTGCAGAGCATGATGGCTGAAACCGCAGCAGATGACATAGCCGGCTGTATTGTGCATTAGAACGCATCAGCAAAGCACGCCGGTGGGAATTTTTTCCTGTAATCGGACATTCCAGTCAGAATAAACGGTGCCGATTTTCACAAACTGTAACCTCCACAGCTCGCGAGGCAACCTACCCTAGCAGGGGGCTTGCACAATGTTTGCACTCTTGCATTCGCTACGCCACGGCGACTTTGGCACCCACATGGCACCACCGTGAACTAGTTCAGGTAGTGCACAGTGAAAAGAATGGACCTTTTTGTGACAGAAGGTGTGGGTGCAAACGCCATCTGGGAATTCTTGGCTAGCATTCTAGCAGTGAGCTACTCCTTTTGTCCAGACGAATAATTTTTCACGCCTTCTACCTCAGGAAAGTTCGCGTCCCCCCCCTCCTGCCTCCTTTCCTAAGAACATGTGGCGACACATGCCGGAACAGGCCGGCGTTCCTTAGCCCCTTCATGAAACCCCAGCTGCGTTCTTCTACACGCTCTCAATGTTGACGGTCTCGTAGGAGGTGTCCATCCAAGAACGCTCTTTGGAAAGCGCGTGAACACGTGGTTAACCTCTCTGGTAACTTTTCTTAAGCGCCGTCGGCCTACACGGTCAGAAAAAGCCTAGCGCTACTACTTTCCGGGTGCTGTCACACGCAGTACCCCGTACAGCAAGGCGTCAGATCGAAGGCCGCATCGTGCAACGAAGATGACTTCACCGGAGCCATTCTCATCAGTGCTGCAGTCGGAGCGAGACTTGGACGTGCTCGGGTGCGTACTGCTCCAAACATCGCCCGAAGCCTTGCGATCTCTGCGAGAAAGACTGTGGTGGCTACCGAATGTGACGGATCTCGGGCCGATCGAGGCAGTCAGCTCGATTCGACTAGCCCTGAAATCGTTCTCCTCCTACAACGAGCGAATGGCCCACATGGCTTGGCTATACTGCTGTCTCGCGGAACTAAATCTGCTCAAGCCATGGAAGCTCTACACAGTCCGACCTGCGGCTGTCCCTTTGACTGGACGCTTCGTTCTGCACGAGCGCCTGAGTTCAGCTCTGTACTACCCGGGCGGCCACACCTTATCCGGGAAGATCGAGAACAACGACCAGATCTTCGCGTGCGTCTTGGCCACACATCGGAAACGCAAGTCGCCGGAGCATGATGTCATCTGCTTGAGTGTTAACCGTCACAAACCACAGCTTTACGTCCGTGTTGTCCGCCATGAATCACGGGTTATGGCTGCCCTTCAGTCAATCTTGCGAGGAAGCGGCGCGCAGATGGTCCCAGGTCAGTTAGGCGAGCTCCGGTTTGCATTTGAGGATGCCGACACGAAGCCCTTGGATTCCACAGACTCGCAAGTTGCAAACAGTGGCTCAGGCAACTCTTCATCCCCATCAAAGGGCCCTGACCAGACTGTCGACACCGGCTGTTTTGCCCGTAAGTAACATCTCGTTCTGTATGTATTATGACGCATTATAGTCCAACCCTGTTGGCTGTCGTTCGCGCATTTCGGCCAATGCTCACCGTGTACCTTTTTCAACAGCATATTTCTCTTACGTAGCGACAACCATATCTAAACAGAATCCTCCTTGCGAATAACTGTTACTTCGAATCATATGATAGACGGTATTCTGTGGCCTCTGAGTAATATTTATTTTTTTCCAACAGCAAAAGAAACCAGTGAGCAGAAGGAAGAAACTATGGCCGTGCCGACAGCCATGCGAGCCTCACGCCGCCTTCGCGAGACCAGGCAATGTCCATACAGTCGTGGGGAGCTGCCATCACCATCAGTAAGGGAAGTGTTTGTCATCCATGCTTATAAGGTGCAATTGTTGAGATGCAAGTTACGTGCATGTTGTCCACTTCTGTCAAGTGAAAGGGCAGCCAAAATTTCGTCGGTAAAATAGCCTGCGGGATGGATTTCCGCGGACATTTTTATATTATATGCCAAATCGAAGCCGTGAATATAGTTAGTAACCTATATAAATGAACACTGAAGTTCGCGCGTGAAATAGTGCGCTATGCGTAGCACATGACATGGTAACTTTACATTACCTTACGTGACGGAAGTGACCAAACGACACGACCAGCGCCGCGACGTCGTCATGGCAGCCGGACTTCAAGCAGTGCAGCAAACGCTTTTACATTAATTTAGGTTATAGGTGAGGACCTAATCTAAAAATGTTAAGTTACATTAGAGGAACTTAGGATCTAATCTAAAACCGTTGAGTGCTGCTGGCAATGATGACGTCATAGCCACCGATTGACCATTTGCAAAAATTTATAAATTTCCTTTCCCGCCAGGATGTGTCCCAAACTAAAACCCGCCTACAGATTTCTTTCCTAGTCTAACACTGTTCACGTATCTGCGCGCTCCATCCGACGTGGGCAAGCACCACAAAAGCTTTTCAAAAATTTTGAGGGTAGCCAGCATCTACCCCACCGCAAGTTCGAGGAATTGACCATTTGCAAAAATCTGTAAGTTGGCTTTCCCGCAAGGATTCTTCCCAGCCAAAAACTCTCGTCTACAGATTGCTTTCCTGCTCTAAGCGCATTCACGTCTGCACACTCCATCAGACGTGCACAAGTACCACAAAAGCTTCTCGGAAATTTTGGGGGGAGTGAGCCGACACAAAGCCAGTTCCAAGCTTTAGAGAGACAAGGGCAGAAGCGAAAGAAAGGAAAGGCGGGGAGGGACGCTTAACGGGATGAATAGCGTGACGAATGTGGACATGTGCACGCGCGTAGAACACGAGAACAACCTGTGCGCCCGAGTTCTTGGCTGCGAAAATCCAGGTGGCGCTCACTATCTTGCAAATAGTCAATTACAGAGAGAGGGACCGAATCGAAACGAAGGCAAGACTTGGACGTGCCTTGAGCGGGGTGAATGGCGTGAGGAATGTGCAGGTGTGCAGGCGCTTACAGCAGGAAAGCAATCTACTGAACAGTTTTTGGTTAGGGCACCTCCTTGCAGGAAAGCCTCAGTTGCCCATTTTTCGCGAATGGACAACTACCCTATTGCCGCGCTTTCGCCTGAAGAATCCTCTGGGATACCAGCCTACAGAAGATCGCCGCTACCAGAAGGTGATGACAATGTGGAGGATACTGAACAACAATTTGTTGTTCAGTATCGTTCAGTATCGTCCAGTGTCAGTTTGTTGTTCAGTATCAGTTCAGTGTAAAGGGATACTGAACAACAATTTTGCCTCCGAGATTATTTGCCCCAATGATAGATTGGATGCTGAGACGTAGCAACGCAACCTCGTTTTTAGGCAGGAACCGCTGGAAAAAAATTAACACGATCTTCCCAAAGGGAACCCTGATGGGATGCGAAGCAGCAGCGTTGCGCACGGGTGGCGTCAAGGGTTGAACGGCGCTAACGCCGGTGCTTCGCATCCCATCAGGGTTCCCTTTGGGAAGATGGTATTAATTTTTTGTCGGTAGCGGAGCGAGCGGCGGTAGCGGCAGGTGTTGCGGGCGAACGGACGAGGCGGCAGCTGCGGCGAGCGCGCGGCAGGCGAGGGAGATAGTGACGTCAGCGCGCACTGCGAGGGGAGGGTGACATCAACGCGCAGCTGCGGCAATCTGGCGAATTGAGGGACACGAGATGGCTTCGGTACTGTGAACATGTAAACACGCTACATGTAAACATCAGTGGCACGCCGACAGAGTACAGGGATCTTCGACAGTTGTAGTACACAAGGGAAAGTTCTCTAACAACTCACATTGCTCCAGAAACTGAATTGCACGCACCAGAGCCCTGCTCGAACCCGGCATAAACAAGCAGCGTCCGCAAACGATGACACCTTGCAAACGAAAGGGAACGGGTTGTCAGCGGATCGTTTTGTGAAAACGCAGCCCACTGCAACGAAAGACCAGCGATTTGCTTGTCGACCCCCCGCCCTTGCGTTCCTGGAGAAGTGCGCGTCGCAACTCAACCGACCTGGCCATGCAAGACAAATTTTGTCGTGGCTGCGTTCGTACTTCGCTCGTGGAACGCACCGTGACGACGCCGCCACGCCGCTAACTTCCGCGGCGGTCAAGGCGCGAATAAAATCCCTTAGTAGAGAAAGTAGCGACACTCTCCTCCATATCCTCTCCAAAGTGTCCAACCCTCCTATCCCATGTGTACAAACCTTATCTATATCCTCTCCCAAACGGCCACCGTGCGGGCGCCGGCCCTATAACCCGGCCCGCGCCACTTTCCTATCAAGAATGCCATGTCACGCACAGCACGTTCGTTATCAGTGTGACATGGCATTCTTGATAGGATAGTGGCGAGAGCCGGGTACGGCGAAAAAAGAAAACATAAAAAAAAGAAAGAGGTTCGCGCGTATTTCCCGGGCGACGGCCCGTGTAGCGGAGAGGTGGAAGGTGGGAGAGGAGGGTGCTCGGCGTGGCGGCTCCAGTTAAAAGAAAGACGGTACTTTCCCAAGAATATCCAGGGACTTTAGGCGCGAACACTACGAAGCGCTGACTGCCGGCGCGATTTAGCACAACAATCTGCTTCCTCCTAGATGGCGGTTTTACCACAGCGAACCTACGCGAACCAAGAATGCAGTGTAAGGAAGGAGATGTTAATTGAATAGTAATCTTGCTTGTTAAACACTACAGTTCACTGTACTGAACACCTTTACTTTAACCTAGCTTTTTTACAAATTCCAGCTTGCAAGGTGGAGGAGAGGAGGATGAGTGTAGTGCCGCGGCCTTGCTCGGAACCCGGTGGGAGCGGGAGAACTCGTGGAACAAGGCGCGTGGTGCAGCCGGGTCGCTTCTCATGTATGCCGTTGCTGCTGCTGCTCGGGGACACGTGACGTCACGGCCTCGGCGCTCATTCTGACGTGTAGCCGCCGCGCGCTCACAATCCGCCAATTGTACAGACCGTTCAAAACTGCGCGAAATGAATATTGCGTGCAGAATCAAGGGCTTCATTACAGTAGAATTTGAGTGTTTCCGCGATATTTGCAGATATTTGTTCAGTACCCCTTTAAAGTACAGAAACTTTAGCAGTAGCAGGACATAATTAAAGTCCCCGTATATTATAGTCGGTTCTGAGTAAAGGGTAAAAACAAATTCACAGCACATCCACGGGGTGAATGATGATGAGTGGGCGAAGCTCCGGAGTGAATCACCGGTAAGCCGTTAATCTTCCGTGTAATTCGCCCAGTCGATCATCATGTAAAGACGTGAGAAACACTCTATTCGAACGCTGGGATCTCGCGTTTAAGGGGACGCTAGCACAAACGCGTTAGAAACATGCAGTACACTCTAGTAAGGGGGGAGAGGCCACAGCATCTTACGCAGCCCCTTACACAGGCCGGAACGCGCACCGCGTTTGCCGACGCCATCACATGACTGCTGAAAGAGTACAAGGTGGAGAGGCCACAGCGTCTTACACCAGCTTCTTACACGCGCCGTAACGCGCTAGCACAAACCCATCATCATCGTTAGAAACGGACAGTCTTTCGCTCTCTCTCTCTCTCTTTCTGTCTCTCTCACACAAGACAGCAGATGGAAGAGTGAGAGAGCTCGCGCGCCGGGAGGAACGCGCCGAGGGCGAGCGCGAGCCTCCCGGCGCGCGAGCTATCGAGCGCCATCCTAGAACGAGGTGGTTACGACTACAAGGGACGAACGACCCACGCCTTAAAGAGCTTCGCCCCTAAAAATGGCAGTAGCTTCCGGAGCCCTTGCCATCTGTCTCCGTGCCATCTTTTTGCCAAGTAACCACAAGTCCTCCTCTCTCCTCAATTATGTCTTCTGAGAATACCTTTCCTAACTTCATTGGTTCTAGAAGCCCGTGGGGGAACCGCCATATTGACGGTTACAAAGGCTCATAATCGATCTTACACGCGCCTTCTTGTGTTCTGTACTCTCCCCGCGGGTGCCTGGCGAACGGAAAAAGGTAGGGAGACAGACCACAAAGAGACCCTAGAGAGCGGGGATTCTAGCCCTTGGGGGCCACAGCAAAAGGCCCTGTAGGTGGAAGGGTTCGTGATTGGTCAGAGCTTAGGAAGAACATGTCTGCAGGAACCGGAAATGTCTGTACCGCAGGCCGGAGTGCTCGGGCGCAGTCAATGTTGAGCGCGTGCGCATATCTACCGATTGCGCTACTTTGAAAACCGGTTATACAGGAACTTTAGCAGTACCAGGTGGCTCGTTGTTTTCAGATATCTCCAGACCAAGGCCGAAACGGGTCGGTTATAGAATAACTGTACATGTATACAATGCGCCCTGCCTGCAATTCATGAGCCTTGTTAGGACTAACAGGCCTCCACCTAATTGCGGGCTGCAAAAAAATGAGGAGCAGGTGAAAATTGTCCGCTCCCCAGTATGGGGCACACCCCTCTTTAAACACCTTTTAGTCTTCCATAGACTTATTATGAAAGTTAATGTGTATATGTGTATTTATGCACTGGTTTTAAATATGCATTTATTTTTTTACAACAAGATATGCAGTTTTTAAATTATTCAACACTTCACGTGCCTTGTTGGGAGCAAGGTCTTTGAGTGACAAGGGTAGAATGCCAATCGCCTAGACACAATAATATTGGATGACAACTCTGTGATACACAACGGCACTCAATGGTCTAAACCCATTTGTACAAAATTTATATGTGTAATTTTCATGAGCGACATCCCATCTCGATATTGAATCAACCGCGCAATGTTAAAATAGTTTCCATCCCAAAATAACATGGTCCACTCTCAGTAGAGCTTTCCCGGCAAATTTCGTGCATGTGAATGCCGAAACAATTGTTCTTCTAGAGCGCCAAGTCATTGCGTAAACTTTGTATATATGAAGCCGCGCCGGATGTTATTACTTGTCGTCTTGCCCATACAAAAAAAAAACCTTCCCAGGTTTCCTTCGGTTGATAAAGTGAAGCGACATAGTACTTCCGAAAGTCGGTCCTACGCTGTACTCTAGCAATGGAAGTGGCGTAGAAGGGACGACATAACAGTGAGCCAATCGCACTACCGGCAGCGCGCGGAAAACATATACGATAGTCTAAAAGTGTTTCCAGTGACTCTGCCGATAGCGAGGGGCTCTGCTAAGTTTTTCTTCCTTCGTGTGCTGTACAAACATGAACAATCCACGTAGCACTTATGTGCTTGCGTGGTCCTTTGTCACGGCAGTTTGTGTTGACGTATCACAATAGTTGGCAGTCAACATAAAATTTGCAATGAGGGAGTCAATGTTCACTTCAAGCATCTGGAATGTCGCTAAGCCATGGCGTTTGGTGCACATTTGGGTGACTACAATGGACTTTTGGTGGACTGGGTGCAATTAAAGCTAACCAGAGCTGGACTCGCCCATACCCACATATCCACATGGGTATGAGACATACCCAAATTTCCAGTGCGAATAGGAAGCAGATGTGCTTTCTTTCCTCCTTTTATGTATTGTGGGCGTTTATTAAGCACGTCGTCATCATCTGTATTTCACCATAATCACCATGCATTTTGCGTATCTTCTTCATCACTGGTGTATGATCATCATCATCTGTTTTGTGCCCATCGGGTTGGCATCATCGGGTGACCTGCCGAGCTAGTCAGGTGAATAAACGTCGTCCGAACCGAGGCTTCATAGTATTTAGTTAGTTAGTTAGTTTGCTAGTTAGTTAGTGCTTTCTTTCATTCTTTCAAAGTTGAACAACTTGGTCGTGTAATTCACTGCTCCGATCAGTTACACTATTTTCCCCTTCATACACAAAAGTGAAGCCCCAGTGTGCGTCCATCTTTTGCTAGGGTTAATAGAATTTAGCCATTTTTCTGACCTGGCTTTCTTACCCCGTTATTTTTTTTCTTCACCCAGGGAACCTCAGACAGCTAAAGAAGTACAGGACGGCCGATACAGTTAAGGGCCTTTCCACCTGCAAAGAATGGGTCAATATCTTACGCGAAGTTTCCAGCAGCAGCATCGATAACGACACGCACAGCATGGATTCCTGCTTCATATATATCCGAGCCACTGTATTTAGTGTGGTAATTTTGGTTGTTCTTCAATTGTTGTTCACTTTCATTGTAAAATAAAACACTGTATGTACAAGCCTGTTGATTGTGTGTTTCATAATCTAATGTGCATCTTTTTAATATTGCACTAATATATTGAAGCCTTAGAGTTACAACAATGCTGAGACTAATGTCTTGCATCATCCATTTTATCGGTTTGCTAACGTTTAGTATTATTCAATTCTCGCATGCAATACTCCCGTGCTTCAGCGCGTGGCGGTGGTTTCATTATTCACCCACTTTTTAAGTTTTTTTACACATAATGCAGCCCGTTAGTTCTATAACAGGAGTGCGAGTACATGTAAGAATATAGAAGATACCCAGAAAGAAGTAAGCTGAGAGGGGAACAAAACGTACAGGAATTATACATAAGCAATTGCCTTTAAAGAATTGTGAAACGGGTAACAAATTAGGGAAGTTTCAACGGGGCCAGTCGTACTTTCAGCTGACAGTGGTACGTCGGCTGTACTGACATACCACTGCACCAGGGACCCTGGAACCGGGGGAGGGGGGCAAAGGGGCGGTCGACCCCCCCCCCCCCCCAACATTTCCGAGTGGTTAGCGCCCCACCACACTTTCCAACCGTTTACGCTCAAATGAAATTTCTGACAAGAATTTTCCAGCTGGGGGTCCAGTGCTTTGTAAGATCTATCAAGCTGGTGGCTTTGTGGTCCAGTGCTTTGTAAAGCACTGGACCACAAAGCCACCAGCTTGAAAAATCTGCGCGGTCAGCGCAGATTTTTCAGTACTTCCAAATTTGTCAACCCTTTCTGAACTGTATACCAATGTAAAATAAGCGAGGATGTAAATATGTAAAATTTAATGCGGTGAAAATGAATTAAAATATCATTTATTGCTGTAGTTAAGCTACTAATTAACAGTATAATAATATGCAATGTAAATAACTAATAATTGAGAAATATTGAGAAACAATAAATAATAAGCACCAGCTACAAGGACACAACTTGCCCCCCCTCCCCTCCCACTTCCTGAAACGTTCCGAAGTGCCTGCATTGCGCGCCTATGTTTTCGGTGAAAGTGACAATTTGAACATGGCTATATAGAACATGAGAGACCCTTTATGACAGCAGAGATTCATGAATTTGCGTGTAAACTAGTCTTTTTGAGGCGTGTGAATGGAAGCCAGCCTGCTACATGAATGCAAACTCTACCAAGAGTTTCCCAAAAGCCCTAGCCCCACTCCGTACTGTACTGGTCCGTGAGACCACCTTCCCAAGCTGTTACATGCGGAAGAATACGTTTGCGTTTCATTTCTAATGCACTTTAGATTTATGACATTTTAAATTTGTGAAGCAGATTCGTGTACTGTAATATTTCTTAGAAGATTCGAATTGCTCGGCATTTGCGCAAGCCTACCTGTGCATAATTTTCTACATTCGGACACCTACATCCTGAAGACCGTTTACATGCTGTGCATCTTTTGTCCGCCGTATTTAGTGGTATATATCGTGAATTCCCAGCAGTGGGTGTCTCGCAGAACATTAAAAAGGGCCCCATAGAAACCATACTGACAGAACTACCGTATTTATTCGTGTAATTGCCGCACTATTTTTTTCACGGATTTTTCTTCAAGAAGGGAGCGTGGAAATTATTCAAGTAAATACGATGAACAGATCGCTAAAAACGATTGAGAAGGGAAATGTCGCAGGAGCCAACTTTTCGACAAGTGGGCTTGTCTTGGTCAGGGCGGCGACGGCAACATTCCCTGTTCTCAATCGATTTTAGCGATATGTTCATCGATTCAAGCCTCCATCTTCCCCTGAGCTTCTCTTCTAGTTTAGATTTCAAGTAAATGCGGTAGTACATTAACAAGTCGGTCGACCGCACAGGCTGTGCAACTTCATGTTTATTTACAAAAGCACAGCGCGTCGTCGTTCTTTTTAAAGGGGTTATGAAACCGAGCAACGAGTCATAGCTTTGCGTAAAAAAATTATTGATATCTAACAAGTCGACCTGATCTCGCTATGACGGAAATATGAGGCGCATTCGATATTTGAGACATCAATTTAGTTGCTGAAATCCTCCTTCGAAAATAAATCTACTAAGCGCTCGTCACGTTGGGCCTCCTTGGACTCGTCTTCTTGACTCTGGTCACTGTTACGCAGACCCACGAAGGCCTCTCACACCCGCCATACAAAAAGAGCAAAAGCTGAAATTATCCGCAACACACGAGGTCGCTGTTGTTTCTGTAGAAGCTAGGACGCCTCGATGCCAGGCACTCTATGTAGGCGCAGTTATAACAAACCAAAACACAGGTCAGGGCAGACGGGTCACTGGGTTGCTTGTATACCGGTCCTTTGCAGAGCGTCGACGGCTACAAAGAGAAGGCGATGTCCGGCAAACATGCTAGATCACAGAGACAAGGGCGGAGTTGACAACCGTAATGCTGAGAAGTTAAACACTAAAGCATTTGTATTATCTGGAGCATGGTAAGATCATAAAGGGTGCAAAGCTTTCTCAGTGTGTGAGCAACAAGCTATCCCGCTCGTTATACACTTATCGCTATGTGCGGGACGCGGATCATCCCTTCTGTCTGTGATTTTCAAGCCGTGATAACAAACCGAGTGTGTAGTCATATCTTTTCTGCTTGATATGTCCTCTGAGCGGCGAAAGAGATTAGGTATAAATGTATATAATCGGAGTCCTTCATTGACAACGTTGACCATATAGGATGATTTCTGCTCTGCTACCCTTCTTTCTCAATGTGCGGCTCGTCACAATGTCATGTGGCAGACATATTATCGGGCCTGCTGCATTGTGGACAGGGAGCAGGAAGTAGTTTCTTGCTTCCGTGATCATATGCGCGCCTACTTCTGAGAGTTCCAATTGTTCTCATGAGGCGTTCTTCGCTTCCACTGAACAAAGCAGTAGTCTCAAGCACCGCCCTGCCAACGGAATTGTGGGACTTCATTCTTGACAAACAGCCGTGAGCAAAACTTACTGGTTATCTTCTTTTATGCTTGGTGTGTTTCCTTGTGCTAACGTTTCAACACCGAAAGCCGGATCCCTCACCGTCAAACAGCTCTCTCTTCGTCCTGGATCCTCTGCAGGAGGAAGCCCACCTTCTTGGAACCAGAAGCAAACTGTCTTCTACGGCGTTAACTTTATATCTCAGCCACTGCGGTCCGTCTTCGTCTATGACTCCCGTGGATATCGAGAAGTTGTGCAGCAGTTTTTATATCCTGCGGTTCGACGAACTCCACGCCATGGACAACATGAGTTTTCCGCGGCTTTCGCCGCTCAGAGGACATACCCTGTTACCGGCCGTCGAGCGAATCCGACGCAGTCTGACGTCAATCCAGAGTGAGCCGGAGCGCCTCCACTACGCAGCCACGTTGTACTCCTGGCTTTTACCACGAGGCATATTCGACACGTGGTACCTGTACCGCCTCGACGCGAGATTGGCGCATCTCGACCACGGCGTTATTGCGTTCATGCTGGCTCAAGCGTTGCACACATCTAGTAGTGCCCCGACGGGGTACGGTATCGTCGACACTGGAGGGACCCTGAGCATGACCGTACTGGTACCAGATGAGAGCCGCCCTGACCCTGTGTACAGGCCGGTATGTGTTTGCATGTGGCGTGGGCTACGCTTCGTTGCCGTACACTGTCCCGGAATAAGCGTTGAGGAAGCCATCAACTGGACTGCACTGGCCTCTGTGTTTGGCGACTTGGACAGAAGCCTACACAGCTGCCACAGGGATTTGAAATCCGCGCATTTTGCGGCACTAAAGTTGTGGTGATGTGCAGTGGTAAGGTCTAGGAGATCCACGTAGAGTCCAAAGACTAACAGGGCTGCATAGAGGCATTGCCTACATTACATTTAAAACCTCAAGTTCGGACATTCTAGACATCCCGTACGACCGTTCATTCCAAAGACACCTCGATGCCACAAGTGTATGCAGTGTGGACACGTGAGCGCCGTGTGCGAGAGCATACTTACAGACTCCTGCGCAGGCACGCCGCTAGGGTCGAGGCTGCGCAGTAGTGGGACGCTTTGTTAACAATGCAGCAGCTTCTGCATGTCCGTAAACCATTATAAAAAAACGTAAACGAACACAGGTAAAGGAAAACGCCGGGTTTTTTTTTTTTTTTTAGCGAATGGACCTCCAAGAAGTTCTCTGGGTACGCTCTTCGGCATACTTTCGTCATTTATGCAAGATTACAGGAGTGAGAGATGCGCAGACTGCTTAGAAATAAAGTTTTACTCATAACCTCAAACCGGCGTTCCGCAATTACTGGCCTCATCGTATGTTGACGTCACCGTAGATAAATCGTCGGAACTGACTGCAGCGCCCGCGGGCATACCAAGCCGTGGCCTTCGAGATTCGCACGCGCAACTTGCGGCGCACCAAATCACGAAGCAGATACCTGTATCAAACTCCTTCCCGACCTTACCACGGAAATACGCATGCGTCGTGGTACCGCACCCCCAGAAGGCAAATTTTCTCATTCGACATCACGGGAGGACAGAACTGTGCGTTTGGGTTTCAGTTGCAGTTTTGCGCTTGTTTGCTTCTCAAAGATAATTTTCGCATTTGCTGAGCATTTGTACGAGGAGTGTGACTGGGATGCATCAGGAACATAAAACCATCACTACCTTGACATGGTAAAAAAAGTATCGGATCCGGACCTTAAAGGACAGCACCAAGATAACGAAAGAAAAGGCGTCCCCCAAACAAATTTCGCGAAGGCAGACAACATACCGCTATACCTAAAACGCCCATTATACATCTGTAAAGCGCTTATTATGTCCATACTCTTTTTCTACCCGTCCAGATGTCATTTTGCTAAAGCATATTGCGCTGCCTACTCTATTATTCTTTCGCTTCATTTTTCATGCTAACAAAAGAGTAACAATGTATAACATAATGGTGAGCGATACCAGCGCCTCTCGTGACTGGCGAGCGCATATATACGAAAACACCTCTTCTCAGTAATGCTCCACATTACGTTCCCCACAAGTCGAGGCCTCACGCAATGCATTCGCGTCATCTCACGTTTCCATTTTGGGACTGCTCGTGAACGATGTGCACTGTACGAGCACAAGTGTTCCGTAACGTTTTATTAGGACATTAGTATTGTTTCAAAGTGGTCGTTATATAGAATTATACATATGTTGCGCAATGTAAGACAATAAATGGGCAGCTTGCGCTAGTGGCGCAAGGCGGGACTAACAGCGGAACTTCTGACCGACCTAGCTTCTCCCGGCTTTGACAAGGTCGACTGATCCACGTGGCTTGTCATTTCACCAGCTACCCCATGATTTTGGCGGGAACATGTCACGTGACTAGTTTTCCCACGTCATGTTACGTGACTGGGGTTACGTGTCTAAGGTTCAAATTGGCGTGGCCGAAAATGTTCGGTTGAGAAAGGCGTCCCCTTACGTGGTTTGGCGGGAACATGTCGCGTGAGTGGCTGCTATGTCATCATACAATTGATTTGTGGGGTTTAACGTCCCAAAACTAGCTCTGATTATGAGAGACGCCGTAGTGGAGGTCTCCGGAAATTTCAACCACCTGGGGTTCCTTAACGTGCACTGACATCGCACAGCACACGGGCCTCAACATTTCGCCTCCATCGAAATGCAGCCGCCGCGGCCAGGATTCGATCACGCGACCCTCGGATCATCAGTCTTGTACCATAGCCACTAGACCACCGTGGCGGGACACGTCATCTTACGGGTTAACGCTACCTGTAACTAAGCTGGACTATGCTATCGCGTCTATTTTAGGCATAGCTGCTGGATGACGTGACCTGAATCACGTAACTAGCTGTGACTTTATCTTACGTGGTCACACTATCTGTAAATAAGGTATACTAAGCAAGCGCAGATACGCCACGTGGTTCCTAGGCGATGCCAGCTGGAGTACAGCTGGGCTGGGCTATGCCATGAATTAGTGACACTCCACTTTCTTTTCCTTCTCTTCGCCCTCACTTCCTTTCCCGCCTTCTTGCTATACTATATGCTGTGTAGGGCTAGGCTACTTTAAGGCCAGTATTCATAAACCTACGTTATTCTTGTCGCTTGTTTTCCTTATCCTCCCTGTAGCCTTATCAGGCTTCATGAACAAATTATTCCAGTATCTACAAACAAGACTTATGATAGCCTTTCGCACTGATTACCATTTTAGTCCCCTTAACGCGCCTTAATATCACAGGGGCGATAAAGAGAACAAGCGATAAGTATACGGTGTCCTTATGAATACTAAGAGCTGCTTGGCACACAGTTCCTTTCTGGGCTGAACGTTGGGTATTGGATAAAAGTGCGCGCGCAAAAATGCCAGCAAGTGTGGCCAATGATGATAATTTAGTGTTCGATGTGCACGGCGAAACGAAAAGCACTGAACGCCTCCGCTGTTGAAATAAATGCAGGGGCTCATAGATTGCTATCATTCCACTGCTCGACGCCTCGGAAGCTATCCGGCATGGTGCTGCAGCACATGCACTGGGTCGCCAATTGTACTCTTAGAACGAGCAAAAAGAATGCACACATTCAACAATTCAACGCACGTGCCAGCAAAAGTAATCGAATCACGACTGTGTCTTCGTTTTGTCAACATCTTTGCAAGTACACGTACTTATCAGGAAACAGACATCGGCAGATTACCTATACCTACAGTTTCAATGCTGCATGTATGCCGTATCGCACACGCTAATGTGTTTTCTTCAGTGCTCGATGGCCAACGAGACCAATACAGCGATCTACAGAAAGCCTCCTTATGTGCGAAATATGACTGCTTTTAAAGAATCAAATATCTTGATTGCGTATTGTTTATAGAGGGGTGTAATGTGTCTTAGTTTTCTTTTTGCTACAGCATTATTTATCATACTATGCGCAACATGAACATAGTACAGACGAGGAAGCATGTGGTCCAAACAAGGGCCACCTCGGACGATGACATTGCTCGAACCACTGAAACGCCTCGCGTGATGGGTCAACGTGAGATTATGATTCTTAGAGGAAGCATTGACGCTGCGAACGGCAGCGCCACACAGCAGGATAAGCCGACAGCGTTGACACTATTCTTCTATCAGTCACACTATCCAAACTCGCTGCGGTATTCTGTCCCTGCACAGGCTGGCCTCGTCCGGCTGCGGTGGACCACGGACCAAATGGACGCTACCGACGCCCCAACTTCCACCGCAACAATTGAGGAACTGCAGCACGGAATGATGTCACTCACGGTCACAGCGACCGATCCTTCTACCCAGCAATGTCTGCCCGATCCACTTTTGCCGGCTTCTACGTCGGATAGTGACTTGGACGCGCTGTGCTTCGTGCTCGGTGGCATGTCTCTGGAAGCTCTGCAGTCTCTCAAGGACAGCAACATATGGTGGCTACCGACGTTAACGGGTGTAACGCGAGAGCAGGCAGTCATCTCGATTCGACTCGCCCTGGCAGGTTTCCACTCGTACAGGTACCGCTCCCAGTGTCTAGCCTCGCTCTACTGCTGCCTGTCCGAGAGGCAAGCATTCCTCCCGTGGCGTCGGTTTCAAGTTGGCACCGCAAGGGCACCGTTCACCGGCACGTTCGTCCTTCACAACAAGCTGGTGTCACTCTGGCGGTGTCTGCGAGGCTATGCAATGGCCGCGATGGTGGAGAGTGCCGGCACCATTTACGCCTGCGTCGTGGGCAAGGACGAAGGATTCGCGTCACCCGTGCACGAAGTGATTTGTTTGAGCGTTCATCGTTCGCAACCGTACCTCTTCGTCTACGTCCAGCGCGATATGTCGTTTGCAGTGAGATGTCTCAAGAGTGCGTTGATAGCGCCTCCCAGTCACGGGCAGGACGACTACTTAGGCGAACTGCAGTACGCGTTCGCTCGTGTCCCCGAGCGCAGTGATTAGGTCAACGCGAAGTGTGTAGGACCAGAGCGGCACCTCGATGATCGTGGTCCGAAGAAACCACTGAGTAGTCGAGCAACCTGCCCGCACCCTTCCGGTAAGAAACACTTTTATTGCCGTTTTTCTGTGACTTGGAGTAAACTGGTGTCCACGTTGGCTGACTAGTTGTCGCGGTATACCAGTAATATGACTTCTATTCCGTCACAAGTCGGTCGCATTGTGGGCAGTGTGGATATTTTTCATTGAGGATAACTTGGGGACATACATTACTAGCAGGTAGTGTACTACACGAGCTCGTGTGAAGTCACACGAGAGTAAGGGATGCCACACGAACTACCGTAGCGAGTAAATTGTTTGATCTCAGTAACAAGCGCACTGCTCTTCATGTGCCATGTAGACCTTTAAAGGCAAACTGCGGCGATTTTTCGATGACATTAAGGCAATGCCGATTTTATGTTCCCGAAACGCTCGTGTCACGCCCCTGGTAGTAGACATTCGCGGCAAACTGAAAAATAATTTTCGATGAGCAAGAGAGCGCGAAACCGGAACCGAAATCCCACCGAGCAGTGACGTCAAATGAGCCAACGCACATTTCGCGGGTTGCGACAGCGTTCTTTCCCATGTGGTGTCTCGAAATACTTTCATGGCCTCTGAGAGATGGCGCGGTGTGCAAAAATCTCGAAGGCCATAGTGTGGTACCCGTGCACTTTCGTCGCTATGCTTACGATGACGTTAGCACGCGATGTGGCGAATAATTGTTGGATGCTGGGTGTGCCGTTTGAGGTAAGCAATAAACACTGGTTTGTCTATGATCCACGAATTTCTCGCGCCTGTAATTTTGGACAACTGACGAAAGTGTGCCAAGGGACATACCTATAGTAAACTGCATTGAGACCTACTGGCTTCGAAAAATCGCCGAAGCATGACCTTTAATCGTATATATGGCCTATAAATGCACCTCTTTCTCTTGCTTTTCAGCAAACAAGCAAACGCTAATTATGCAAAAGCCTAGCTGTGTTGATGCCGCAAAACGCTGATGTCTTCAAGCAGGCATGGTCCTGACATTGTCAATTGAAACAACGCTACAGCGAGGCGCGATCATTTGGGTAATTATATACACTATCCGCGAGATCAGAGATACAAAAATCGCAATACTTAAAATAGCTCCATGCGTTAGGTTGTGTGGTAGTGCCTACGAAAACGTCGCCTTAAGATGGAATAAAAAAGAGAAGTTAAACCGTAGCTGCTTGTCCAGATTCGATTGCTATTCAAATGTGGCTCTAATGGAAGTGTTTCTTTGACTATGCTCGACGCTGCTTCGTCATTCGCTCCAAGACTCCTCACCTAATCTTACTCCAAACAAACCCCTAATAAAAAATAATAAACACACGCCCAGTTTTATAAGTACAGACTATACGTTAAACATACTAGTCATGCTTAGGAAACAAGACCGTGACCTGAATTTCCTTTCTTTTAGGGATACATACATTAACAAATACTTCTTATGAATTCATTGGCCAGAAAAGCGGTGGCAGTTTCCTAAGTAGATTCGATGAAGACATTTTGCATAACGATCGACCCACGTGTTTCATGTGCTTCGCAGTCTTTTGTTCACTCATGTACAGGGCACCACATTCATCATTTGTATTTTGAACTGTTTAACTTGTAAGCTTCATTCGTGTAGTATACTGAATTTGTGAAGGAGGTACTTCGGTACCTCCATGTTTGTTTCTTTCAGAGAACCCCACGTGTGCGTATGACTGCACGTGTTTAATAGGCAAGTTTCATATTCGAGCCAAGATTGTCACGTGTGGTCATCATTGCCGTAAACACCATCACTGCTGCGCGATGGTGTTTACGGAAAGCGCATTATGCAGCGTTTCCGCGCGCACTCCTCTTGTGCTCGGTCCATAATTCTTGCCCTCACCACACTGCTGCATCATGCTTATGCAACTCCCTTTAACGGGACAGCAAATGATCAAAAGGAAGAAAACTATTAGATCAGGCATGCACACAGGCTTCAGTTTCCCCCAGGCATGTTCTCAACAGGGGGAAAATTGTATGTATACATTAGCATAACATAGCATTTTACTCTGCTTTCTCTACCTATAGGCACGGTTCTCGGAGACATGCAGCGAACGAATACACTGCACTAGAGGTGGAACAGTCTATCAGCGTTGGAGAAGCTTGGGAGGGTGACGCAGCGTTGCTTACTCGAGATCTGAAGGCCAGTGTGCTTCTGTACTGCCATTCAGACTGGGCCCGGACGGAGACTTCACACCATGGGCCAAACAGAATTGATGATAAGCATGTCACCTCTTGCGCTTATGCTTTTATCGAACGGGACTCTTACAGCGGGCAGGATACGACGGAGCTGCAGATATATGCGGCCGTATACCATACTTTTAATGCAACAGCACCAATGAAGTACGTGCGGTGCTTATTGACGACGACAAATGTGTTCACATCTTTTCACAGAAAGGTGACCTCAACATGAGACGCATGTGCAGCACACACATTAATTAGCGACGTACGAATGTGACTGTTCCTGACACAGCCACCCGAAGCACCCAGAAGCTGCTTGATGATGAAGTCGTCACCGAATGCCACAGTGTTTGAAGCCGCTAAATCTCTCCTGCAAGACTGCATGATTGCTTTTATCTGTACGAATAAAGTGTCCGACGTTCATGCCACTGCGCGGCCGTGTCTGCGTTGTTCCTTTACGGTGTTTCTGAAGTGCGTTCTTGGTCCATCAACGACGTTATTAGGTTTAATTATCTTTAGCTTCTTTCTCTATTCTGTCTCAGTGTGATTGTCCCTGCAAACAACTCTATGTAGATATCGCTGCATCCCGCCACTTAAGTTCTCGTAATTAAGTACCGGGTTATAGAAGGCGGACTCGTTCACATGCTGGCGCCGTGAAGGTACGACAGCTTTGACACGTTGGCAAAAGTACGTTTAATGCACCACCGGAAGCTGATTTCAAGTACCACTGTTGATGTATACATCAACAATTTCTGCTAGCGGATGTGACGTTGCTATCTAGTTGCGCTGCTGGTTCTGACTGGCTGGGAAAAGTACGCAGTAAAAATACTAGTCGCACATGCTTACATTCCACTGTCTACAAAGAATTTTAAGACAACCTCTTTCACGCTTACTAAATGCACTAAAAGGCATAAATTTGCGCGTTATAATTTCTATTTGTGTGCAACGGACACAGCGAGCGCTGTGCGGCCAATGTGGTTGCTGTAGCCCATGGCAACCATAGTGGTAGGAAGGCCACAATACCTTACCGCACATTTTTATTTGATCTTATTCTTTAGCAATGCGGTCGACTTGTATGGCAACGCAAACAGCAAATATAAACTGAATCAAAATAATCCCGACAAAAGACTGGCATGGTAGTACAGTTCCTAAATTTGGTTGTTACTCTTATCTATAGGCAGTAACTGCAGGTAGTAAGCGACATGGTACTAACGTTGCCAACCTGTCGCTTACTAGCTGCAGTTACTACTGAGACCGCAAATCTTGGGACAAGCACTTACTACCACAAAGTAAGTACCTATACTTTCTTACCACTGCATAGTCGAGCGCCATGGGTGCCGCTAGACTATATGCGACGTTTACGCACGCTCGCATTAGCCTCGTCGGCAAGCAAAGTCGACAGATCGTGATACATAAGCAAGGATGCGTGGTAAAAAGAAACGCTGAAACTAAACGCTAGCCGCACTAGATGTCTGTAACTGGCACGTGAGTAAAAGGCACATCATAAAAAGTTGTTGCTGGCGACCACCTTTGCCTGTACTGCAGCCATCGACGGGGTCTTAAAGGGGTCCTGCAACACTTTTTTTTAATGTAAAGTTAGGAAACGACGCTGACTCTTGCAAGCTCCTGTGAAAACGCTAGCAAATTATCGCACTGGGGTCACCAAGGAATACACAATTTCGTTGCAAGAGCAGCCGCAAAGTGTCCGCTCTTCTTTGAACAAATGACGTCATTGATGGGGGCAGTGACTAGGTCCCTTGATTTTTTTCGCAGCTCTTTACGAGAGATACGGACATTCTTTTTATTTGTTGAATTCAAAATTAAGAAATAAAGCATAGTTGACGATCTCTTTGCGATCATGAAATCAGCCGATGCTATTGCTGACTCAAAAGACTTAGTGCCCGTAGTGACGTCATTTATTGAAAGAAGAGCAGGCTATTTTCAGCTGCGTTGCAAACCAAACTGAATTCCCTGGGGCATGCCGTGGAATGATATTTAGCTGGCACGTTCACGGGAACCCCCACAACAGATCCGCACCGTTTCCTGAGTTTGTTCGAAAAGTGTTGTACGGCCCTTCACTTGTGAGAGCACATCTCCCTTCTTTCCGAAATCTTCAGAATACGCCGAAACGTGTACCGGCATTACATAATCTGTTCAATACAAGTTCTATGACTTCAGATTTCTGGGGTTTAACGTCCCGAAACCAAGATATGAACATGAAGGGCGTTGTAGTGGAAGACTCCAGAAATGTTTACCACACGGGTTCATTAACGTGCACTGACATCGCACACTACACAGGCCTCAGCATTTCGCCTCCGTCAAGACGAAGCCGCCGGGGTCGGGATTCGATCCCGCGACCCACAGATCCGCAGCCGTGTGCCATAGTCACTAGACCACCGTGGCGGGGCCATTACAAGTTCTATTCAGTGACATAGAAAAACTCGTTTTCACGTAAACAAGGCTTTTATACTAGCAGCGGACACTGCTAACCAATCCTGATATTTCAGCTTTTTTTAGAGATGCTCCAACTATTTTACTCAACTTAGGCCTGGTTACCTTATGCGCCGCAGAGTTCTACTATGTGGCACTTCACTGCTGACCCGGAAGTCGCGGCATCGAATCCCTGCCGCGGCAGCTGATTTAGATGGAGGCGAAATGCTATAGACTCCTGCACTGTGCGATGACAGAGTCCGTTAAAGAAACTCAGGTGGTGGCACCTCTTCCGAAGCCCTCCACTACGGGATCCCTCAAAACCATATCGTGCTTTTCGGACGTAAAACATCAGAAAGATCTGAATAAGTGGCCGTCATGCACTCCACACACCCATTCGCTTGATATCTCGATGGCTGCCAAGTTCTCTGAGCCAAATCTGCCAGCTCATCCAGTGAGATGAACTAAGCGAACATTGCTAAGTGGTCTCGTGTAATGCTGTCACAAACTTAAAGAATGAGAAGTGCTTTGTGTATACACTGAAAAGCTGTGTTCAATGGCCTCTTCAGTCCTTTCTTTTTTTTTCATGGTTCTGTGGTATACATCGGAAAGTTCCGTCGTTAAATTCTTTTATGTTTCAATGTTTCAGTTTAACTTATCGCATTCTGATATCTGGGCGTTTTACGCCCGAAAACCCCCGACATGGTTAAGAGAGACGCCGTCGTGAAGGGAAATTTCGGAAATTTCGATCACGTGGGGTTCTGTAACGTACTAGATTTACATTGCGCAGTACACGGGCCTTCACGACGTACTACATTTACGTTTACGCAGTACACGGTCCGCATTATTTCGTCTCCATCAAAATGCAGCCTCCGCGGTCGGGATGCGATCACACGACCTTCTGATCATAACCACTATATCACCGTCGGGGCTCAGATTATCTGGGAATTCCTGAAACGAAAGTGACAGGCTTTGACTGCGTGTGCTTGGCTGTGAACATTTAATCAATCTTGCGTTATTCTTACCAGCACATTCGCCTTTGTCAAGGCCTAGACCCGTCTGACTCGATATCACTTCCCGCTGCCAGTAAAAACCGTATATCTTTGCACTCGTGCTCCTCAAAAAAAAAAAAAGGATGAGTCGGACACGTTGTCGCACATGCAGGGAAGTGACTGGCATTTCGGGATCCTGCGTCAACTGAACGCATAAAAATAATAAGCTATCGCAATATAATAAGGCCCTACTCGCAGATGGTGTTGCCAGAATCGAAGGATTAGACCTCGCACTAACATCTACGGGCATTCACACCGTTCCATGGGATCCGCCGTGGTGTTTTCGGCCCGGCTAGGCACGTTTGGTTCTGTTTGAAGCGAAGAGACATGGACCGGCTGCGGTTGACGCCCAGAGAGGTGCTGCCGAGAAAAAACGGTCAGCAAGCGTGCGATCTCAACAGCCGCAGTGGCCGCAATGCCGATATTCGAAGGTCCGGCATGCCAAGATCTTTCCGTCCCTAATGACAGACAGGGACTTGGACGTACTGTGCGACCTGCTCTCCCATTCGTCACCGGAAGCGGTGTTGTCTCTAAACGAAACCGGGCTCTGGTGGCTACCGCCTCTGGCAGGCAAAACGCACATGGAAGCTGTCGCCTTGATACGATTCGCTCTGGAAGTATTCGCGATGGACGACGTTCGCACCTTCTGCCTTGCCTGGCTTTACTGCTGCCTCTCGGAGCGCCTATTGATCCGCCAGTGGCAGCACTATCGGGTCGGAACGTCGCCTGTTCCGTTGACCGGCGATTTTGTTCTTCACAGGCGCTTGGCCTCGGCTCTGTTGTACCCTGGCGGCCACACCATGGGCGCGTGGATCGAGAGCGCTGGCGTCATCTACGCCTGCGTTCTGGCCACGAATCCGGAACGCCCGCCATCGCAGCACGACGTTTTCTGCTTTAGCGTCTGCCGTTCTTCGCCCTACCTGTACATCCACGGCGCGAGCAGCAACCCAAGGGTCATCAACGCTCTTCGGTTGGTCTTGCGAAGGGACCCTGCCCGCACACCCGACATGTACTTAGGTGAACTAAGGTTCGCATTTGCTCCCACTTCGCAGCCCAGGACCGCTGCTTTTGACGAGTTAGGATTCATTTTGGACACCCTTGGCTTAGAATAATGAAGAGGGGAACCCGGCCACTTTCACCGTAAGGACCATTTTTCTTGTATTTCATTGATTTAATTCCCATACATTATTGCTGAATGTCGCAGCAGTAGTAGATTATACGCTAACAATGTTCCATGGATGTTGTCTGGTTGTTACGGTACCCGGCTGCTGATCCGAGGGTCGCGTGATTGAATCCCCGCGTCGGCTGCTCTTCGATGGAGGCGAAATGTTCATGCCCGCGTAATGTGCGAAATTAAATAAGCCTAGGTGGTCGAAATTTACGGAACCCTCCTATACGACGTTTTGTAATCAGATACTGCTTTTGGGATGTAATACCCCAGAAATCAATCAATATTCCACGGACGGTGTCCACAGGCAGGATTCCACTGACTTACAGGATTGGCCAGTTGATTTCCAGGGTCCAGTTCGATCATGTCTCCCATGATGTCGTTGTCCTTATTCGTCAGATCGCCTTGTACGGGCAATCAGTGAGTGCCATGGCTCGTTAGGTTCGCCAGTGTCGCTGTGTACTCTTCGCCACAGTGTGTTCATAGGGTTTGAGTATCTAAACGCATCTTGAGATCGGTGGCAGCGCCCGGCCGCTCTTCGAGGGGCGGTGCCGTATCCGGTGCGGCCGCGCATCAAAGTCAAACTGACATGCGCACGAGGACCCAGTGTCAGCACCTTGTTTCGTCTGGTAAAGTGCTGCAGGGTAGAGCAACGCGCCCCATACAAGGGTATGGCGCCGCCCTTGCTTTGTCCTGGGATATTGTAACAGACGAGGCCAGGCACCTCTCCTGGGTCCCTGTGCGCCTTCGTCGCTTCGCTTCATTGCTCGCCCACACCGTATGCAGTGTCGCCCCGGGAGGCGCGGCCGCGACGTGTGACTAACCTCTCTTTATCCTGAGAAATTTGATGCTTCCTCTACGTAGCCTACTCAATGAACGAATTACGGAGTGTCTTCCCTCTTTGTATGAAGGGAAGCGGAAATTTTCACAAATGTTCGCTGGCGTTATATTATTCTAAGATCTTCCTTAAACGAGTACCGACACGCTTCTGAGGACGAGCGAAAGTGACACTTTTTTTTTCGTTTCCTTGGCTGTCCACTGTAACACTGTCGACGCACAAGAGCCACGAAAACACGCATAAAGTATTCTAATTTGATTTATTCATTACGTCACGCAACATATCTGCAAGCTCTTCCACATCGTAACGGACAGTGGTATCACGTGTGAACACAGTCGCCCAAGATATCTCTGACATCGCTGTCAGTAATGCGTGACGATGATCAAGTGATGGTTGTTTGAGTGCGCCGCGTTAAACTGAAGCAAGTGACATGGTTGCTGTGGCTCCGCCACGAACTGCTCTGTCCTCGTGGCTCCGACTGTACTGGCGCGTCACTGTGAAATGGCCTTCGCCAAACCAAAACCGAAAGTGGGTTTTTAAAGGAGTACTGACACGAAGTTTTGATATTCTGGTATTATTGTAGTAAATGAAAACACTGGCGTGGAGAACCCCAAAAAGTGTATCACGGTGTCTCGCAGGGCGATGAATATATTTTTAATACGGCTTCTTGAAAAGGCCACTTTCGGTTTGATTTCGAGGGCGCGGTTTCCTAGTGACGTGTCAACATAGTCGGACATACGGCAGAGTCACGCAGGGGCAGCATTTCGTGATAGTGTCGTTGCAACTCTGTCGTCTGTGGTCAATTACGCGCGGGGCACGCAAAAAATGACAAATTTTACGGTCGTCCAGTGACTATGACAGCGATTTCGGCGATTTTTAATACACTGTGCTCATACGTCATCATAGTGTCCATTGCGCTGGGGCTGACTTGCAGTGCTGGGTGGCGAAAACTTTAAAACCAAACTAAACTATTTTGTACCTGTTTCCTGGCTTCCGTGGGCGGAGGGTGTTAACAATACATGGCTAGAAAACGAAAAATGTACATTCTAAGCCGCCGCAAAATCGTGTCAGTACTCCTTTAAAGCAGCCATATTAAAGGTATACCTTCAGTGCGCTCCGTTGGCACCACGAAACTCCTTTAGGTGCAGAGCACCTTAGGGGGTGACCTGCGGCGTATCTCTGCTGTCATCATGGTGGGCCCATCTTGGAGGCAGTGCAGACATTGTTCGTGCATTTGTGGGCCGATCCTGGAGGCCGTGTGTCTGTGTAGGTTTGTCGTGTCAGAAGCGATTCGAACGAGTTCCTGCTAATGCGACCGGGCTGTCGGCGTCTAGTGTCGTCGTCGTGGCCACGGTATACCGAGCCCATTAGCATCGACTGATGTTTCCTGCGGGAGACGCGGGCGCACTACCGCGCGCTTCGCACCTACACAGGTTTCAGATTAGTGGAGCAGTATCTAATGCCTGCGTGAACATAGCTGCGCATGAGTGATGCGTGCACGGTCACTGCAATCGCGGAACTCTTCTGTTCTGGTTTCGTGCGACGCCACGTTTACGTTGGTTCTCTTTTTTTAGGGTTCTCAGCATCGGTGCACTTCTCAGTGCCAAAAATCGCGTCAGTATATGCTCCTTTAACGCGCATTTTTTATCTCGTCTTTCCCGCCTACAGGAAGGACCAGTCAGCGGATGTTGTCACAGCCGGTGAACAGAAGATCATTTCGACATGTCCAGTGTGCTGTGTGACCTTTCTGCGATTGCTTAGCCGCAGCTTCTACGACACTCGCAAATTGGATTCGCGCTTGCTTTGGCGAAGCTGCGTGAACTGTGCTAGCTGCTTCGACATCCTCACGTTGTGGACTTGTCAAATATGTCAGAGGAGACAGTGGCCCAAGCTGACGGAAGCAGACTTCTGGATTATGGTGTTCCTTCGATGCGTTTCACTCCCATGCACGACTCTGGACTTATTCATACCGAGAGGCTTCTAGATATTTGCCTAGAGACATGCTGTTGAGAAGGTTTTATATAAAGGACGTGGCCGCAGGAACAGGTGGCCTAGACAAATTGTAATACTAGCAGCACTGTGCTTGCTGTGCCTACTCTTTACCGCGGACGTGTTCTCTAGCAGACATTAAACCAAATATTCCTCCCCCGCCCCCTTCTTCCTTCGTTTGGTCGTGGACGACGTGCCTCAACATAGAACACGCTGAATTGCGACCATATCAGATCAAAAAGCGTACTAACATGCACGAAAGCACAGCCATTCACAAGTGGGCGTGAACAGGAACAGATGTGAGGGGAGAGGGAGGGGAGGTGTACGACGCCAGAGTACATGAGACGACAGGAGGTGAGATGAGAGTTCACAGAAGCACCACCAATTGATTTCCGTGAGGGACTTGACGGATACAGTCGTCAGCATGCCTAACGCGAACTGTCTGCATTACGGCCTGGACCATTCTGACTGACGCCAGAATATTCGAGCTTTCGGAACAAAATCTTTATTTATGCCTTGTACATTGCTATCAACGAATGTTGTATAAACGGAAAACCCTCGTAACCATTATTTTCGGCTATAGCCCAGCAAAGAAAAGCGAATCACCCAGCGAAACTATGGCGGCGTTAAGAGGCGTCGGCCGACGATAAAACTGTCCAGTTATGAAACATGTGGCTTGTACACATTCGTCCAGGGTGTTATGGTATTATTGCCGATGTTCTGGAAGGCATTTAAACGATCTCGTCTGGCTAGAAAGTTTGTAGAACGGTTGACACTGTTATCGTAGCAGGATGCGAAATTAGCGCGGCTCTGCGCTGCGCGTCATAAAGTGGTATCGACGCTCCACGTAAGCAAGCTAAAAAGAAAAATACTGTTTGTGTCTCAATAAGATGTCACTGCCGTGCTCAATTGCTACAACCGACGAGTAATATTGGCGAAAAAAAATTAAATCCAAGAAGAAAATCCAGTATTTCAATTTTTGTTGACACCGCATCCTGCGACAGTCTGAGAAACACTCAACGGAAGATTTTCATACAAAACGTTTATTCCAAAAAGCGCGAAACAGATAGCATTCATGAGAAGGCAGGGACAATCAAAGTTATACCAGGCACTGCACCAATTTCTTTTTAAAGGCTGAGGAAGCTGCGCATTAACATGCTAAAATTATTCATTGCGTGAAAATCATCGCACGCTCTAAACGATCATTTTAAGAAAGGTTACTGCGCATCCTCGAACAAATATATCCCAAACAAATAACCTTGACCATTTATTTATTATTGTTTATTTACAGGATACCCGAGGCTCTGGACAGAGCCCATGCAGGAGTGGTGTCAGAAGATACATAATCAAAATAAGTAGCATACGCACATGTATGCACAGACATAAAACTAATACACTCAAACACATACTTGTGCATACAGCAACACATAACCAATAGTGTAATAAACACACAAATTAACAATTTACAAACAAAATAAGTATGTGCTCATACATAACAATATACACCTATACAAGGGCGCATACATACGCTACATGACACAGGAAAAAAGGCTAGCACGCTAACACAATAAAAACATCAGGGTACGCGGTTTGGGAATCCTAAAAAGAAAGCGTTTCGCGTTACAGACTACTAAAAGGCATCACTGATCTTTCCAGCACCCTCTCGTTATTACTTTCTTTCTCTTCTACCCCTGTATTCATACAACACAGAGTGACAAAGTGGCACACTCCCCAAAATATTTTAGAACAGCTTTTTTTTTGTGCTCATGCACTTTCGCTACGCTTGAAAGTTAAGGTGTGAAAGCGCTCAAGGCCCTTTTACGCTCGAGCCTCGTGGCCGTTCCGCACGTACGACTGGTCTACTAGAATGGTGATGATGGTTCGCTTAAAGAAAAGACGCTAATTTCTGCCGCCCATGTAGGGAGAAGGTGAGACGCTTCAGCTGTTGCACCATTTCATCACACCCTCTCCCTCGATCGTTGCTGTGCAGACGCCAACACGCGCTGGGCGACGAGGCGGGTCGAGCGTAAAACGGCCTTTGAGCATAAATTTTAAATTCCTTGAGCACCCAATTCTTGGCCAATACCCCACAGTGGACGTGAGCCTCAAATTATCAGGTAACCAAGAACAAGAGGCACAAGCAGAAAAGCGGACGAGAACTTTTCGTTCGAAAACATCTCGCCGAAAAGCCAACTGACAAACATTTTCCAAATATCAGACAACCCCAAGCTCTGCAATCCCAAACTGCCGAATACGGGAGATGAGTTAATTGCTTTGCATATTGGTCAACAGAGTCGCACAATTTCACAAGTTGTTGCGAACTTCAAAAAAAAATAAATGGACCCATTCGTAAGACAGAGCATAAGAATACATGCGAAATGCCCAGTTCTGGGTGTGTGTCTCGCTGGTATTTAGGCCCGTATTCCCAAACCTACCTCAACCTGTCTGTGCCCTTATGCTGCTTAATGAATACATTAGTCCAGTGTACATCTACAAACAATCCGAATAGTAGTCTCTCGCACTCATTACCATTTTAGTGACCTTAACGCGCATTAGTGACACAGGAACGAAAAGGATAAGGTAAAACAAGTAGAAAAGGAAAAGGTAGGTTCGCGAATACGTACAGGTCTTAGCACTGTCATTAGTCTTCCCCCGAAACATCAGGCGGCACTACGGCTGTCTGTGAGGCTCCTTGTGCTCTCTTCGTGCCGCTTCCTGTGCTGCAAGTCAGGCTGATGAAGGTGCCGCGCAGGCGGCTTCCGACGTCGTCCAACGGAACAGACAGGATGGGAGCGTTCGTCACATACTGGACGCTCATTCCTGCACTGTGCACGGCTAGGAACGGCAATCCATGCCATACGCAAAAGCATATCGGCCTGTATTCTGCCGCGTGGCGAGCCTCATCTAGCACCAACAGCGTCACGCACGTGGCGTTTCCTGCATCCACATAACGTGGCACAACGTAGCATCCCGCAGATTGCATGGCTCCCACCAGCCGCGTGAAGAAAACGCTTTCATCCGCCACTGCGAACGATGTTGCGAGGCGATAGAGGAACCACGGACTGTATACATGGCGTGGTATAAGCCACGCATGTAGTGTGGCCACGCGTTTCAAGCGCTCCTGCTCGTCGTTTACGGCCAAGATACTCCAGCGGATTCTTTCGACTGCCGGCAGCAAACTCAGTCCTCTTATGGGCATCAACCACGGATAGTTATAGGAGCCCAAAGCGTGCAGTTCTTCAAATGGCAGGCAGTAGCACGCACTGCACAGTCTATCTGCAGCGTAGAATGACATCCCGGAAGCTTGCGGTGGTCGCCGCGGCTCGGCTTCTTCTCGCGCAGTCGGCAAGGAGTGAATAGGCTCCGACACGTCGATCGTCCCAGCAGCTCAGGAAAGCTTCCTTCCGGCGAGATCACTTGGTGAGAATATGGGGACCACAGAACGCGAAAAACAAACGGCTTTATACCTGCCGGGCGGACGTTCCTCCTGCAGTCATTGGTCATGCTACTTCTACGCTTGTAAACCCCTCCCTTGTCTCTTCTCCCTTATTTTTTTTGGCAAAGCTGCTCCGCTTCATCCATTGGGGAGACCAAGGACACCCGCGGAAGAATTCTAGAGTGCAAGAATGACCATCGCCACCACAAAACAGAGGGCTGTCGCCACCACACAACCACGCCCTAGCAAAAAAGCTCTGCTTTTTTGGCTAGGGCGTGGTTTTCACCTCCACCCGATGCAAAAAGTTGGCCGCATCGTCATCATCATCATTACCATAGCCTTCTATCTTTTTTCCGAGCGCTGTGAGTCTTCGCCCGCTTTATGTCCGTTCTCTTCACCTGCATTTTTTTTCAATCAGTTCACGGCGGCGCTGCGCTCTAGCACGCGTTAGAGTTACTGTATATGCTCGGGAACATATACAGTAACTCTAGCATGCGTTTCACGAGTTGTACATGGCGGCCACAGCATCGCGGTATTCGTTTAAAGAAAGCGAAGCTGCCGTGCAGGCGTAGTACTTCATGAATCCACTGCACATTCTCACGTGGTAGTGTACAGGTAATGCAGCAAAACGGCTTAAATCGCAGCAGATGGAAAAGCCGGTTATTTTCGTGCATATTTCTACGGCGTCCCATAAATACGCGAGTGAGCTCTTTCTTTTAATTGGACGTGCCCGCCGACGTAAGCTGCGGGGGATTTTCACGCGTTGTAACAGCCACAATTCTAGAGACAGCCGACCGTTGCAGAGCGCTTGCATGACGTTTGCACTCTCGCATTCCTTTCGGCATCGCACTGCGGCTGAACTTGTTCAAAACATTCCGTGCATGACGTATGACGGCACCCCCACGGCACCATCTTGAACCAGTTCAGGTAGTTCAGCGTAAATCAAACGGACCTTGGATCAGCGCAGACGACCCGGCTTTCAAGGCAATGAAAAATGTGGTTGATGCCTCTGTCAGAAGAATCGGTATAACTCTGAATTTAAATCTGTCTTCGCGAAGTTGTGCAATGAATAAAGGGCAATCTGTCGAATCGAGGTGCGGGAGATCGGTGGGGTGCTGTGAACACGTGAACATGTCACACGTAGACATCAGGTGCACGTCGACACGGCACAGGGATCCTCGACAGCTGTACACGAAGGAAGGTTCTCGAATGACTCACATTGCTCCAGAGACACTGAATTACACGCGCCAGAGCCTTGGGTAAGTCTGCCATAAACAAGTGGCGTCCGCAAACGATATCTTGCAAGCGAAAGCGAACGGGTTGTCAGCTGATCGTTTTGTGAACACGCAGCCCACTGCAGGGAAAGAATCATTCGGTTTTTGACGGCAGTCCTTGCGTTCCTGAAGTAGTGCAGTAGTGCACGTCGCAGCTCAACACACCAGGCCACGTCTCGCACTTTGCCGGAGAAAGGCACCGTCATGACGCCGCCACGCCCATAACTTCCGTGGTAATTGAGGCGCGAAGACTATGGAAGCGCTGACTGCCCGCGCACGACAGTCTGCTTCGCTGTATCTATCGTTCCAACATGGCGGTACCACCGCAGCGAACCTGAGCGAACCACGAATGCAGTATAAGGGAGGCGACGTTAATTTAAGAGCATTTTTACTTGTTAAACACTATAGGTCATTGTACAAAAAAACCTTTAACCGGAAAGCAAATAGAACCAACTTCTAAAGCGCTGTAGTGATGATATATCAGGCCCATTTGTTCCCTATACGAGCAATGTTGCGACGGCGTATCCGTAAAGCACCCAGGTCCTCTCGTCCTACCCCAGGTGAATGTGGATTCGACTACGAGCGGGTAGAACTTTTTCATTGTAAATTTTATTTGTTTCTTGAGAGAGCCACTTCCGTTATGGGAGCACGTCACTTATTTCTTGGTGGAACCCGGCATAAAACTTTTTCGTGTAAAAGAAGAAAAGACGCCTGCGGTAGGGTGGCTAAGCCCACGTTGGACGCCGTGCTTCCGACATGAGCTGCTTTCATTAACTGAAGCACAATGAAACTTACGGACTTTAGTTTCGCTGTGCTGTGCAAGAAGCTTTTTTCACCACCGCGGCAGACTGCTGTCGCGAGCGTGAAATGCTTTGCCGTGCGCCTTCTTTCGCCGAATTTACGACGCGCGTTGTGCAGGCACCTGCCAACAGGTACATATTGACATACCATACCACGGCCGGACTGCAGAGGGGCGCCCTTTCTCAGGAAAGCGCGAGCGTTTCCAGTCCGGCCGTTGCCATACGTACAGGACATAAGTCAAGAGCTGGCGCGGGTGTTGGGATAAAAAAATAGCATCCGGGTAGCACACAATCCCATGTCAGCGATGGGACAACTTACCCCGCAACCCAAAGCATACTCAAAGACCTGCCCTCCAAGAACAAAATTCCTAGGTGTTGTTTACCAGGAAACCCGCAGGGTGTGTGTGACCGCATAACATCAGCGAGACGAAACTAGGCTGACTAGAATGGGAGGTGTGAACAGTCAGCGCCGTTTCCCTCCCCCGGAGAGGACCCCTTGCGCGGTCTCCCCGCCAAGTTAAAAATTATCGCGGTGATCGGGTGTGCCTCATGACAATGCGGGGGAGGCGGTAGAAGATGCACTGAGCGTGTGGTTGGTGACACAGCAGCTGCAGCAGTTTAGTCGGCGTTCCACGTGGGTTTGCAAATTCCTCGCATTGGCATGCCCAGCCAGGAATGCCATCTACATAAAAAAAGAACACTGAGCGAGTTAGCTTAGTGATATGGTGAAACTCTGGACGTGTGCGGAGAAAGTGTGACTTTTCCGTACGCAGGCACGCAAAGAGATTCACCATGTGGAAGCGGGCAAGTGTCTTCTGCCCATTTAAGCACTGCAAAGTTCTTTATGTGCATGTTTGGCAAGCATACGGACAAGTGGAGCTATCAGACGCTTTGTGGTGTTTTCCGTAAAACCAGTTTTTTCCCCTTTAGAGAGGTAGATTTTAACGGAATAGTTTATTTTCTTGTTTCGTCCACAGATTCATGATGCGAGAATTCGTGCATATTGTGGGATCCCGAGATCAGAATTCCTGGGAGCAGTGCTACAGGAGAAGAATGGAATCTTGGGCACTTCTGTACACATCAGAGTCAATGTACAATCTGATACAGGGAATTGAAAGGAAGCTGGCACGTGCCTTCAGCACCAAGCGCCTACATTCAAAGATAGTTGGCTGCCTTTTGCAGGCCGTAAGCAGGAAGGTGCCAGAAATTAGCTGCGTTGAACACTGTGAAGATTGATTTATTCAGTCGTGAGATTTTCTGCATCACGCGAGTTCGTTTCTTTCTGAAAGGGTTCAATCACACAGGAAGCCAGCAAAAATTTGAAGAGGGTGAAGCAAGAAAAAGAACAGCCAACACTGACTTGCTTGGGAATATTTGCTAATAAAACTGTTAATGCAATTGAAGAGTCGTCTCAAGTTGAACAGCATTGAATATCATGTCTCGGAAACTGCAAGGCCATAAGAGTAATACAACGTTGACATTAACTAATTAATAATCAAGTTAGGCAGAAATAGACGCGGTGACTCGCGCTATTAAGGAGCATGTAAAAGTATGGATAAGTGCGCTGAAATTAAACGCGTGCTGCTGAAGGAATTAATCTTCGCGAACTAAAGTCGAAAGGCACCACCGCCCACCGGAGCAAGCGTTGTAAACACCGTAAGTGCAGAGAGGAATCGTTTGAAGACTAATATTTTTTTTTCCTTCAGTAAATCTTCTCGCCCTTGTTCTAAATAATGTTTATTCCTCCTCACCAAAGTGCTGGGGTACATTCTAAATAATGCTTATCGAAGAGTGGCTGCATTATGGAAATATGATGTTTAATATTCAAGTAGATTAAGAGCTTGTTAAAGAGCGAAAAATGCGCGAGCGCCCCGCTAGCCACTTTAGCGGGGCCTGAAAGCAAGCAGACGCCGCAGCAAGGAGGTTTAAATTTTTTTTCAAATTTTAAACTTCCTTGCGCCGCAAATGCATGAGGCGCCCCCTACAACAGCGCCTCATGCATCTTCTTTCTTTTTTTTATTTTGTTCGTTTTTGCGCTAAGTAATCATAGATATATATCTGCGTGAACTGCAACATAAGTTCTCCTGCATGCCTCATAACTCGGTCTTCTATATCAAAGTAAAGCATGCTACTTTAAAATTAAGTACGCGAGTGGTCACACGTCAGCCCTGAATGCTGTTTTGACTCCTCTGTGAAGGCGAAATGCGCTGACCGCTTCAGCGGCTTGATGTTGATCATCATCATCATTTATTTCATCATTTAGTAAACCCTTAAAGACCTTATACAAGGCATTACATAAGGGGGGGGGGGCGAGCAAATAGATATCAAAGGACATGTCATGACACAAATGCAGTGCTTAAAGTATAACAGAGAAGCAGATATACACTGTACAACATTGAACATAAAGATAAAGCAAATTATGAAAGTGTAAGAACTAATACACTTTCAAAAAAAAAAACTGTTGGAAAGACGAAGCTTTTTTGAAGAACTGGTATGTGTGAAGGTCAGCTAAAAAGAGAAGACAGCAACACTCTGAATTTGACTGGGTCACGCTCCTGAACAACATATTCAGGTAGACTGTTCCACTGTTCAATGGCTGATGGCAAGAAGGATTTGTTAAATGCGCGAGTTGAGCCATGAAGACGTTGTACGCTTTTGGAGTTGAACAGTCGACGGGAGGTGCGAGTTGGAGGGATGAGCAGAGTGCCATGCAGGTGGGAAAAGTTGTGATACAATTTGTGGAACAGGCTGATCTGTGCGAATTTTCTGCGAACAGCTAGAGGGGTTAGCTCAAGAGACGTTTTGATAAGAGTGACGCTTGCATGTTTACTGTACTGAGATGATATGAACCGGGCTGCGCGATTTTGCAGCGCCTCGAGGGAGCTGATGAGATAATCCTGATGGGGGCTCCAAATGGCGGAAGCAAATTCTAGTTTAGATCTGACGAACGTTTCGAATGCAAGTTTCCTGACAGCGGGAGGGGAGGGCCGCAGAGATCTTTTTAAGAATCCAAGTGTCCTGGAGGAGTCTCCTGCGAGTTTGATAATGTGGTCTGACCAGGTCAAGCTGTTGTTTATGAGGACACCCAGGTAGCGGTAGGAATCCGCTGGAGATATTTCGGCTGAGTTTAATGAACACTGAAAAACAAGGTTGAATTTTTTACGAGAGATGACCATGTGTTTGCATTTCGAAACATTTGGTTCCATGAGCCAGCGCGAGCACCATGCCTCGATGATGTTAAGGTCTTGCTGCAGTAATGTTTGATCCGTACTGTTGGTGATTCTGCGATACACAACACAGTCGTCTGCGAAAAGACGGATGAACGAAGTGATTCCGGATGGCAAGTTTGCTCGAGTGACGCCGGACCACATTATACGCAGTACCACGATAATGCGTGTTACGGTGCCTTAGCTCCGTTGCAATGCGGAAATATGCATGTAATTTTTAACTACTTTGCTTAGTGTAGCACTTAAGCACTGATTTGGAAAACTATATAACCACACCATGAAGACAAAAAGAAACCACCTCAACGATTCAGAAAAGAAAAAAGAAGAGAAATAAACCTAATACATATCCACTATGCATTGTTTGAGGTAGGACATCGCATGAGAAATAACGTCTGAACCAGGACCTTGTGTTTTTCAAGGTCCACTGAAAGAAATATAAATTCCCATAATAAAGCCACGACGTATTTCGCAAAATCAGTCTAAGTGTCCTCGATCCCGCCGTGATAGCGCCTTTCAGATGAGTTGCTTTTCTAACATGGGAGCTGTCCATCTGCTATCTTTCCTCCTCATGACATGTCCTGCCCAGGTCCACTTCTTTCGTTTTATATAATAATATAAGCTACTCCTGTCTCTTCCCTGATCCATACCGCTCGTTTTTTATCTCTTAGCGTTACCCCTATCATTATCCTTTCGATTGCACGTTGCGTGCTGCTTAGTTTCATCTCTAGTATTTAGGGGCGAAGCTCCTTAAAGCGGCACCCGTTCGTCCCTCGTCGTAGTCGTCGTAGTGCGTAACCAGTCTTACGCTTTGACCTCCAAGGTGGTGCCGGTGGGAGATTTCTCCTGTGCGTTGTTGAACAATAAAAAATTCGCAGCGTGCGCGTTAACTAAAAGCCGAATTCTTCTGTCTCTCATTCCCCATTAGCAGCCATTGGCAAGTTCCAGTAGGAAACGTTAGTAGAAGTAGAAGTGTAAGTGTTAGCTAAAAGCCGACTTCTTCTGTCTCTCATTCCCATTAGCAGCCATTGTTTACCTCCAAGGTAGTGCCTCGTGAGATTTCTCCTGTGCGTGATTAAACAATAAAAATTTTGTTCAAAACGCCGTTGATTGATGAAATAAACCAACGAAAGACGCCAGATGTTTTCTAAAAGCAAAACGAAAAGACGCCAGATGTTTCTAAAGCAAAACGAAAAGACGCCAGCTGCTTAACAAAAGACGCCAGGTGTTTTCTAAAGCAATGGTTTTATATTCAAAACCATATCGCGATACAGGTTTGTCAATCGTTTCACGTCAATTTTATCGGGCGAATTAACGGAAGAAATGTCACGGTTTAACCGATGATTACTTCCAGGAGCTTCGCCCAATCTCATCATCATTCACCTCGTGGATCTGCCGTCAATTTTTTTTCGTTCTTCTCCATGTTTCTGCACCGTACGTTAGTACTGGGAGAATGCAGTGATTGAATATTTTTCGCTGCAACCGGACATCACTTATACGAAAATTGTGAAGTGGTGCATAGTGAAGACATAAGGGCCCCCTGCGCGGTAGACGAGTAGTTCGGTGCAAGGGCGTTCGTTCCGGTGGTGTGATCGGTGCAGGTTTCCATCTCCTATTGTCGCCTCCCGGGTAGTGTTGCACATGGGTTCGAATCCTAGCGGGTGGTATTTTTCATTGCCAAACGTGTGTCGCATTTCTTAGCACCGTCTGTGTTACCGTGACAACGACTAGAGCAGACGCCAACAGCCCAAGCGCACAACGCCGTGCCCCGCCGCGGTGGTTTGGAGGATATGACACTTGGCTGCTGATCCGAAGGTCGCGGGATCGAATCTCAGCCGCGCCGACAGCATTTCGACAGAGGCGAACTGTTGAGGCCGGTGTACTCTGCGATTTCAGTGCATGTTAAAGAACTCCAGGTGGTGAAAATTTTCGGAGCCCTCTACTACGGCGTCTCCCGTAACCATAGCTGGCTTTGGGACGTAAAATCCCAGAAATCATCACTCAAGATGGAAGGGCCCTGGCTCTGTGGTGGATAGGTAGACCTTCGGTGCACGGCCATTTTAGGGGCGAAGCTCCTTATAGCGGCACCCGTTCGTCCCCCGTCGTAGTGGTGTGTAACCAGTCTTAACGCTAGTACCAGATCTTGACCTCCAAGGTGGTGCCGGTGGGAGATTTCTCCTGTGCGTTGTTGAACAATAAAAAATTCGCAGCGTGCGCGTTAACTAATAGCCGAATTCTTCTGTCTCTCATTCCCCATTAGCAGCCATTGGCAAGTTCCAGTAGGAAACGTTAGTAGAAGTAGAAGTGTAAGTGTTAGCTAAAAGCCGACTTCTTCTGTCTCTCATTCCCATTAGCAGCCATTGTTTACCTCCAAGGTAGTGCCTGGTGAGATTTCTCCTGTGCGTGATTAAACAATAAAAATTTTGTTCAAAACGCCGTTGATTGATGAAATAAACCAACCAAAGACGCCAGATGTTTTCTACAAGCAAAACGAGACGGCTCGCGCCCTCGCCGCGAGCGCCGGGAGCCACGCGCTCCCCGGCAAACTCGACACTGCCCCGGCAAACGCGAGAGACAACGTTGGCGCAGGCAGCGTCTCCTAGCGTGTTTCTTGATTGAGAAATACCGACTGCTCGCGTTGGAGAAGCGTGCATTGTGCATTGTGCATAGTTGAACCGTGAGGATTCGTAGCATGCGCGTTAGCTAAATTAATCCGGAACTCGGCACGATCTACCATAAGCACCCGAGCTTCGCCCACTCATCATCATTCACTCCGTGGATATGCTGTAATTTTTTTTTCCGGTTCATATTTTTGTTCATTTTCTTAGCACAGTTCGCTTTAGCATGACGAAGACGACGACGACAGACGCCGACAGCTGGTGCTTCGTACCTCATAATTGATGTGGTTTTACGTGCCAAAACCAGCTGTGTTTACGAGGCACGTCCCGTAGTGGAGAACTCGGGAGTAGTTTTGACCACATGGAGTTCCTTAACGTGCAGCTAATCCTAAGTACGCGGGTGCTTTTTTTTCGAATTTCATCTCCATCGAAATGCGGCCGTTGTAATCAAGATTCGATCGCAAAACCTCGAGCTCCGCAAGCCAACCCTTAGCCGCTCAGCTACCACGGTGGCTATACACGAACAAATACATGCAGCAAGGCAAGGGGGCCTTTGTCTAAGGACCTACTCGGCACAGCAGTAGGTCAACATGCAGACAGCAAAGACAATTCAAAGCCGTAAGAGAGCGTTTCCTGTATATATCACCAAATACCCTTAATAGCAACCACGTGATAGCAACAGAATATCGCTACTTCGTATATATGATTGAAATCCCAATTCCTTTCAGCAAATTTTTGGGGATGCAACGGTGAAATACAGTCTGTAATGACTATACTCTCTTCGCATGATTATCGCGACAGACGCGCCTGCGAAATGTCTGCCACGCGTATGCAAAATAAAAACTTATGGTTGTGGTGTTGGCAGATGCGGATTCGATTGCCGCAGGAGTTGTCCTGTGAGTCGTCCAAATTTGCATTTCGCTCCATAGAGGCCGTCCGACCATTCCACTTCACCTGATTCTCACTGCCGTTGAATGCGCGGACTTGAGGTCATCGTGGAGGCTGTGCAGATTCCTGTCCATGTCGCCTAAGACAGAAGCCAGAGCAGGCCAGTGGTTGATTTCCCGAGTACTCATTCCCGGAGCGTGTAGGGTAATAAAGGGCAACCCACGCCACATACAGAAGCACACCGGCCTGTACTCGGGTACATGTCGGGACTCGTCTTGTATCAGTAGAGTCAAGTACAGGCTCGCACGCACGTCCAAGACACCGTCCCCTATGGGGGCGTTACTGGATGACTCCATGGCTTGCGTCAGAATCAGACCAATAGCTGCGGGGTCGAGCTGCGTCAAAGCCGTGTCGAGGCGGTACAAGTACCAGGGACTGGATATTCCTCGGGGTATAAGCCACGAGTACAGCATGGCCGAGTAGTGGAGGCACACGTGCACACTCTGGACGCACCTGAGGGTGCAACGAATTCGTTCGACGGCCGGTCCGAGTGTTAGTCCCCTGAGTGGCGGGAGCCACGCAAACTCGACGTCGTCCAGGGCGTACAACTCGTCGAATCGCAGGACATAGAACATGTTGCAGAGCTTATCTATCTCAAGGGGAGACATAGCTTAAAGGGGACAGCAGCGAGCCGGGAGGGCACTTAAACCGCGGGACCACAGTGCCTTGCCGCCGGGTTGACGAAGGCAGTCTTCCTCCTGAAAATTGTTGAATAAGGAGGATACTGCGGTTCCACGACGAGCAGTCATATTTTCTGTGCAACAAACGCACAAGAAATGTGAAAAGAAGGTTCTATACGCACTTCGATTTCTGTCTCAGAACAGCGGCGAGTACAGTCGTCGATGCTGGGCGTCTGACAACTGGTGTTTTCTTCGGAAGAGAAATTCGTCTTGAGAGAGCAAGCTCACGTTCATAACAAGTTGTGTTTCCACAGCCCCGATAATGTATCGGCCTCACTATCTTGTGAAAAGTAAAGGTTCGGGGAAAAGGGAATTGCTGCATGGATGACGCCAGATCATCGCGAAAGCAAACAGGGTTCCTTGTGACTTAAACTACCTTCCTGGTCAATTTGCCGTGTTCGCTATTCAAGACACAGTAATATACGAATTAAGACATTCTGCTATTGCGGCAAGCCAAGTAAAAAAAAGATAGTTCCGTGTATATCAGGCTTGTCCTGCGTCTAGAGATAATTGCATGAACTAGCGATAGCTGGTCGCTCACAGACAAATAAAACTTTGTACCTCATTGCCGTTTGTCATGCCCCTGAACAGTGCACGCTTCTTTGGTTATCCTCTCAACCTTTTTATGGATCTTTCCCGGTCTTTCTATCCTCGAACGCCTGTTCTTTGTTTTGCACTACATTGCTCGCATACTTGAACAGTTTATAAATGAATTTAACGTAGTTGGTGACCAATAACGCTGAAATCTCAATGAGCAAGAACGAACAGGCATAATGAAGTTGAGAAACAAGCACTCAACTCGAAACTTCTTATTTTTTAAAAAGACAACGCGTAGGCACCAAGTATTTACAAGACTATCGATCTTGAGCTCGGTTCTCTTGCTTTCGTAAATATATCGTATATAGTAGAATATGCATGGTCTGAATTATAGACCTTGACGTGAATGTTATTTTCCAGGTCATTAATGAACCAGTTCAGATTAGACTTTTCGCAGATGATTGCTTGCTTTTTAATGAAATTGAATGTCCGGATGATCAAGCCTTGCTGAATACTAGTCTGAAAAACATACATATGTGGTGTCAAGAGTGGGAAATACAACTTAACGCTTTTTCCGCATAGTCTCCCTTCAGAACAGCTAACGCAGGTCCCTCACTACAAATACCTCGGCGTCACAATAACTAGTACACTAAGTTGTAACACACATATTTCGAACATTTGCACATCCGCCTTCCGTAAGCTATGTTTTTTTTTTTTGCGACATAAGTTAAAACACACACCATGCCCCGCAACGGTGTTCTAGTGGCTATGGTACTCGGCTGCTGATCCGAGGGTCGCGGGATCGAATCCCGGCCGCGGCTGCTGCATTTCGATGGAGGCGAAATGTTGGGGCCCGTGTGCTGTGCGATGTCAGTGCACTTAAAAGAACGCCAGGTGGTCGAAATTTCCGGAGCCCTCCACTACGGCGTCTCTCATAATCAGAACTGGTTTTGGGACGTTAAACCCCACATAACAACAAAACACACACCACCTGATGTTAAACTACTCGCATATTCATCCATTATAAGACCCAAGCTCGAATACGCATGCGTTGTCTGGGTCCCCCATACGAAAAAGAATGTCGAAGCATTGGAGATGATCCAACGAAAATCAGTTAGATTTATTTATTCTAAATACCGCCAAACAGACTCTCCGACTCAACTAACGAATCTTCATGGCATAAAATCATTGCAATTGCGAAGAAAAATTGACAGAATAAAATTTCTTTCATTTGAGGAATCGTCAATTGCTACTTCCCCCTGAGCCCTACGTGACGTCACGAACTACAAGGCATCGACATGAAGAATCACCAACCCCATACAGCACCAAAACTAACCTATTCATGTTCTCATTTTTCCCGCGCAAAATTAACGAGTGGAACTCGCTGCCAATATCAGTAGTGCAAAGTACTAAATAATTGAAAGTCTTCAGGATTGATGTTAGGTTATTTCACTTATGTTCCTTTTTTGTGTGATATTCAGTGTTATTACTTTCGTGCTCAGCTGTACTAATTAGACACTGTATTTTGTTTTCAATGCACTTTATGTAAATGTGTCTATGTATTACCCTTTTGAGTACACTTTTGCCCCTCCTGCTAGCGCCCCAGTCGGGCCTTCAGTATCTTGTAAATAAAAAATAAATAATAAGTAAAATATATTGCGTACATGTAATAAATTACAAGTCGCTATCGTGACTTCATGATGGCAACTTGATTACCAAGGATTACAGCACAATGAGCCTTGAATGGTGTCCGCACAGGGAAAACATGAGTGCCACGATATGACGGAGATGAAATGCATATTAGCACTATCGCCACATGAATGACTCGGTGAACGTACGGCGCATACGTGGCGTAGTCGTCGCGGTAGTTTCCTCTTCTGCTTTGCATATACCAGAATGTACAGGCCTGCATGACAAACATACGAATGACGTACAGGGTAATTTAGCTTTAAAAAAATTCCACGTGCAGGTTACGGGGTGCAACCAGCTTATTCAATGTCATCTAGGCCACTTTAGACTAAGCATATTGACTGTCAGCACGAATCACGAAGACAAAATGTAAGGCCACCTTAGACGGTCTTTTAAAATGACCTCAGGTAATTAACATCGATTACTTACTCAACTTTTGAACGCCTGCTTCCAACGCAATAAGTTCAGTGGTGAAGTTGGAAAGAACTATACTGAGTGTCCATATAACCGATTTTCATTCCAATTAGGGCAATGGTTTTAATTTTACCGCGCTTCAAAGAAAGTGTCCCGTGACTAACGCTTGAGCGCTGAGCGATAAACGCCCTCAAACGTGCTAAGAACGAACCATAGTTGACGGACGCAGACACATCGTGCTGAATAGTCTACAAGAAAACATGATAAGGGCTGTTTACAGCACCTTTCGTCTTTTCGGCCTGTCCATATCTGCGATGTGCAAGCATCATAGATGGGTCATTCTGATGGCACAGCGCGAAGGCGCTAGACTTTTTCAAATCTCGCGCACTTATCTTTACAGCCCCGAAAAATTTAAACCATTGCACTTCTTACAATTAAAATGGCATATTTGTACGCTAAACAACGCGTTTTCCAACTTCACCATTGAACATAGTGCTTTAAAAGCAACCTTTTAAAATTTGGCGAATTAGAAACAATAATTAATTACCTGACTTCATTTAAAGAAAATAGTTTCGAGGGGTGTAGACAGCAGCGAATAATGCTAATCTGGCTGTACGCGCGTAACGCGAACGCGAAATTATTTAAAAAGTGTCGCAAGTTAGCTGAAGCCCCCTGTATAACACGTCGTTATGTTAATGACATATGTAGTGAATAACAAGCATGTTACATAAAACAAGAGGTTATGGCAGTCATTTCTCAAGCTCATATGTCATTATGTGCATGTCGTGAAATATATAGTAGGCATGGCATCAGTGCAATTACGTGTACCGTATTCTGTTGCAGAATACACACACCGCTAGGTCAACTGCATGTAAAATATACAGCATGGCCGGACAAGCAGGAAACAGAAGGTGTTGAGCAGGTCGTGCCTTCCATCTCATCCTGCAGGCTATCTTCTTCACACTGCCTTGGGTAACGTTGGTCAATAGTGGGTAGTGTTGGCTAACTACCGACTGCTTTTCGTCAGAATTTGCCACAGAGTTCGTTAGCGTTTAGCAGTTATGGCTTGTGGCGGCTGATGAGCAACGTTGCCCTGCCCTAAATAAACTTCGTTATGCCTCACCTTCTGGTCGGTAGTGTTTGCAAGCACTGTATGTATCACCGGCTAGTGTTGCTAGTGCTAGTGTTGCGCGATGATGGCGAACGTTGCATACTCGTGGCACGCAGATATGAACATGCATCTAGCGCAAGAACGTTTACAAAATCAAGCTGGACAAATGAGAAACGTGGAGGGGTAATGCGCTTGGAAGGCGCGAACCGTAAGGAACAAGAAATGCGGCGGCGCGATTTGTAACTGCACGCATCCTCAAAACACTTTGAAAAGTTCGAGTAAGGTGCGTGCAAATTGTTTTTCACGAAAGCACACACATTTCTATCTATAAGCAATAAAGTGCAAAGAACACGCAACGAAGGTCACAGGTTAAAGATTGATATGTGGGGCTTAACGTCCCAAAACCAGCTCTGATTATGAGATACGCCGTAGTGGAGGTATCCGGAAATTTCCACCACCTGGGGTTCTTTAACCTGCACTGACATCGCCCAGTGTACACGGGCCTCAACATGTCACCTCCATTGAAATGCAGCTGCCGCGGCCGGGATTCGCTCCCGCGACTTTCGGATCTGCAGCCGAGTGCCGTAACCACTAGGCCAACATGACGGGACAAGGTCACAGATTAGCATCTGAAGTCGTTTATTACACGAACAAGTGAATTCGTACTACGCTTTACAGCGAAACAAGATATCTATCGATAGATCGACAAAAAACGGCTAAAATCTAATCTAAATATCTCTGACGCCCGAATTCGATTGAACCTGTAGCCACCGGGACGATTTAGCTGTAGTCACCACTTTCGCGCGTAGTTCTAGGTGAAGCAGTCACTCAGATTTAACTTCCATATTTCCGCCACCGAATGGGCACGTTTCAGGTCGTCGTACATGCTAGGTGAACACTGCTCCAAGTTGCCCAATACAAAGGCCAGAGCGGGCCAATTCCTGGCTTGCAGAGTAGTCATTCCCGCTGCGTGGACGGCCAAGAAGGGCAATCCGCGCCATATGTGAAAGCATACCGGCATGTACGCGGAAGGGAATTGTGAGATCAGGATCGTCAAAGAGAAGGTATTTCCATCTTCGAAAACACTGTAAGTCGCGACGCTTTCACGTGACCTGAATGCTTCCACAAGCTTCTTACCAACTTCGGAGGCATCCAACGTCGCTAAAAACTCGTCGAGGTGATAGAGGGCCCAGGATTTGTACGCGCCTCGTGGTACAAGCCAGGCGTACAGCGTCGCCACGCGATGTAGACGTTCCCGCTCATCCTGGACGGCCTTCAGACTGCAAGCGTATGAAGTCGACAGCGCCCGACAGATTTAGTCCTCTGATCGGGAGAAGCCAGGACAAATTTTGGTCGTCGACTGACTCCAGTGTCTCGATCGGTACTGTGTGGAAGATGTGACACAGTTTGTCTATGTCCTCCGATGCCATGGCTGCTGTGACACTTGGGATTGATTCGAAATTGTCTCCTGCGGGAAAGAACACCGAGCACCGTTCCTTCTTGCGGTTACTTTGCAGCTTGGAACTGTAATGTTGCCCGTCGAAGAAGCGAAATGCTTTACAGCAGAGAAAAAAAGAAGACGCTGACGAGGTTGCAATGCAAGTGCGCAAGGCTTTAACAGGCAATTGACAAGACACATCTAGACGCGGGCGCCGAGCAGCGTCGGTGGTGCTGCGCACACTTATGATCACCGTTGCTTTCTGCTTAAGTAAGCATCTTATACACAAAGAAAAATTGCATTGATAAGGGGTGACGCCCATGCTATACTTTGGTCTTGGTATTATCAATAGTAGTCGACTTACCTAAGAAGCGAATCCTTTCACTTTGATATAGCAATCATATATGGGAACTATGCATAGTGTCTGGATAAGATATATGTGCTTCTCTTGCTTCTTTTCTCTGGATTTCTCTTGGTCATTCGCTTTATTGTGTCAATGCGAAGTAGTGGACGCTCCTGAAACAGTAATGCTCTTTGCTTGTGCAGCCACCTCGACGCTGGAGTGACAAAGGATGCCGGCCAAGGTGACGTCTGTGCAAGCCACGTGTATGAAATACACGAGTTCGCTGAAAAAAAAATTATTTTGTTAACATTCTACAATGTATTACTGATATAATCTGGAAGCATTCTGCTTGTTGTGAGTGAAGTGCGCATTTCAAAAAACTGCGCCACACCAAGGAGCGGAAGAAGAGCTTAAAACGAAGAAGCACGTGAGAGCACGCGGAATCAAGCGAATTCGGAAGATGCCACGCCACGCGAAAACCACCAACTGGGTGACATATATCACAAGGCTACGGGCAGGCCAATGACTGAAGCGCACGACAAATGCGTTGAAGAAGAATGTGGCTGATGGCTCTGTCGTAGGAATCGCTATAACACGAACGTGTTATAGCGATTACACGTTATAACGAACGTTATAGCGAACGGCTATAACACGTTATAAGGCGTTATAACACGTTATAAGTGAAAGGCTATAACACGTTATAGCGAACGTGTCATAGCCTTTGCGCAGCTGTAGCCTGCCTAAACGCAGTCTAGCGAATTGTCAGCGGAAGATGGGCAATGTGCTCGGGACATATGAACCCGTAGCATGTCTAGACATCAACGGCACCTCGACACTGTGATGCACATCGATAATCGACAGTTTTACACAAGTGAAGGTTCTCTAACGATCAACTCACATTTCTCCGGAGACGCTGCATTGCACGTGCCAGAGCTCTGCCAAAGCTGCCGTAAACCAGGAGCATCCGCAAACGTTGGAACCTTGTGAGCGAAACCGAAGGGACTGTCAGCTGATCGTTTTATGAATACACAATCCACTGCAACGAAAGGCGCATCATTTGTTTGTCGACAGCCGTCTTTTGCGATCATAGAGCATAAAGCACATGACAACACGACTGGCTATACAATATACGCCACACACGACAAATTACGTAGCGGACGTCGTTGTACATTTTCCAAGCAATGCGCCGGAAGGGCGCCGCGTTCCGCCGCGGCGATAAAGGCGCTGAGGCTACAGAAGAGCTAATACCCCCACGAATTAGCAGAACAATTATACTCCTTTTCTCCATCCTTCCAAGGCGGCGGCACCACCGCTGCGAACCAAGAATACAGTGAAAAGAAGGCGAGGATAATTTTGAGGAATTTTCCTTTAAGCGGCATCTGTTAGATGTGAATTGTAAGTCAGTGTAGTGGAGATATAAGGCCAGTTTGTTCCAAGTATGCCTGATGTGTCGGTGATGTGATCGGTGGAACTTTGAGCTGCTAAAGACGCGTTCCAGTTGCTTGTTGGTTCGAATAACAGCGAGCTGCATTTTTTTTTCATATGTCATGTGTGTGCGCATTTTTCTAGACATCTACTTCCGTGACAGAAGTACGCCAGTGACCGCCCATGCGCTAGGAGTGCTATCGTGACCACTGACGACGGGTTGCTGAAGCGAGCATGCAAACCCCTGCCAAAGCCGTGGTGACAACCAGAGGCCTGCTGTCCTTGGCTGAAGCTACCTGAGTGAGAGGTGACCCTGCAGAATACCGGTCTGTGGACAGACGGCGAGTGGTCAAGCTCCGAGTGCAAGCTCGTAGGTGGCTATCTGGCCGGGACGAACTCTTTCTTCTCTACACTACGCCGCTCTGCACCACTTCGGCAACGCAGCCGCGTGGCAGGCTCACTGGCCCCAGGCAAGCTCAGCAGCCGAAGGGAGAAGACGCGTTTTTCGAAGCTCTGTCGACTCCGTTCTTTCTTCCTCGCGTCAGCAGCGCCACTGATTTCGCTGGTTCGGCTGGCTTCTGTCGAGCTACGCGATTTTTGGACTCCACGGTGCGCGTCGGTGGGTGCTCGCTATCGCGACCCACCACGGAGTTCGCCTCGCCCACGGGCATGCCGCCTCGTCCGCGCCATCGCCGGACTCCTAGCATGCCGACCGTGCTGGGTCCTCCCCCGTCGGAGCTGATGAAGCTGACGGAGGAACGCCTCCGCCAGCACTACGCGGTTGGCGGGAATTCGTTGTGCATCGTTGACTCGTGGAGGGGCACCCAGGCAGCCGCCGCGACTCCCGCCTTCACCTCGGCAGAAGTACCGGAGTTGTCAGCTCCTGTCGAGACCCAGCTGAGCCCGGTCACTGCCGCGACACCCACTAGTACCTCGAAGGCACCCCCACCACTTTTGGGTGCCACGACTGCGCCTTCGATAGGGCCCCTGGATCTGCCGGCGGCCCATGTGCCGCTGCCATCGTCAGACACGGAGGAGGACGGCATGGACGTGGCGACGTGCCGGAAACGTTGCCGCGACGACGTGAGCGATGACGACGACGCACCTTGCCCGCCAAGGAAGACGGCTGCGTCTGAGGACGACCCTGCTGGGGAGGGCCACCTGGAAGCCTGTGACGACATCGCGGGTTCCCTTTCGACTCCTCCCTGCGAGCCGGAACCTACCTTGAGCCCCAGTTATTGTGGGGACTCTTTTCCGGCGAGCGACAGAGTGCCTATCGCGAACCCCGCCATTGAGGCTGCTGACTATCTGGTGGAGCTGCCCGCGGACGAGCCGGGACCTACAGAATCGGCGCCCAGGTGCCCATCGCCTAGGCGAGGGAGCCTCTGCAGGCTGCAGACTTCCTCCGCGATGCCCCGGCCACCCCGCCGGCTCCTAAGTCCCAAAAGAAGGCGAAGAAGAACCAGAAGCGCAGGCGTGCCCCGGCCCCTGCTGTGCCATTGCCGGACACCTCCGCAGCACCTCCGGCCGTCCCTGCGCCACCGGCGACCGTCCAACAGCCTGACAACAGCCGCTTCACCGACGTACCGGCCCGCGGCTGCCGAGGAGGGGGACTTCATCGAGGTCCTCTCGAAGACTGCCCGACGCCGCGCCAAAGCCGAGGTGACGATCCCAAAGGACGCGGCGGTTGTGGGGACGGCCATGTTCCGACCCTCCGTACCCGGAGGCTCCTTTAAGCAGGCGTCACGACTGGCGCTTGCTGCCCGCCCTCTCGGAATGGGAGGGAGTCTCCGCGGTGCGGGTAAACACCCGCCGCAACATCGTCGCGGCTGACGTGCGAACGGAGGCCTGCCTGCAGGAGCTATTGGCCTTCACTGAGATGAGGGGCATCCCGGTGGCTGTGCGGGTCCCCGCGGACAAGACCACGAGCACCGGATTCCTCCACGGCATCCGTGACGACATCACGGATGCGGATCTCCTGCGAGCGGTGAGATCTCCTGTGCCCGTCGTCTCGGCGAAGCGCGAGGCCTCCAAGGTCACCCTGCGCTTCGACGGGCCCGTTCCACCGGAGGCAGTCACAATTTACTGCCTCTCCTTTAAGGGGGTATGGTAGGGTAAACGCTCCAAAAAATCGAATTTGCAATTCTGACACCGAAAAATGCATTGCACTATGAGGAACAAACCTGCGGACGCGCGACATCGAACGGCCGCTGAAAGCGGTTTAAATGCCGCGCCAAAGTGCGCCGCGCGCCCTGGCGTTTAAAAATGGCGGAGGGCGCTCGATTGTTTTTTGCAGGTTTCTTTATTTTCGTGAGTTTGCTTTTGTTTTGTTGGTACTACAAGTAAGTATGCATATTATACATTAATTATCGTTGAACATACTTAGTTTAATAACATATCTGTCTCTAGTGTTGGTCTTGTAGTGTGTTTTCTTTGTTTTTGTATGGTTTCGTTCTCACCAACCCGATTGCTCTCTCCCATGCCGCGCTTTTCAAAAGTGTTGTTTTGCCAGGAGATTGCACGATGGTCCAGCAAATTGAGAAAAAAGAGAAAATTCAAAGGTAATCGCTTCACCGTAAGAAATAGCAATGAGAAACTGGCTTGGCGAAGCTCTAGCCGCACAAACTTGGTGGAGGAATTGGCGTAGAAACCTCCGATGTAGAAGACGCGAGTAAGACTGGCTACCGTCTTCAGGAGCTTCAGGAGCAGCTCCAGGGGCGGCTGCAGGTGTTCACGGACGGATCCGTCATGCAGGACGGGTCCGCAGTGGCAGCGTGTCATCCCATCCAGGTCCAGAAGCAGGCAGTGCCGGCTGCCCTTCCCAGCGAGCTCCACGGCAGCGGAGCTGGCAGGACTGCACCTGGCGGCGGACCTCCTAGCAGAGGACATCCCAACGGAGCCAGTTGCCGTTCTATGTGACAGCAGGGCGGCACTGCAGACAATGGCCAACCCCCGCCGCGCTGGGCTTACAGGGAACCTCCTGGCGTGCAAGTTCCAGGCTCTCTGCCCGTCAGGAGCGTCCGTCTCCTTCCACTGGCTGCCCTCACATGTGGGCATAGACGGCAATGAGGAGGCGGACACATTGGCCAAGGCAGCTCATCAGCCAGGCACCCCTTTCACTCGAGCCGTGGCGGCTAGGGACCATACGCAGGCTCGCCTCGGGAAGCTTCTCGTCACTGTCCATCCAGACCAAAGGGTGGCCAAAGGGCGAGGACCAAGACTTCTTCCAGAGGCGGGACTCACAAGAAGGGAACGGGCTGCCCTGCTGCGCCTGCGGACTGGCTGCGTCTGGACCGCAGCCCGCCGCCATGCCAAAGGATGCTGCGCCTCCCCGGCCTGCAGCCGCTGCAGCGACGCCGAGACCCTCGAGCATCTCCTCTGTGAGTGTCCTGGACTGGCAGAGGAACGCTCAAGGGTCATCACAGCCTACCGGAGACAGGGTCTCCCTGCCACCAAGATGCAACACCTACTCTTCCCGTCTCGCCCTCATCTACCAGCACTCCGGAGCCTGGTGGAGTTCCTGGACGAGACGGGTATTGAAGCCTAACCCTGAGTATGGGACCCTCGCCGCCTCTACCCCTGCCGACAGCCTGCTGACCGCAATGCGACGTCCGGGTTTCCCGCACTTTTTAAAAATTCTATCTATCTTCTCTTTTCCTCCCATTTCTCCCTTCCCCTAAGGCGCTTAGCCGTGTCCCCAGTATGGGAGACAGAAATAAGCGTCTCTTCCTTCCCAATAAACCACTACCACTGACCCCAGTTTGTTGCCGTAGTCATCGCTCATCGGCATCTGTGCGAAAGATCGTCTGCCCTCGTCTCCTCCGTCGTCGACACACATTGGTGAAAAGCACCTTATCTTCACCTCGCCCCTCTTTATAGGATTGTCGTAGTAGCAGAGACTGTTTGGCTGAGAACGCTTTTTTATTTTTAGTTTTTCTTTTGTCGTTCGCGGACGCCTTTCATTCCGGGCCTTTCATATGTCGCGTGAGTGTGTTGTGTGTTGGTTTTGTGCACATTAGAAGTCTTGCTGTTCAAATGACCAGTCCATCTAATAGAGCGTACTGTGGCAACGTTTGGACCATAGTAGTGAGTAAAAGAACGTCCAGGTCATCCACATTGCCATGTTCACTGTGTGGTTTACTTTCTCATAACCTTTTACATTCCTCTACGCTGATTTGTCACCTCTAGGCGGAGAAAACTGTCCCCATTCTCAATGTCCTAAATCATGGGGGTTTAGGAAGTACGAAGTGTGCTCTACTCAAATATCATAATTGAAAGATAAAATTAAAAAGGAGGGGGCGGGCTATCAAGGTAGTTACTCCTGCCCTAACACAAAGCGGCTCCTGAGCCCTCTTTATTGAGGCTTGGGTGGCTCACCTTGCCATTTCGGCCCTACCCCTTCAATTGTATCTTTGAAGCATCATATTTGAATTCCTTTATAGTATTTAATATTCTCCGTACCACCAATTCTGAAGTCTTGAGGCCTTCCAAGGAGCCCTTCCAACGAAGTACGCCAGTTAAAGGCTCCTCTCGTTTAAAAGTATCATTGAAATGACGAGCTGTCTCAACACTATAGCTTGCTTACTTATGAAGCACTACAAATAGATCTTATGCCGGGCTTTACAATTTAAAATAAATATATAAAATAGTCCCGCTACTCCACCGTTGTTTATTGATGCTGTTGATGACCTGGCGCAAACCAGTGACGATTAAACATGAATCTAATTACTTTAATATTGCTGTGCACGTGTTTTTAAGTCCTCCATGAACATAAGTGCATAAATCACGATACGCTTATCCAGCAGTGTGTAGCTGTGTTCAATAACCATGAGCTTTTTACGGCTGTATTGAAATTGCAGCTGCCATTCACTTGCTCCGCCACGGTGGTCTAGTGGCTAAGGTGCTCGGCTGCTGAGCCGAGTGTCGCAGGATCGAATCCCGGCTGCGGCGGCTGCATTTCGATGGAGGCGAAATGCTGAGGCTCGTGTGCTGTGCGATATCAGTGGACGTTAAAGAAACCCAGGTGGTCGAAATTTCCGGAGCCCTCAACTACGGCGTCTCTCATAATCAGAGCTGGTTTTGGGACGTTAAAGCGCACAAATCAATCAACTGCCCTTCACTTGTGTGCGAAGGACTCTGTATACCAGCAAAATGCAATCGCTTTAAGTGTCAACCCGTAATCTTTGATTGGAATTACATTTCAAAGCATTATATCGCCTATCAATTAAAAACAATTATGTATAGTTAGTGGTGAAAGTAGTGACAGCAAGTGCACACGAATATATAGAGATTGAGATTTCGCCAGAGCGCTCAGGTATATTTTTTTAACATATGCAGTACTTGATAGGTTGGACACCCTGTGTAATGTGCGCACCTGTCACAAGAAAAAAACATACACTTCGTCACAAAACGAATGCTGCATTCCAAGGTTATTTGAGTGCTTTACAACTTTATGTTTTATGCCTTGTGATACGAGCAATAATTAAATAAAAATCTAAGCCAGTTTCACTGCAGTCAAAGCTGTACGAAGCGCGAACCAGTGATTCGCCTGCGTTACTCTTGCGTTTTCGTTGTGTTTGTCGTCGGCGTTCTTCAATTACTCCTGCTTAACTTTATCTCATAATGCAATCATTTACCTTTCATATGCACCTTCTATTTTACTATTCTAATCTGGTTTGTCTTAACCAGTCTTACTCTGGATCTGTATAGCAGTATTGATCGGATTCGTGGAAGTCATCACGGTATGCAGGGTTGCGTTGCTGCGGCTCAGTAACACAACCTCCTCTTTTCGTTCTCTTAGGTATCTTCAAATTATTTTCGTTTCATTTGATCTCATTAAGCAATTACATCTCCCTTAATATGTAGTTTTTACTAGATTACACAAATCTAGTTTATCTAAGCATTCTTAGTCAGGCTTCATTTTAACAGGTTTTGGTAAGCAATTACCATGCTCTCGCCCTGTCTTCAACTGCAGCGTGACAACGACATCCGAGAGCACACGCCGACAGGCCAGGCCCTTGAAGTGCTCCAAATTTAAAATTTTTTCTAGATCATCGGCCATGGCCGCTTTTCGTTCGTGTGGTCCCCGCCAGAGCTTTTGCACGTTTTCTTTTCATTTCCAGGCGCATTTGTCATTTGTTCTGGAACTTATTCATCTTAGGAGCGCTTCGAGGCTCACAGGTACAGGCCGCAGATTCATGAAGCTGCGACGCCTTCTTACAACACCCTGTTATCACTGTTGAATGAGCTAACTTCGCAAACTCACAATTCGACCAGTCTTTGTTCTTTATTTTCCCTTACTGCTCTCTTTGATTTGGCAGCTTATAATGGACCCTACCATGGCGTTGATCGAGCGAGAAGTGAACCGATAATGACGCTTTGACAGCTGCCAAAGCTTCAAAGGCCTGTTGCTCCAGGTGCGTCTATGGAGCGGGAGTCAGCGCCGTTCTGCAGACGACAGTGAAAATCCGTGTTAACGACATTTAGCCGAATATCCTGCTTGCGCTTCAGAGGAATATTTCTCAATCATCTCCACACAACGTACTTAAAGGATTTCTCCAGCGGCTGTGGCACGTCGCATTCCCGTGAGTGTCTGCTCAAGCACAGGCTGACAAGGCGCTGGCTGCGAGCGAGGTAATATGCTTCCTCTTTCCGTTTATGCCAGCGAGGGAACCGATTGATTGGTAGTTTCATGTGGCGTTACCTTCCACCCACAGTGAACACCTAGGGCACCTATGTAGAGTTAGCGATTGATTGATTTGTGGGGTTTAACGTCGCAAATCCAGTTCCGATTATGAGAGACGCCGTAGTGGAGGTCTCCGGAAATTTTGACCACTTCGGGTTCTTTAACGTGCATTGACATCGCACAGCACACGGGCCTCGACACCTCGCCTCCATCGAAATGCAGCCGCCGCGGCCGGGATTCGATCCCGCGACCCTCGGATCTGCAGCTGAGTGCTATAGCCACTAGACCACCGTGGCGGGGCAAGTATAGCGTTAACGTTCGATATATATATATATATATATACTTTGCAGTCTTCCTCGCTACCGGGTCAAATATTCTATGACAGAGTCCAAGTAAAAAACGTAATATATAATCTGACGTTTCGGCTGGAGAACACCTTTTCTCAAAACCTGCTTTCCAGTCGAAACGCCAGCTTGAAAAATTGAATATTAGTTAATGCTTTTCACTGTGACTCTGTCATCGATTATATCATACATATATACGACTATTTCAGGTGTCTTACGTGCTGAAACCACTCGTGTGTACGTGAGGCACGCCGCAGTCGAATGCCTCTGTAGCGCAAAGCGCCGCGCCCTCAGGTTTCCATAGAATGCCATATAACACCAATATAGTGACCGCCCCACCATAGAGTTCCCTACTAAAATGCTAGAGGGAATACTGGCTCTGCGTTTCTGAAGATGCCATGGGAATGATGGGTATGACATGGATTTGTCTATTTTCGTGCCCGCGGCTTCAAAAGTTCAGGTGGATTTGTTTATCCTGTTTTTTTAGCGTCAATGACGCGAGTGGCACTACTACACTCTTTCATTACGCTACGAAGGCAGCGGCTGTAGTACGCTTTACTGGCTTTACTGCTAGAGGTCATCCGACTGTCGCATGTACTGAAGTCGTTTCCAATGATGAGGTGCCGTGCAGTCTGTTTCATTGTTGTGTTTGTTGATGGATGGCTACACATTATTTACAGTGGAATTTTACTCAACTTAGAAATATTTGCGCTGTGCCTCGCGAACCTTATCGACGCCATTTTTGCTGTTCTTTTTTTTTTCTTTGTATCAGGTGCGACAGAATCTGTAAGCGTATAGGGTCGCATTCACGGCTGACATACACCCTTTGCGACAAGGTTGTCCGTATATCTTGTACTACACCATTTCGATTCCGCTGTCTGACTAATTCAACGCTGACCGGATGCGCCAAGCAGACGCACAGTTATCGTACGTAGTAGACACCTATTGGCCGATAGCCAGACGCGCCTGCGGACGACGCTCAAAAAGTCAGCTCAGATCAAGGCTCAGGCGCAGTTTCCGACGGAGTTTAACGGCACGGTTGCTTATTTAACATCACGTTTTTGCACTAAACTAACCACCATACAATGGGCGATACTGCGCTTCTGCTATACTGCCTCGCGCCGCGGCTTGACCCATATAGTTTGTAAAAAGGGAGTGGAGCACTTGCACTGTGCTTGAAGAAGCGAGTGAAAGCACGTTTGTTAGGTTTAGAAGACGCACATACCTCTTACATACTTGAAAACGTTAGCACGTGACTTACAAGAGCAAGAATCTCTATTTTAAGTTCGAACACAACTATATCCGGAACTTAAACATTCATGGAGGCCGCTAAATCTGGGCACAAGTAGAGCAGGCAACATTGCCATATCGCACAATAGTGCTAAATTTCTGAGCGTTCAGTTTTTTTTTTATAACTGGAAAAAACAAATAGTACCTGCGCACCCACATAGTTATTCCTGATTCTGCCGTTTTAGTGCGCTATTCTCTCGTGAACGACCTATTTTTTTAAGTGGAAAAGCCATATGAAGCCAAAAGAACGAAGACTAGGCAAATCTATGTCATACCCATCATTCCCATGATGGCTCAACGCCCTGTTTGCAACTCCCGTAGACACTAGCGTCAGATTGCCCTCTAGTACTTTAGTAGGAAACTCTATACGCCTCATATGCGATGTCATTTTGTTTCTTAACAGCCGAGATTTCCAAAGTCGAGACTGCAGCGTGAGTAGGATCACCTTGTTATTACGCAGGAAGAAAGAAACGTACCCGCTCATTCCCTCGCCCCACAGATACCCGACAGTGATTATGCGAAGGCTAATTTTCGATAAAGATTAGAAAAAGTATCTGGAAGTCCCAGGCTAGATCCACGGGGCCACGCCTGCATTTCCAAAATGCGAAAGCCACGGGAAGAAAGACAGAAAGAAGAAAAGATTGATTGATTTCTGAGGTTTTACGTCCCAAAGCCAGCTATGATTATGAGTGTACGGGCCTCAACATTTCGCCTCCATCGAAATGCAGGCGCTGCGGCCGGGATTCGGTCCCGCGACCCTCGGATAAGCCCCCCTCCCCCCCACCCCCAAAAAAAGAACATTAAAGGGCCACTAAACAGGCTCCTACTTTTTTTCAAAGCTGCCCAAACAAGCTAACTCAATCATAGAGAAGGTTGCGGCGATCACATTCTGCGAATATGACAGCGCTGCGCGCCACACAGACGCCGTATTTCAAAAAACAATTCGCGCGCTTCTTTCCGGCGACTGACCAGTCGCGCTCGCATCCTAGGTGTCGTCATGTCGTGCACCGCGAACAACTCTGCGTAGTCGTATCTCGTTGATTGGTCGAAACGTCTATTGTCAGATCCCCTGGCCATCCCACCGGCGTGAGCGCAGCAGCAACCCAACGTTTCTAGAACGGGAGCAACCGGTTCCGCAGCGCAAGCGTCAATGACGTCAAATGATCACGTCAGGTCACGTGTCAAAAGTGGGCGGAGTCTCGACGGCGCGCCGCCCCTACCCTCTCCTCAGCAGAGAAGGGTGGGGAGGCCGACCGAGAAAACGAAACCGGCGCAAGCGGTCACTTAAGCCCGTGTAACTTCTCTATTATTGCACCTATTCTCAAAATTCTTGCGGCAGCATGTTCACACCGCACAGGAGTGCAGTTATATCTTTAAAACAAATTTTGGACCTCGGGGTTGTTTAGGGGCCCTTTAAAGCACAGAAACACGCATGAGCGCACGGTGACGGATCGCGTAAGGCCAGTAGAGAATGATCAAGAGCGGTACGACTAGCACAACCGATACGTCATGATGTCGGTAACTTGACGCTCTCACCAGTTACGTCACCATTAAGGGGCCATGAAACGGTTTTAAAGATCTTGTGCAAACATGGTGATCCGGTAGGGTGAGTCATTCGGATCACTAGAAGGCTGGTTTCAGCGCTCTGCGTAAAGTGTGTAATTTACAATAAGGTTTTCAACACGCGCATCTTAAAGGATCGCAGCTGCTCGCCAAAAGGCGTTTTCAAACGTACCCGTCGCCGAACGAAGGAGCATGCCATCGAACGTAGGAGCAGGGGAGGCCGCTGATTGGCCCCTAACCAGTCACGTGCACGTAATATTCCCAACCTACCTGCGGACAACGTGCTCCTACAACGAGCTCCTTCGTTTCAGCCAACGGTATCGTCGCGGCATCTGGCGGCGTACACACGAGCCGCCGGCGCTCTATTACAGAGGATAGCACTGCCGAGGCCGGCGACCTCAGCAAAGATATCGCTACAGAGGGCTATGTCGCTACAGAGGGCTCGGCAGAGCGGCTGACGCGGGAGGCGCAGTCGTCGCTAGCGCCCACACCGCAGCTGATCGAGTCGAGCAGTGACAAGGAGGAATGCGGCAGAAATAAGCCCATAGCTGCCTTAGCGCATGGTGCGGCGGTCGCATTTTCGATGGAGGCGAAAATGCCAGAGGCCCATGTACTGTGCGTTGTCAGTGCACGTTAAAGAACCCCAGGTAGTCTAAATTTCCGGAGCCCTCCACTACGGCCTTTCTCTCCTCTCTATCTCTTTCTCTCCCTTTCCCCCACCCTCACGGACGCTTAGCCGTGTTCCCTACATGGGCTGCAGAAATTAGCGTCCTTTCCTAACCGAACCACAATCACAATCAATCAATCAATCATGGTGCTTCGCTTTATTTACAATGTGAATGATTTCACAATCGTGTTGCCTAAGCAGTGACCCAATGTCAAAGAAACGTTTCATTGACCCTTTAACAATGAAAGAGGAGCTTCGCCATTCCGACGATTTTCAAGGCGTGTGACTGTGACTTAAATGCATTTTGTTGTTTTTCTTTTTCATTCACGGGCTCTTTGAATCTGCTTCATTTTGTAGGTTCCTCTAACAACTCGCCCGAGAGAAACAGGGTGAGAAGAGAAAGCAGTATTTGCACGATCGTGCTGTGCAAGCGTACTCTTGACGGCATTCTCTTCTTGCGAGCATGGAGAAGCTGGCCTTGCTATTTTTGTTGCTCGCGTGCCAGCCGACATTATCCTGCAACACGGAACACTTGCGTGAGTCTTTAGTATATAGACCGTTTTCTCGTGGGACGCCGCCATGTTGCTAAGCGCGCTGAGCCGTCACCGATCTGGCAACCCGCTGGCTTGGGCGAACGCTCGCTTTTGCATGGCCGTGGCGGTGGCTGCAGTTTTCGTCGATTTTTTTTTCTTCATTTCTGGCGCACTTCATTTCGCTCAAATTTGGGCTCTGTATACAGTAAATGAGCCTGCGCAACGACTTGACAAATTTTGAGCCTGTGATGATCATTAATTTTAACAGAGGAAGCCGCGAAGGTATCGGTGCCATACATTTACGATACACATGTTTTCACACTTTCTGATCGAGAAGGAACGCCCTTTGGACGTGTACTGAACTTCTTCCTCGTATTTGCTTTTGCGAAGGGGGGGAGGGGGGGGGGGTTCCAGTTACGCTTTGTTTGCGTCTTCGCACTGGCTACCGCTCGTACATGTGGTCGTGCTTGGACGCTCGGTGGCTGGTTCTGCTTACATCCCTCGGGCGGTTTCTGTTTTTGTTGTCCGTTTATGTCGTTTTCTTTGACTGAATAACACGATTGACAGGCTGGATATAGTGCTTATGTCACTAGAAGCCAACACGAAAGGCAGGATCGAGAGCGACAAGGAACGTGACCTGCCGAGGCAATCGGCGCAGGCGAGACATTCCAGGGATTGCGGTAGGACCGGCTACGCGCTGCGGCCCATCTTCTATACCATACCCAACAGTGAACAGGGATGGAGTTTCTGCCTTTGAAGTAAACTGTGTGTTCTTTTGTTCTCGTGTAGAACATGCACTGTCATTGCAAAATTCACCCTGTAATGGGCATAGCTAAGTTGCACATTATCTCTTGAAGAAACACTATGCGACAGTAAAAGGGCACGCGTTTGCGCTTTTTCATACATCGCCGACCTGATCGATCGTTGGGGAACTTGTCGGGCACGTTTCATGCGGTCGCAGCCGCGACGTTCAGCATCGGTGTCGAGTTCGTTGTGCTACGTTCGCCAAAAATTGAGGGATCCGATATTCCTGAGAACTTCTAAAGGGTACAAAGCTTCTTCTGTTTAAAATCCATGAATGCCTCTGCTCCTGCTTCAGAGGAAACGATACAATTTGAGGAGTACGCAGCCGCCGCGAACTCTCCGCGTCCGGTCGTGCACGTCGCATAATTTCTCCGGCAAGAGTATCCTTTTCCCGTAGCTGTTAGCACAACCGTGGAAACGGCACGCCGCCTTTCTGTCGACCTTTTATTGTCTGGCATCACGATAAAAGAGAAAGGAACGACCAGGTTAGGCTTTCGACACGCAAAAGTTGTTCGACAGCTACACCCATCCAAGCATCAGCGCGCGCGCTCCAACCCATCTCGCACACACCCGGAGACGAAGGCGCGGGCGCGCTGGTTGCCAGACCACTCGTCCTCCCGCCGTGGAAACGGTACGTCTATTGGTATGCGTAGGCAAGGGATTCGCAGATGACATTCTCTTTTCTCTCCGTGAACTACGACCATTTGCGGCAAGTCTTGCGCCTTTGTCTTGCCACTTATATACCAGTCTAATGAAACCGACCGACCAAGGAGTTAAGGAAGGCACATGGGACATGAATTGCAGTTTTTTTTTTCACAACAGTGCCGTAATTATTGAATCAGTGGAAAGGAAATATATAAAGTGGACCAGAGATCGGCTCTATAGGTCGGTTCGGCCTGTACACATACAGCAGGTGAGCATTTGTCCACTTTCTTTCATTCCTGATGATGTCATAATTACTGCACTACATTTGGAAGCAAGTGATTAATATCCCCTACGCCTTCCTTACCTCAGTGGTCTGTCGGCTGTATAATAGACAAGCGGCGAACGGGTAAAGAAAAAGACAAGCAAAGGGAAGTCGGCACTTGTCTCTTTCGGTCCTTTCTTTGTCAGTTGTCCGCTTGCGCGCTGTTCATTATACTGTGGATCACCAACTAGCCCACTCTCAAACCTCACATTCACTAGGTTACGTTTAAAAAACACGCGTTTAAAAAAACACGCGAGCGCTCGGCCCATTTTTGTTATCACATATCGAGCAGTATCTCGAGCAGAGCTAATTTGGCAACACACATAAAAGCATTTTTTGCTGCAGTAGCAAAGGCCCGTAATAAGGCACATGAACCCGCGAAGATGTCTCTTCAATGGTCTGTACCCTCAGTTCTCTGTAGTAGGATAACGGTGCACAGGGTAACATTCTAACAGTTATCCTGTATAACTGGCTGTAACTTCGACTGGGGCGCGCGCTTCATACGCTCTAGCACCTCCATTACCTGACGTGGGGCCGTGAATGCGCATTTTTACCGACGCTTAACTGCTGAATAAATTGTCGCGATACCACATTACATCCAAGTTGTTCAAATTGCGTGTATGGTATATATTCTTCAGGCAAAGATATACTAATGAGGTGTAGTCGAGGGTTCCGCGGAGGGTTAACCAAACAGGCACAACGACCCAATTTTATTCGGTCAGTGAGCCGGTTTCATCGCCTGTCAAACAGCTGAGGTTGATGTAAATCTAAGCCATGGAAGGTGGCTTGATGTACAGTACTCCGGACAGAAAGGAACGAAGTAAGTGGAGGCAAACTTTTGCACGACAACGGATGTGCCCACTCAGTGTTACCTCGATATAACAAACGCAGGTATAGCGAACATTTGGTTATAACGAATTAAACAAAAGTAGATGTTCTAATAAAACAGTCTCGTCAATTTACATTTGTATAACGAAGGTATTTCCGTGTAATATTGAGCTCACTGAGTCGTGATCAATCATCATTGCTCACTGAGTCGTCCTCAATTTAAAGTTGAACCCTTTTATACAGTGAGCCTCCAAATTTCTGCCCCGTAGGTAAGTACCGGTAAGATGCCGCTGCTATACACTTTTCTCTTCAGGGACAGTGGTAAGCTACTATTCATTATCTGAGAATGCCTGCCGAATGCACTACACCCCATTCTTATCCTTCTAACTATCTCTACCTCGTCGTTGGCATCAGGGGTCACTACTAGGAGTAAGTAGATGTATTCCCTTACCACTTCCACCGCATCGCCATCTGTCTCAAAAGCCCACAGTGCTCTCCAGAGGCTACTGATCATTACTTTAGTCTCCTGCATATTAATTTTCAGACCCACGTTTCCCCTCTGCTTGTCCAGTATAGTACCCATGCTTTACAATTTGTACCCCGAGTTACTTAGCAAGGCAAAGTCATCAGCAAATCTGAGGTAATTGAGGTCTTCTCCATTAATACTTACGCCCACCTCAAAGTCCAATGTTCTGAACACCGCTTGTAAACATGGTGTGGATATCATTGGATAGATTGTGTCTCCTTGCCTGACGCCCTTGCTTATAGGTATTGTAATGTTATCCTTATGGAGGACCGTGATAGCTGTGGACCCATTGTAAATATCCTCTAGTATTATCGCGTGATGCTCGATCGTCCACACCCTGATTCCGCAATGCCTGCATGACTGCTGAGGCCTCAACCGAGTCAAATGATTTATCTTAGTCTATGAAAGCTTTATATAGAGGTTAGGTATACTCCGCGACTTTCTCTATCAGCTGACTCATCGTGCCATTATGGTCTATTGTTGAATATCCTTTACAAAACCCTGCTTGTTCACTAGGTTGACAGAAATCTAAGATGGTAGAAATTCTACTGTCGCTTACCTTGGTAAATACACTGTAGAAGACTGAAAGTAAGCTGATCAGCCTGTAGTTCTTTAAGTCCTTCATCTGTTTGCCTATGACCTGCTGCACCTTCAGTATAACCGAGACCCCCGCTGAAGAGGCTGCTGAAATCTAGAGACCCTCTAGTGAGCTTAAATTTAGCGACGTTCTAAAATGATGAACCAAAAGCAACTTACGATTCGTTACGTGGCTCAAACGTACAAAAGTCGGTCGTAAGTGTGAATAAAGCATCTTTTTTACAGCCACTGGACCCAGACTATTAAAAGGTAAAGCTTTCCTCGGCCAGATGTTGAGGATGTGTCACCAGGAGTTAGTGGCCGTATCGAAAGCCATCAAGCCTTCTGCAGCTGCAATAATGTGGGTAAGCTGATTTGAGAAACACTTTAGATTTATAAATATATATATATATCATCGAACACATTGTACATAGAGGGAACGTTATAGCTTTGGCACAGGCTCCTTTAGAGGAAGGAAAAATTTTGCTGAAGAGTAGCATTGCAAACAGCTCGTTCCGGCTAGTTGGTTCGACAAGCTGTTGCATGGTTTTTGCGGGAACGTACCACATGGCTGCCTGTTACGCGGTGTTTCTTGGAACATTTCATGCGACGAGTTGTGACGTCATGTTACATGATTTGGGTCACGTACCCATGTATACTCGGGTTGGCGGAAAATGCCCGGTTATGAACCCTCCTTCCGTGGTGTTCGCGGAAACATATCACGTGACTAGCTGTGATGTCATGTTACGTGCGTGGTTCACTTGACAACATGTGACGTCGTTTTACATGTGCGCGCTCCCTGTCACCAAGCTAGGCTATGCAGACGCGGCTACGCTATAGGTAGTTAATGCTATAGGTAATGTAACTAGACGTGAAGCCATAACACGTGACCTAAATCTCATAACTAGCCGTGACGTCATCTTACGCAATCACATTAGCTGTAACAAAGCTATGCCAAACGAGCGCGGCTATGCTACATGGTTTCTAGTGCACGCGAGCTGGATCGGAATTATATCATTGCCCCGCCCGCCCCCGGAATCGGTTCCCGATATTCTGTTTCCGAGAAACGCCATAACGGTAAAGTTTAATCACTCCGCTGTAAATATGCACACTTTCGCGAGAATGGACTTATAAAGGCCAACTTCTGTAATTTTTTTACCAGGCCAAGGTAATGGCTATTCTATGTTTCAGAGAAGCACGTGCCACGCGCCTGACAGGAGAAACGCTTGGCAAATTCGAAAATAATTTTATTAAGCAATAAAACTCCTAAAACGAAGCCGAAATTAAGCCCAGCAGTGGCGTGAAATGAGTCAAGCAGTCTCTTGCACGATGCTGCAGCGCAAGTACCTTTCCTACGGCGGTAAGGTCACGAAATTTCCCCTGTGCGCGGAAATCTCGGAGGACATGATGTGCAGCCGTGCGATTCTGTCGCTCTTCCTGCGATGACGTCAACACACGACAGGGCGAATAATTGCAGGGAAACAGTTGGGTGGTCTGAGGTAATCTTTGAAAGTTTGTTCTTAAGCAATCCGCGCACCTTTCGAGGCTGCAATCTTGCGCGAATGTCGAAAGCGAGACGAGGAACTCACCCAGAGAATTTCACTGGGATCCACTGAACTCGAAAGATTTCCGGAGTTGGCTTTTTAAGGTGGTATATATTTTAGAAACTGAAAGCCACATATTCGCGGTAAGGCGAGAGTGTACTACGTTTCGTTTTATTCTATACTATGATGCGATGGAATGCCGATAGGTGCTGTTGCCTAAAGACACGCTCATAATGATATTTAGAACACTGACTCGCTTGTGATGCTGCCTACTTTGACGTGAATAATCAAAGCATTTCGTGGCCATGCAACCGATAATTTTAACCTGGCGTTCATTCCACGCAGTTCTTCGACGAGTATTGCAAAGTCCTAAATGCCTGCAAAGACGCCCTTCTGGAGACAGCACCAAAAGCACGTATACGTAACACGCCTCGATGCGGTGCTTGCTTCACTTTAAATACTTTTCTGATATAAATCGTTCAGTGCGCTACAGCATATAGACTTACCAGTTCGCTCGCTTTCGTCTTATTGTCTTAGCAATCGCAAAATATAAACAAAAATATACTTCGTGCCCGCGAAGCGCCTCCAACACAGTGACAGTGAGAGCTGGTTGTCCTACTTCATTTGTCTTTCTTCCATCTCTGTACTATTCCGTTTTCTCCATTTCTATAAGCTTGTTTTCTGCTGCCTTCTTATTCTGCTTCTTCTTCTTCTTACCATGCTGTTCCACCTAACCCTGACCCTCCCCCGCCTCTCGAGATGGCTGTTCGATGCGACGAATGGACGTGGTGGTCACAGTATGATGGAAGCAGCAAGTGAAATGCTTCGGAAGCAACGTACGTGCGGGTTGCCATGAAATGCGAACTGGTAAACAGCCCCATGTAATTTCGCTGCAGCGCCTGTTCAAGATCCTTCTAAAAATATCCTTGAAAAAGCATCCGCCAAAAGCATTCCTTTTGGCAGGTGCCGGTATGCATGTACAACCGTCGCCAAAATTAGTCGGGACGCGTGAGCGACGACCGCGATCAGATAAAACTAGAGTTACTGTATATTTATGCTAGCATAAAGAGTTGCGCGTCTGTTTTCCAAACGCCGCCAGCTGCGAAGCAACTGTGTATTGCAGAGAAGGTGGCGTTCAGGCCAACTTTTGTGTGAAGTAACTACAGCGCGCACGACACAAGGACAGAGAAGAGGACACACACCGCGCTGTGTGTGTCCTCTTCTCTGTCCTTGTGTCGTGCGCGCTGTAGTTACTTCAGTCATGCCTTACCATTAAGCCCAAATCTACACACTTCAACTTTTGTGCTTCTCGGCGGCGCCGCAGCGGAACTTTTGTCTGCGTTAGAGCGCGTTCCGAGCATTGATTTCAAGACGCGCATGTTGCGGGACAACTCGAAGAGCTGAGAATGAGGTATTTTTATATTACATTTTCACAGTGGCCCGAGATTAGCCCTGCAGCATTTCTGTCGGAACTGTTTTGCCGTGAAGCCGTGAAAATTGGCATTGCATTCTAGTTTTCTCTCGGTGTTCGATAACCTTGACAGTTGTTCGCAACCGCGCTTTTGTGGCAACCGGCAGGACATCTCTTACGTACAGCTTGAACGGGCTTGTTACGGTTGAATTTCGCTTGTATGCAAGCGATCATTTCTAGATTTCCAATAACCGAGTTCCCGACCACGTGACCCATCATGCGACGGCCCATTTCGTATCGCGTCGCATTCGCGCGGAAAATCGTATACATGCGGTTTCGGCTTAAAAACTGCTCAGTGCGATACTAACAACTAAATAAAATCAATGCTGCATTTGGCCGGTGCGCCTGGAATAACCAATGTGTACATACTCTGTCAAGTCAAAACTTGCGAGGAGTGAAGCACAGACACACCTGACAACATTCTATCGTTCTGCATCTCGCGCCGCGTGTTAAAAAGAGCAACGCCTTTAATCAGTCTCCTCACTAAGCTGTCGCTGCGTTTTATTTGCTATTAGGCTTCACAGCGGTCTACGAGCGTTGGAAAACTGCCCATGCTCAGTCGGGGATGCCGCCTGCAAAAACTGAGCGTGGCTTCGCCGCATAGCTTTGGTTGCTTGCTGGCCAAGATGGCGGACCTGCGCGCAACTCTGCTACCTGCGGTAGCACATAGACAAAAACATGCATCGCCGCGCCCTCTGACGTGGAGCGTCTGGTGTCGAGACATCACAGTGCGCGTCCTTTCATTCTCGCAGCCATGTCTTCTTATTCGCTTGCAGCGGACCAGGTGATTACATGTAGCGTTTTGCGCTAGGTGTCACTTTCTTCAATCCGCAACGCGCTCATTTCGACGGGGGCACGGTGGCGGTGGAGTGTACGCGGCTCGCTATGCCTGATTAAAGAGATAGCATATCTCGTCTCAGTGGCAAACCGGCGCCGCACACATCATTATAGTTCTCTTCTTTGCACATTCGTTTTGGATGAAGCGTACCATGTGATACTGAAACACGAACGAGGGCACCGAAAAGGGGTTGGGCCGAAAGGAGGCTTCAGTTTATTAACATAAGATAACAAGAGACAGGCAGATCACCTTGCATATGCAACATACCAGGCGAATGGACGAGAAAAAACACACTTGCTGTATTGTCATGGTTTGGCCTTGAAAGAACAAAACAGGAAAGCGAATTGGGCTGAGGGCGAGCGAAAAATAGCATCGGCAAAACTTATCACCGGTGCACCCCACCCCCCCCTCACCTTCGGCACGGATTGAAGAAAGTGACACCTAGCGTTAAACGCTACGTGTAATCACCTGGTCCGCTGCAAGCGAGTAAAAGGACATGGCTGAGAGAATGAAAGGATGCGCACGTGCAATGTGATGTCTCGACACCAGACCCTCCACGTCAGATGGCGCGGCGATGCAGTTTTGTGTGACCGCGGGCGTCGCTCGCGCGTCCCGACTTATTTTGACGACCGTTGTACATCCGAGCGTGCATCAATCAATCAGTCAATCAGTCAATATAGAGCTGATACTTGAACTAAAACTTCATATCGAGCCCTTCAATAAGGACTATGAACATGTTAAGTAAACTGACGTCGCATTACTCTGTCGTTGCGAACTTTCATGAGACCGTATACTACTTGAAGAACACGAGGAACCTTTAAGAATTATAAAGAAGTACCTTCGGAATGACAGGCTTTACAATTACGTTCAAAATGAAATAGTGCGAATTATGCTGAGAAAACGGGAGACCGTTTCTACGTGGAACTGCATTTGAAAGCAATAAAAAGCAATAAATTGTATTCAGATATGCGGCATGGTACTTGTGGAATGCACTGTAAAAAGAATTACTCGCAGGTGAAAGTAAATGGCTGGTGCTCTACGACCGCCCCGTTGGGACTTAATTTGCTCCGTAGGGTCAGAGTAAACTTTTACTCCGCATCGGCCGGAGCTTCTGCGTGGTGCACAAGAAAGCAGATGGCGAGAAACGTGAACTAAGGAGCAGTTAAATTTTAGGCGCAGTGGGCAAAAAAATTCAGAACACACTACAGAGATGAACTGCAAAAGCCGCAGTACTAGTCAAACGCAGGACAACGCATACTCTTCCAAATGCTGAAAGTGAATGAAGGCTTGCAGAACAACGTCAATACGTGTGAGTAATTTGGCTACTAATCCAGCTTAGAAATAAGCTAGAATGGGCGCTCTCTAACAACATATCCTATATTTTACATATTGCAAAGCAAGGGCGCTCATTGGAACGCGCCAAAATGATTGGAGAACGAAAAAGAAGGAGAAAATATGTATTTTTCCTTTATGTTATCGCCATTGCAAATTACCACAGGAAAAAGAATTTAAGAACCTTTGAAAATTTTCAGAAACCCAGCAAAATCTGCGTGCTTAGCAGTGTGAAAAAGAAAGTCGCTGCTATAAGCAGAAGTGGAACATGTAAGAAATACGCAGAAAAAAGGTGCTCATATATAAAATTAGGGGGGTACGAATATTCGAATGTTTAGAATACTCGTTGAATATTGTATCTCTAATAACATTCCAATTTATGCTGATCACTTAGTGGTGTACGAAGTGCTTACGCTGCAGAACGTCTGTTAGGACAAGTCCACTATTTCGTCGAATTTTTTGGGCGCATCACTGGATGTCCGCCTCTTCTTCGGAGTTGATGAAAGTATAGACGTCACCACTGCTCCACCGAGGGTGGCGGCGTCAGCTGGGGCGGCGTCCAGGAAGCGCGATGGACTCCAGTGTGGCGCTTAATGCGACGACGCCAGTGTATACTCGCTCAGCAGCGAAGACTGTTCCGATGAATACTTTCAGCACGTGCTAAGCCGCAAGGGGAAGCGAATGAACACCGGACCTTCTCCACATTCAGGCAACCTGTCAATGAACTTAACTCGCAAGTCCGCGGTCAGTACAATTATTTTTTGTACCCGAACACGCTTCCAGCAACCTGGGGAGGCTCAACAGACAGTCTGTCTCGGTGCTTCTCGAAGCGATGGTGCCGAGTGATGCGACTGACGTCAGACTGAACACAAGGAAAAATGTCTTGGCTATTGACGTCACACACGAGACTGCATTGAGCACTTTCAGCAAAATTACTCAACTTGGTGGCATAAACGTCCGCTCGTATATCCCACTTGACAGTTGCGTAATTACAGGCCACATCTACGGTGTCGACGCATCCATCTACAGCACCGACTTTCAGATTTTGATAACGTCAATGTAGATGATTCCGTCATAGTTGACGTGTCTCGTCCGAGCTCGTCTCACTGTGTGAAATTAAAATTGAAGAGGGAACGCCTCCCATCACACGTAAAGGTCGGACACTTTAGACTGTTTATTCCGAAGCCACTCCAATGCCTTAAGTGTATGAAGTCTGGACACGTGAGCGTTGTGTGCGAGAGCACGATATCTTACTCGCACTGCGACGTATCCCACGCTACAGATTCTTACGTAGCCACAGCCCTGCAGTGCCGCACTTCCTCGAATGGCACGATGTTTCGTCAAAGGACTGGCCCAAGATAAAGAAAGGAAAAAGAGATCCTCAAGCGGCTGGTGCAGGACTAGTAGTATTGCCGAAAAGTGGTTGCTGCCGTTCGACGGCGACACTCCCGACGCCGTCGCAGTTCAAGAAACGCCGATTTCCCTAGGAAGAGTACTACTCATCCGATGACAGCTAATCCTCTCCCACCCAGACCAGGTGCGTCCACCTGGAGCACTGCGGAATGTACCGCGCTGGAGGGTATGGACACAGAAGAATGGCCTACATTGCCAAAGCTATGACCTGTACCACAGCCAGCGCCAAAAGCCACAGCGACTACATTCGACTTAGCAGGCTTTGGATGAGTCAAACAGACAGAGGAAAAAATCACTGCGATGCTTCGGCCTTTTTTGGATGCAGTATACACCCTCCTAAGTAGGCTACACAGTACGATATCCGTAACCTATATAAAGTTCTGGATACACCTCACCCACTGCTTTCATTGTGACTGCGATAATCATGGCTCGCTGATAATCATGGCCCGAACTGAAGCAAGGAAGACTGTGAATCCATAGTTCAGTTCCAGAGCACTGAAGCCGCCAATGTCAGACTCTTTCACAACTGCTGTGCTCGTTTTCTTCCCATCTTCCTCTTTCTATTCACCCTTCCCTCACCCCGAGTGCAGTGTCAAAACAGACACTCGTCAGGTTAACCTCCCTGCGTTTCCTCTTCTTCGCTCTCTCTCTTCTCAAAATGAATTTCTGTGCTAAGTAAGTTATGACTACGGGAGAGGCACTTTTCCTTTGATATTCGATATTCGATTCCATACATGAAATCTGATGTTTGTACTCGATTCGTATCCGGAAAATTAAGTCTTTGCACACCTCCATAAAAAATTTCACACTTCACACATAATACGGATGTTTATCTCCCATCTTAATAAAGCAGAAAGCAAAGTAAGAATTCAAATTTGGTAGCAGTAATGATCGAAGTACAGCTACAAAGGGTATTTCAGAAAATGTGTCCAAGTACGATTTTAACACAGACAACCAACTGCGATATCTTTGGTGTCTTCGTTCACGGCGGCACGCACCGTGTAAAGGGTCTGGATAAGTGAACAGTAGTAACACTATTACGGTGAGTAAAGCTCAAACAATAACAGCCAGACACTCAAACCTAATGGCAGGAGGCATGTTACTTATACGGGGATTCGATATCCGTTGTAGGATTTCTAAAAGGGCTCCACCATGCGATGAAATCCGGCTTATTTCTCTCAAGAAACCGAAACTGAATGGTCCAAAAGCGCTGTTGCTGGTACCTTCGGTGGTCCTCTGTGCGACATAGTTGCTGCCCTTACGTTGCCGCGGAAGAGGGAACAAGCGTCGTTGTAAAACGACCATCTGCCAAGCATGATCAGGCACGGCAACGAAACAATAAATATTGCCGCTTAATAACGCTTGTACATCCTCGCTTGCCGGCGATGCGAGGAAAACTACGATACGTCACACCGGGCACTTCCAATGCTAGCTGCAAGTGCACTCTTACACGATTCAGTTTGTGTTTCCTAGGTGAAATTAGTCAGATTTTATCGATATGCATAAATTAGTAGCATCACGCCTTAACAATTATGGCGGGCGCAGATTGCCTGCATAAGTGACCGCCATTTTCAATTAGGTTTGAACGCCTGGCCGTTCCGGTTAAAAATTTAGTTAGTCTTGATGTACACTATCCAAGATTTCAGTCCTACCACAGTGCGCGCTGCCGTGAACAAAGCGATTCAGCAAAAAGCTACGCAAATATACGGTTTTCTATATGTGTAAGACCCTCGCATATATTTTCTCGAAACGTCTTGTATATAATCGTACATACGATCAATGCAGGGCCAGGTTAACTTGACTCGCAGCTCATACTACAATGTAAGTTGCCGTTGCCTTTTATGACTTCATATTTGTATTGTAGAGAATTCATAAGATGAAATTATGATGACAGTTTTTATGTTTACTGGCAGCTTCACTTGATATTCGTCTGTAGCTGCATTTGAATAAAACGACTATTTTTAGTTGACCTTGTGCGGTAAATTTCATGCGCACATGGTGGAAACAGTTCCAGGGGAAAGCTTTGTAAGCAAAAAAAAAAGAAGAAAATGAGGAGGCAAATTTTGTAGAAAGCAAACATTCATATACGGACTGTTTCACCCGTAAAGAAACTTGACTAGCATATTCAAGAGGGAACACCGGCCAGATAGGCACCACTAACAAGAATTGACCCTTAATTCCTCCAGCGAGCCGAAGAAAAATAGCGTCACCGATCGCGCAAATAGCCTCACAACACAAGTAGATGTAAGGATGTACAGGGTGTTTCAGTGAACACTTTCAGAAATTATTAAAAATAGGCTGTTCAAAAAAGGAAAAACGAAAACCTCCGCAGAAACCAAGTGTCAGCTGAGGTAAACGTCATTAAGTCTAAAAAAGTATTTAATAATTGGATAACTAAGTAATATTTACTAATTACGTATTTAATTAGACTTCTAATAGGTATAGCGAATGACGATTTTAGTCCCGCTAATTACGATGCCATATTGGCATTTAAAACAAAGAAAAAAAGCAAGAAAAAGGACAGAAAAGCCCAGGTTGTATGCAACGCTAGAAAACCTGTGGTTTCCACCGCACAAAAAGAAAACTTAGCTCATAAAGAAGGCCAGAAGCCACGCGCAAATGCAACCACTGATAGTGACCTGTAGTAAACATTGCGGCGGCCAAGTAGAAACGTACGATGTGCTTAATGGTGCTATTTTCGTCTGTGGCGACAATGCCTCGATGTTCTGAATATGCAGAAGCCTCTGTTATCTTTTGCTTATTCGCTCGATGCCATACGCTATCATTACAGACTAGGTGGCCGCGACTTTTGAAAGCCCGTGTACATTGAATGGACTGGCTCTTTCAATGGAACACGTCACCAGCGGATGCTGCGTTCACATACGGCTTCCGGAGCTCCTTTTGCAGAGTGTCATAAGGCAGAAAACGCCAGTTCTTCGTGGGTCGCTGGGTCTCGGCGAATGAATTTTTATTTGTTTTAGATTAAAAACTGATAAGTATCGTCGTCTCTGCGGCTACAAATTCTCCATTGACAGGAACCTCAAAAGGCTGTTAATTAGAAATTAATTCCACGACCTTAGTTATTTACCACGCAAACTGCGAGTTTCTTATACGAATGCTGACGTCCGCCCAACGTTAGAGGTGGTTCCGTAAAACAAAATTATCTTTCTTCTTCCTCTAAAAAATTCGTATTTCGGGAACTTTTTTGAAAGTGTTCGCTGAAACTATAGAGCGAACCAGGCTTCAGAGGGTATACGTTACTGCATGCGCAGAAAATGTTCTTCTTTGACAGACAACGTTAAGGTTCCGCTGATAGAAACAATACTTACGCAAATAATCTGCTCACTCTCCATCATAAGGCGAAGTCGCTTTATGTTTGTTTTTCAAAAGATGACTGTTTTATCGAAGACATCCACATCTGCAATCTTGGAAATGTATCGCGAGAAAGCCATATTAGCGACATTTAACAGACATGTTGAAAAGCTCTCGAATAGCCGCTCATTCGTGCACAGTCATGTTTTCCCGATGCAACGTGTGTACGACAACGGGATCCAAGTTACGACACCCAAGTTGCATTCAGTGATTTTCATCCCTTCTGCATCTCCTGACAACAGCGCTTTGCCTTCTTGGTAGGGTCAGTGCTTCTTCTCTTTCTTTTAGCTCACAGAGTTGCCAGTTTGCTACAGTGCTGCTTATAATCTGCACTTTGTCTCGAGCGGCTGATTTCCTCGCGTTAAGGGAAACGTAGCAGATGCAGGGAATAACACCACTACAATATGTTTCTTAGAAGTAGGACTAGCGTTAGAGTCGGATACACCATACTGGCTTTTGAAAACCATGAAGTTTCCTCACCAAAAGAAGCTTGAATTTAGTGCTACCTAAATTAGGAGCTTTACTAAAACACGTGTCTTCGCAAGAGCACGTTTTGCCAGTTTTGGAATGGCTGAAAAGAAAGTCTAGAAGTGCGTCCTTCGCCCTGGTTGAACAACGCCAACACGTGAGGTGATCAGTTACCGCAAATTGAATATCCCTGAGCTTAATAGTTTCATTCGCAGTTATTTCGGCAGTCAGAACGAGAGGAGAAATTCGCCTATGATCAATGTTAATTCATCACGCACTTACGGAAACACTAGCTAGTAAAAATGTCCCCAGAGTGTCCAAATCTACTGTTGAACTTCCCTCCGTGAGAAGCACAATGAAAGTGAAGCTGTCATTCCGCAAATTCCCTAGGTTTCGCAGATTATATAAAAAGCATCCGCTTCAGACCACGTACTGCCTGTTTCTCTCAGCACAGCCTTCACAATAATAATAATAATAATAATAATAATAATAATAATAATAATAATAATAATAATGCAATCAAAGTTTATCAAGAAGGCTAGTTGCAGTACTTCCCAGTTGGTATGTTTTCATTCACAGCGTAGCGCCTCATGAAGGCGTCCAGCTTTGAAAATATGCTAAACATAGAAGCCTAAAGTCCTAGGAGAGATTAAACTTATATAAAAAAGGAGCTGTAACCATCGGCATCTTGTACGATTAAGTGGCACCCGTAGAGCCTGATTGTACTTCACCAAATCAGAAAAAGAGCCGTAGGGAGCCTAAATGCAAGCGATGTTCGGTATGTAAGATCACTGCGCATGCGCGAACATGGGCGACGCCTTCTGTGCGGAATCGTAATAACGCAAAACTTTTTGATTTTCAGGTGCATGCATGCCTCATCGATGGCATTCGGAATTTGGTAAAATGGTTTATTTCCTCACATTTATCAAGCGTTATACTGCATGAAACTCGCTTAAAATCCGTTTTGCTATACAGTTGTTCAAAGGATGGGGCTTTATAAACGAAGGGAGATGGATCTGTTAGCATACACAAGTCATTTCCATCGCAGGGGCAGTAGATACGATACTCTAAACAGAATTGTGCGCGAACGTATTAACAATCAGAGTAATCCAAAGTCTGTATCGATTTCAGTGGCTCTTATAAGGATGGCACGTTAATTCAACAGAATTCACTTGCCATATTCACGCCCACGTACTTCCAGTTGTCGACCAATTCGCCCTCACGCGGTTATTTCCTAGTCTCCTGGTCAGCTCGACTGGCAGAGAGAGCTTCGAGTCTAGACTCGAAGGCGCTGGTGCCGGGTTCGAAACCCGTACCAGGACGAGTTTTTCGTCAATGAGGGGGCCTTCTCTTCTGAGAAATGCGTGTGCATTTTGTTGTATACCTTCGCGCTACAAATGGGTGGATGGGGATCTTTACTTTCTTAATTGTTACTGCACATTGCCCAAATCCGCAGATCTCATCTGGCAGCTCAGCCTTCTCTCGTTCTACCTTGTCGTTTGACCTCGATGAGGGCTGCAATATTGTGGCCTTAAAGGGATACTGAACAAAAATAAGGAAAACTGGCGAAAACATCGAAAAGCTACTCGGAAGACGCCACTGTTCTGAGTAACAGAGTTCATTTTACGTATTTTCGAACAGTTGGCCGTATTTTTAGTGGATTGTGAGAGCGCGGCGGCTCCACGCCAGTGGGCTTGTCGACGGACGTGACGTCACATGCAACCGGCGCCCTCTCTCCTCCAGTCACTTCCCTCTCCACCTCTCCTCCCATGAACCACTTGCGTCGCAAATTCCACGTTGCGTCATCATCAGGTGGGTGTCACGCAACTTCCTCTAGTTCACCGCGCGGCCGCTAGACGCGCGAACTTGCGTAAAATGCATTAAATTCACTATTTTCCGCTAGTCTCTGGCTGAAATGAAGGTTGCGGAAACAAATTTCAGCACCCAATCTTTCAATAGGATCGTTTATCTCGACGGCGAAAGTTTTGTTCAGTATCCCTTTAGGATGTGTCTTTCGCGAGAGTATGACTTTTTAATGTGTCACTGAAAAGTCATACTCTCGCAAAAACTTCCGACTCCACGTTTTGCATAAGTGTAACGGAAGCAGAATTTTTTTTCATTTTTTCTTTCCTTTGAGTCATGCAAGGGCTATAGTTCAGTGTTTCTTTTTCCAGAGCGGTGTGTTGTATACCAGATTGAATGTTCCAGCTGAGTTTGCGGAGCGACATTACGATGTGCTGGTAACGAAAGCGAAAGCTTTTTTTTTAATTTTACCCTTTCAGCTAAGTCCATGATATCATGCACACACTCATGTACGCGCACAGCTGCGATTGGGCGTTGCTTAGCTTCGAAACACCACGCGAATAGACGTTTGAAAGTACATTCAAATGGATAGTGAAACGTCCCATTAAAATTTTGTACGATCTGCGCATTCGTAATCCTGGCCCTCAAATCTATAACGTACATCATTTCGTTGCATCGTCTGGGATGAAATACTGCGATATAAGCACTCTTTCGATTTCCCAGCGTGCGTTCCCCTCAACACCGGAGTTGACGTAATCTTAGTCGCCGCCATGGCCTCCGAGATTGGTGTGCCCTCGGAGGCAATGAGCAAGCAAACCATGTTCCGGCCCTAATGTTTCAGTACGGTGGCAGCAAACGTTGTAGAACTATTTTCTTCCTCTCTAGGTTTCATATAACGAAAGCTAACAATATGTTTACGGTTTCAAACGCCTGCAGATGACGTCCCTGAAAATTGCCTGCGCCGGCCTGCGGCATCGCATGTTTGTCACGGGAGGCAAGAACGATATGATTGCGAACGGGCGTTAGCGCATGTAAACTGTAAATTGCCTCCAAAATATCTCAGAATCAAAATGTCGAATGCTTACTGAAGCAGTGAGAATCACAACTCCATATTCCTTCCACGGCCCCTTTAAACGTACATGGGTATTTTAGGGGCGAAGCTCCTCTTAGTCTAACCTTTCACGCGTCAGGCGTCAGGCGTCAGTCGTCAGTCGTCAGGCGTAACCCGCGTGCCTCCCGGCACGCGCTCGTCCTCGGCGTTCGCCTCGGCGCGTGCCTCTACTGTCTTGCGAGAGAGACAGAGAGAGAGCGAAAGGCGCGCGTTGGCTATGGCCTATGGAAACGCTCTTTCTTAGAGGAACGCTGTACCAGCTCGCAAAGAAGGAGAACGCGCCCTCACCAGCGAGAGACAAGGTTGGCGCAGGCAGCGTCTCCCAGCGAGTTTCTTGATTGAGAAATGCCGACTGCTCGCGTTGGAGAAGCGTTCACCGGCAACCCATATTATATATATATATATATATATATATATATATATATATATATATAATATGGGTATATATATATATATATATATATATATATATATATATGCACTGGATCTTGAATTGCAATGAACTGCCTGTGGGAGATTTCACTTGTGCATAGTTGAACCATGAGGATTCGTAGCGTGCGCGTTAACTAAATTAATCCGGAACTCGGCACGATCTACGATGAACCTCCCGAGCTTCGCCCACTCATCATCATTCACTCCGTGGATATGCTGTAATTTTTTTCTTCTTCATTTCAGACGTGTTTCCAGAAGAAAAAGCTCTCACACGCTCCTTGGGCAGTCTGGGATGACGCCATGAATGTTCTCTACAGGGCAGCTGAAAATTTCGGCTGGCGATAGAGGAATACAACGCAGTGTTTCGAAATAAAAGTTCGCTGGAGTGCCCAATTATCATCTCATGTCTGCGTTGACCAACAACTCGGACTAAAGAAAATAAAAAAAATCAAGCCTGTTGCGAAAGTGTCACGCCGTGATATCCGTATTCCTGACGTAATTGTGAAGTAATATGATGATATATCAGTCATGCTATTCACGATTTAGCACTACGCCAAAACGTTATATGCTCTCACCTGGCGGTGATAAACTTCACAGAAGACTTCGCCCTTCACATTATCTTCGGACCATACCTAATCTTTCATCGTGCACGTCTTTCTTTCTTTCCTTGTATTTCACGCGGTGAAAATGTAGCCACAGCTGCGAGGATCGAACGCTCAACTTAAACCTTAACCTAAACCCGAACGCTCAACCTAAACCTGCTCTACACTATCGCACGCTCGTCTTCGCACATTCACCACCATGTAGCAATGGTCTGAGGGTGCGTTGAGCGCGAAAAATGATAGTGCGCATGCAAACGATGCACACTGCGCTTCGCGTAACCACCACGACGTAGGAGTGAGCGGAAGTTAGCTAAAGGAAGTTAGCTAAAACACCACGCATATAGAAGGGCCAAAGAGAGAGAATCTCTTGCACGTTCTTCAGTTTTACTTGTCTCGCAGGCAATGCCAATATCCGGCCAGATGTTCCAATGATTGCGCCCGAAATTGGCCACGGTGTAGCCAACGCCTCATCTTTGAGATGCCTGGTGCGTCGCCCGCGCTGCCATTGTTCGTCCGTAGGCCCGTTGTAGGGCCTCCGTGACTTCGCGCACACTGACTGGACTGCTGGCGCTCCCGCGTACGCGGAGGCTATATCCGTAGTAACTGTGTTCTGCCGGCTCTCCGCGAGGTGGCGATAGCTTCTGACACTAAGTTGCGTTGCTACCGCATAAGGAAGTGCGTCGGGCTCAGTCTGGAGGTTGACGGCACTTAAAGGTGTACTGACACGAATAATACACATTTTCTTATTGTTGCCCAAAATAAAAGCAGTGTCAATAACCAATCAAACAAGTATCGTGTTATACTTCAGAAAGCAATCAATGTATTTTTATTACGGCAACTTTGGGTTCAGAAGAGAAAGTGGGTTCTCAACCTACTTTCGGTTTCGATTTTGAGGAGGTCGAATCCTATAGTGACGAGTCAACACAGTCGGGCGTAGGTCTAGGTCACGTGGGAAAAGCTACTTGCGGCGAAGTCGCAGCAGCTCTGTCAGTTGTACGTGGTTCACGCAAACAACGAGGACTTCATTGTCGTCCAGAAACGTTGACAGCGATTTCGGCGATTTTTGGGCGACTGTGTTCACACGTCTTCGTATTTTCCATTGCCATGGTGCTGGCTTGCAAATGCTAGGTGAGGAGAACATTAAAATCAAATTAAAGTAATTTCTTCTAATGAAATGCACCCAGCTTCCTTAAACTTGGTGGGCTGTGAGCTCATAATGCGGTAAACTTTCTTTTCCAGGATAGTTGCCGTAGCACAAGTACACACTTCTAACATTTGCTTCAGATGTTCAATTTGAACCAAATTTGTGACCTTTATTGTAAAGAAGAACAAATCGCAAAATACGATTTAGAATAGGGAATGTCGCAGGACATTCCCTGTTCCTTCGACATTCCCTGGCCCCTGCGACATTCCCTGTACTAAATCGTATTTTGCGATTTGTTCATCGATTCAAGTATCCATCTTCCCCTGAGCTTCTCTTCTAGTTTGGCTTTATTGTAAAGGGAATGCTAAAGGAACACCCATACTAAATTTTTTTAAAACTCCCGTGAACGAGTGCCACGGACCCTGATGGAACAAACATATGCAGGAAAGAAACACGCATTATTTTGTTTGAAAAGACGCAACTTGTGGTTCAGCTCAGGGCTTTTCCAACATTCATGCTGAAGCTAAAAAGTGGGACATTGTGGCACAAAGGCAGAGGGATCCTGCAAGTGGGCCATGATTGCAAATTAAATGTCCTTTTGGCCTTATCACGAATACTTATCGCTTTGAACGCAGACATAATTAAAAAGAAACTGTAGTCACCCCTCGAGGACAAAGTGGGTTGATCGCAGCAGTTGATCGAGGGCCAGAACAATTTCTTTCTTGCTTTCTTCGGAGTGAAACAAGGTAAATCACACACACTTAACGGCAGTAGACCATCACTTGCTTTCGTATAATACGTTTCAGAAATAAATTAGTCTTATGTACCTTGAGCCGCAGGAAGAAATGTAATGACCTCCGGGACACCTTTCTTGGCCGGGCTCTAGAGAACCGAAATGCAGATAAAAATCAAATAAATGCAGCTTTATTTTGTTATAAAACTGAGGCATTTATGGGAAGCTGTAGACGAAATAAAGTAGAACTGCTGTTTCCAAGATTACTTTGTTCTCTTCATCTCTTTCAGTTGAACACGTCTTTTGTACGCCTGTTGTGTCACCGTGACGTTGTTCTGTTGTGTAAACATGACGTGTTGGATGTGTGCCGGGATAATGTTGCTGCCTGTGCGGCCGCAAACTCGCCTCCACGAAGAGGATACACTATAATGCGACAAAATGCGAGAGTCAACGCGGGCCAAGCCTAGAGTTGCTATATGTGTACCACCTTGAGGCAGTATGCACAGTAACTCTTTGCCTAGGCAGGCCTTTCCAGTGTGCACGCTGACAAGGCGCCGTCAATGAATACTCTGAAATTAGTTGGCGTTCGTGTATATATTTGATTGACATTTAGAGAGGGCGAAGGGTTGACTGGTTTCTATGGTTTTACGTCCGAAAACTATTATTCGATTATGAGAGAAGCCATAGTGGAGGTCTCTGGAAATTTCGACCACCTGACGTTCCTTAACTTACACTGATCTCGCACAGCACACGAGTCTCAACATTTCGCCTCCATCGAAATGCATTCGCCGCGGTCGGGGTTCCATCCTGCGACGCCCCGTTCAGAAGCCGAGTACCATAACCACTAGGTCACCATGACGGGGCGAGGGTGAAGGATGTCAGGTCATTAATAATGATAAGTGTCTTATCATAATACATTTCATAATAATAATTCACTGGGTTTTACGTGCTAAAACCACGATCATGAGGCCCATGATGTAGTGCAGGGCTCCGAGGTAGTTTTTGACCACGCGTTTTTTAACGTGCCCCTCAATTCGGCATGCAGTTGTTTTCTGCATTTCGCCCTTATCGAAATGGGTCCGACGTGAGTGGAATGCGAACCCCCGGCCTCGAACTTAGTAAACCAACACCCCAGCAGTAAACGCTAAGCGACCACGATGGGTGTGGTACGCACATTTCATTTGAAATACAGAGTTCGACGGACACCCGTCAGGTCGGGATGAAGCATGAAGATTGTGAACAAGGCTTCCGTAGGGAAGCCGAAACGTCGTTTTCTCTTAAGCGTTTATTTGGTCTGTGAACATTTGATTTGTTTTCAGCCTGTGCAAGGCACCGCATATGATGCGACACATATCATCCCATACCATGTGACATCGCTTAACTAAAGGCAGCACGAAAACGGGTTCTCCTAAGGTTAGAGCACATACTTGAAGGTTCAGGAGAGCAAACAAAACATTTTCCACGCACCATGTCCAATGGTAGAGAAAATTACGATCGTATCTCCCGGCGTTTACAGCAGCCTTCCACCGATTGATTGATTTGTAGGGTTTAACGTCCCAAAACCAGCTCTAATTATAAGAGACGCCGTAGTTCTAAGTCATCAGCCATGGCCGCTTTTCGTTCGTGATTGTCCGCGCCAGAACTTTTGCACGTTTTCTTCTCATTTCCAGGCCGATTTGTCATTTGTTCTAGAACTTATTCACCTTAGGAGCGCTTCGAGGCTCAAGGTACAGGCCTCACATTCATCAAGCTGCGACGCCTTCTTACAACACCCTGTTATCACTGTTGAATGAGCTAACTCCGCAAACTCACAATTCGACCAGTCTTTGTTCTTTATTTTCCTGTACTGCTCTCTTTGATTTGCCGCTCATAATGGACCCTACCATAGCGTTCATCGAGCGAGATGTGAACCGATAATGACGCTTTGACAGCTGACAAAGCTCCAAAGGCCTGTTGCTTCAGGTGCGTCTATAGAGCGGGAGTCAGCGCCGTTCTGCAGATGACAGTGAAAATCCGTGTTAAAACCATTTAGCCGAATATCCTGCTTGCGCCTTAGAGAAATATTTCTCCATCATCTGCACACAAGGTACTTTAAAGAATTTCTCCAGCGGCTGTGGCACGTCGCATTCCCGTGCGTGTCTGGGCAAGCATAGGTTGACAAGGCGCTAGCTGCGAGCGAGGTAATATGATTCCTGTTTTCGCTTATACCAGCATGGGAATTCATAGATTGATTGATAGGGATTTACGTTCCACGAAGAGGGGAAACCTAGGGCACGTAAGTGCCGTTAGCGTGAATATATATATATATATATATATATATTTGACGAGGCAGTGCAAGAAAGCGCATGCAGGCTCCGTTGACACACAGAGTAAGCGTGGAAGCATCGACGTACGTTAAAACATTTTAATGGGTCTTCAAACGTTTCGGCTGGTGGGCCAGCATTGGTCATTATATATATATATATATATATATATATATATATATATATATATATATATATATATATATATATATATATATATATGTATATAAAAACACTTCGAAGCGGAGGACGTGCGAAACGAAAACTTTTTATTTTTCCAACGTTTCAGCCGGGGACCGGCCTTCATCAGGGAAAACCCTGATTCCCTGATGAAGGCCGGTCCCCGGCTGAAACGTTGGAAAAATAAAAAGTTTTCGTTTCGCACGTCCTCCGCTTCGAAGTGTTTTGATTCTGCTGGATCCAAGGACACTTCCTTCTTCATATATATATATATATATATATATATATATATATATATATATATATATATATATATATATATATCAAAAGAAGTTCTTCCTGGCCTCCAGCCGAAACGTCAGAAGAAATCCTATGTTCGTCACTGTGACTTTCTGATAATATATATATATATATATATATATATATATATATATATATATATATATATATATATATATCCATCAAGGCAGTCTTCCTGGCTACCGGACGGGATGAAATATTCGGCGACAGACATAATATAAAACTAACCTTTCGGCCTGAGAACAGCCTTTCCCAATATCTAATGTCCAGTCGAATCCTCAGATTGAATATTATAATATTCTATTGAATAATATAATATTATATTATAACATTAACTGTAGTTAATGTTTCCCACTGTGAGCCTCGCATCGAGTATATCATATATATATATATACGACAATTTCAGGTCTTTTACGTGCGCAACCACTCATGTGAATGTGAGCCCCGCCACGGTGGTCTAGTGGCTAAGGTACTCGGCTGCTGATCCGAGGGTCGCGGGATCGAATCCCGGCCGCGGCGGCTGCATTTCGATGGAGGCGAAATGTTGAGGCCCGTGTGCTGTGCGATGTCAGTGCACGTTAAAGAACCCCAGGTGGTCGAAATTTCCGAAGCCCTCCACTACGGCGTCTCTCATAATCAGAACTGGTTTTGGGACGTAAAACCCCACAAAACAACAAACAACAATCATGTGAATGTGAAGCACACCGCATTCGAATGCCTCTGTAGTGGAATTAAGGCACCGTGCCCTCAGGTTTTCATGGAATGCCATATAAAACCAGTATAGTGACTGCGCAACTGGCGATGTCTTTCCTTTTTCTTTCTTAACAGCCAAGACTTCTGAAGTCGGGACTGCGGCGTGAGTCTGATCACCTCGTTATTACGCAGGAAGAAAAAAAATGTATCCGCTCATTCCCTCGCCCCACAGATACCCGACAGTGATTATGCGAAGGCTAATTTTCGATAAAGATTAGAAAAAGTATCTGGAAGTCCCAAGCTAGATCTGCTGGGCCACACCTGCATTTCCATAGCGCGAAATGCACAGGAGGAAAAAAAGGCAGAAAGAATAAAGGATTGATTGATTTCTGGGGTTTCACGTCCCAAAACCCATTATGATTATGAGAAGCACCATATAGTGGAAGGCTTTGAAAATTTTGACCACCTGGGGTTCTTGAAGATGCACTGACACCGCACAGTGAACGGGCCTCAACATTTCGCCTCCATCTAGATGCAGCCGCCGCGGCCGGGATTCGATCCCGCGACCCTCGAATCAGCCGCCTCCCTCCCTCCCCCCCCCCCCCCCCCCCCCAAAAAAAACCCATTAAAGTACAGAAAGACTTCCATGAGCGCATGGTTAAGGATCACGTAAGGTCAGTAGACAATGATCGAGAGTGGTACGACTAGCACAACCGATACCCCATGATGTCGGTGACTTGACTCTCTTACCATTACGTCACCGTTAACGATGAAAGAGGAGCTTCTGCGTTCCGACGATTTTCACGGCGTGTGATTGCAGCTTGAGTACTTCTTTGCTTTTCTTTTTCAGTTAGAGGCTGTTTGAATCTCCTTTTTTTGCAGGGTCTAACAACTCGCCCGACTGACACAGGGCGAAAAAAGAAACCAGCACTTGTCACTATCGTGCTGTGGAAGCAGACTCTTGACGTCGTTGTCTTCTTGCGAGCATGGAGAAGTTGCCCTTGCTATTTTTGTTGCTCGCATGCCAGCCGATATTATCCTGCAACACGGAGAACCTGCGTGAGTCCGTAGTATATAGACCGTTTTCTCGTGGGACGTCGCCATGTTACCTAGCGGGCTGAGCCGTCACCAATCTGGCAACTCGCTGGCTTGGGCGAACGCTCGCTTTTGCATGGCCGGTATGGCGGCGGCTGCAGTGTGCGTTTTTTAAATGCGAAGCATTTCTTAGCGAACTACGGCGACATTGAGCGTATCTATCTATCTATCTATCTATCTATCTATCTATCTATCTATCTATCTATCTATCTATCTATCTATCTATCTATCTATCTATCTAGCTGCCTACCACTTTGTGCTCTCCTGCCGTTTCGTTAAAGGAATGTATAGGAAATTTGGTATGTCAGAACATGACTGCATGACGAACATAAATTACAGGTCAAACCATGAAAATCCTGGCATCCATGTCATCAGCGACATGATTTACATGCCACGGTCTCGGTGCTCTCCTGGCCGTTTCGTTAATTAGATATACACGAAAATTGGTATGGCACAACATGAGTGCATGACGGACATAAATGACAGGTCATAACATGAACATGATGACATGCATGTCGTGAGCGGCATGATTTACATGCCACAGTCTCGGTGCTCCCCTGGCCGTTTCGTTAGTGGGATGTATACGAACATCGGTGGGACAACATGACGCATGACGAACTTAAATGACAGGTCATACCATGAACATAATGACATGCATGTCATGAGCGGCATGATTTACATGCCACGGTCTTGGTGCTCTCCTGGCCGCTTCGTTAATGGTGTGTATACTAAAATTAGTATGGCACAACATGACTGCATGAGGAACATAAATGACAGGTCATAACATGAACATGATGACATGCATGTCATAAGCGGCATGATTTACATGCGATGCGTTTCGTTAATAGGGTATATATCGATATTGCTATGGCACAACACGACTGCATGACGAACATAAATGACAGGTCATAACATTACAATCATGACATGCGTGCCATGACCGGCATGGTTTACATGCCACAGTCTTGCTGATCTTGCGGCCGTTTCGTTAACTTCGTATCTACCAAAATCGGTATAGTGAGATGACAATGCACATCTATTTTACGTTCCTCATGCGTGCTTCGCATTTCCTTGATTCCCTCTGCACCTGGTATCTGCTATTTTTTTCTCCTTCAGTTCTGGCGCACTTCATTTCTCTTAAAGGGCCACTAAACAGGCTCCTACTTTTTTTCAAAGCCGCCCAAACAAGCTAACTCAATCATAGAGAAGGTTGCGGCGATCACATTCTGCGAATATGACAGCGCTGCGCGCCACACAGACGCCGTATTTCAAAAAACAATTCGCGCGCTTCTTTCCGGCGACTGACCAGTCGCGCTCGCATCCTAGGTGTCGTCATGTCGTACCGCGGACAACTTTGCGTAGTCGTATCTCGTTGATTGGTCGAAACGTCTATTGTCAGTTCCCCTGGCCATCCCACCGGCGTGAGCGCAGGAGCAACCCAACGTTTCTAGAACGGGAGCAACCGGTTCCGCAGCGCAAGCGTCAATGACGTCAAATGATCACGTCAGGTCACGTGTCAAAAGTGGGCGGAGTCTCGACGGCGCGCCGCCCCTACCCTCTCCTCAGCAGAGAAGGGTGGGGAGGCCGACCGAGAAAACGAAACCGGCGCAAGCGGTCACTTAAGCCCGTGTAACTTCTCTATTATTGCACCTATTCTCAAAATTCTTGCGGCAGCATGTTCACACCGCACAGGAGTGCAGTTATATCTTTAAAACAAATTTTGGACCTCGGGGTTGTTTAGGGGCCCTTTAAATAGGGGCTCTAGCTGTATATAGGAAAAGAGCCTGCGCAACGACCAGACAAATTTTGAGCCGGTGATGGTCATTCATTTTAAAAGCGTACGCCGCAAAAGTATCGGTGCCATATATTTACGGCGAGGTATTTCTGCTTGCAAAGCGCAGACATGTTTTCACACTTTCTGACCCAGAAGGAGCACCCTTAGGGAATATACTGAACTTTTTCCTTGTATTTCCTTTTGCGAGGGGGGGGGGAGGCTGCATTTACGCTTTGTTTTCGTCTTCGCATCGGCTACTGCTCGTAGGTGTGGTCGTGTGTGGACGCGCGGTGGCTGGTTCTGGTTACATCCCTCGGGCGGTTTCTGTTTTAGATGCGAAACAGCTTATGGTCGAGGCTGTGTTCCTCCCTCCAACCGCTGTGTCGCGTCCACACCCGCACTGCGCATGCGCATCCTCCTCCCCCTCCTCTCCTTGTCTCATCTCTCCTCTCGGCATTCCTCCTCTCCTCTCCGAGCAGCGCGCGTTGACTATGCAAAAACGCCCTTCCTTCGATTAAACGCTTTAGCAGCTCGCAAGGAACGAGAACGCGCCCTCGCCCACGAGAGACAACGCTGACGCAGGCAGCGTCTGCTGGCGTCAAAGCGATGCAAACGCGACACCTAGTCAAATCGACGCAAACGCGGTGTGCACGCCCCGTGCTGCTTCGAATCGCCTCATAGTCCCCTTTAGCGGGAGATGGTGTAATTTTTTTTGGTCCGTTCATGTCTTTTGCTTTAACTAAGTAACACGATTGACAGGCTGGATATAGTGCTTGTGTCACTAAAAGCGAACAGGAGAAGCGGTATCGAGAGTGACAAAGAACGCGACCTGCCGAGGCCATCCGCTTTAGCGAGCGGCTAGGCGGAGTTCGCAGGCGAGACATAACAGGCATTGCGGTACGACCGGCTAGGCGCTGCGGCCCGCTTTTTAGGGGCGAAGCTCCTTAGGGCCTATTCTCGGTCAGCCCGCACGCCGCTCCGCAAGCGTGCGGAGGGCGTGCGGAAAGGTGAAAACGGCTGTCAAAAGGAACGAATCGAGAAATATCGGATTTGGTGGGGCTTGCGTTACCCCACCGACTTCAATAATTCGCGATTTGATCCTTTTAACAGCCGTTTTCACCCTTCCGCACGCTCTCCGCACGCGTGCGGAGCGGCGTGCGGGCTGACCGAGTATAGGCCCTTAAGGCGGCACCCGTTCGTCCCTCGTCGTGTCGTAGTATGTAACCAGTCTTACGCTTTGACCTCCAAGGTGGTGCCGGCGGGAGATTTCTCCTGTGCGTTGTTGAACAATAAAAAATTCGCAGCGTGCGCGTTAACTAAAAGCCGAATTCTTCTGTCTCTCATTCCCCATTAGCAGCCATTGGCACGTTCCAGTAGTAAACGTTAGTAGAAGTAGAAGTGTAAGTGTTAGCTAAAAGCCGACTTCTGCTGTCTCTCATTCGCAGTAGCAGCCATTGTTTACCTCCAAGGTAAACGAGGCTCCCTCGCCGCGAGCGCTGGGAGCCACGCGCTCTCCGGCAAACTCGACACTGCCCCGGCAAACGCGAGAGACAACGTTGGCGCAGGCAGCGTCTCCTAGCGAGTTTCTTGATTGAGAAATACCGACTGCTCGCGTTGGAGAAGCGTTCACCGGCAACCCATGTATATATATATATATATATGCACTGGATCTTGACTTGCAATGATGTGCCGGTGGGAGATATCACTTGTGCATTGTGCATAGTTGAACCGTGAGGATTCGTAGCATGCGCGTTAACTAAATTAATCCGGAACTCGGCACGATCTACGATGAACATCCCGAGCTTCGCCCACTCATCATCATTCACTCCATGGATATGCTGTCATTTTTTTAGATGCGAAGCAACCTACGGTCGGGCCTGTCACTCCCTACCTCCATGCATCCGCCGTGTGGCGTCCACAACCGCACTGCGCATGCGCATCCTCCTCCCCTTCCTCTCCTTGTCTTATCTCCTCTTCTCTCGGCATTCCTCCTCTCCTCTCCGAACGGCGCGCGAATGCGCGGCCTTCGACAGCGAGCGCGATCAGCTGCGTGCTCTTTACCGGTAACTCGGGCTGCCCTGTACCACGGAGCCAGACATCCTGTTTCCATCGGGCTGCTCCGAGCGTGGGCAAAGATCCTTCCAGGGCAAAGATCTTTCCCGTAGATATCCACTTATCCCGTTCCTGTGCTAAGTGCGACCAATTTATCCCTGAAATCTGCATGATCTCATTTGCCCACATAAATTTCTGTCTCCTCCTGCCACGCTTGCCTTCTCTGGGGCTCTGTTACCCTCAAAGACCAACGGTTTTCTTGCCTTCGCATTACATGCCCTGCCCACACCAATTTATTTTTCTTAATTTCTGCTAATATGCCCTTAACAAGCGTTTGTTCCCTGACCCACTCCACACACTTCTTGTGCCTTAACGTCAAATCAACCATCGTCTATTCCATTGCTCGCTGAGTCGTCCTCAATTTAATGTTGAACCCTTTTATACGGCGAACTTCGAAATTACTTTTCAGGGAGAATGGTAAGCTGCCATTCATTATCTGAGAATGCCTGCCAAATGCACTCCACCCCATTCTTATCCTTGTCATTATCTCTGTAACATGATCGGCCTGTAATTTTTTTCGGCCTGTAAATGTGTTTGTCTATAGTCTGCTGCACCTCCAGTATAACCGAGAGCACCACTCAACCGCCTGCCGAAATCTAGAGACCATTCAGTGACCTTAAATTTAGCTACTTTCTAGGATGAGGAACTAAATGCCACTCACGATAAGTTAGGTAGCTCGAACGTACAAAAGTCTGGCGCGAGTGTGAATAAAGCATCTTTTTTTTTACAGCCACTGGGCCGAGACTACTAAAAGCTAAAGCTTTCTTTGGCCAGCTGATGAGGATGTGTCACCATGAGTTTGTGGGCGTAGCGAAAGTTATCAAGCCTTCAGCAGCAAAGTGGGTGAGTGGATTTGAGAAACACCTTTTAGATTTTTAGAAATGCATATATTATAGAGCAAATTGTACTTACAGGGAATTTTACAGTAGGCATTGGCTAGTTAAGAGGAAGGAAACATTTTGCTGAAGAGTAGTATTGCAAAGAATTCCTTCCGGCTAGCTGGTTCGAATCCATGATAGATAGATAGATAGATAGATAGATAGATAGATAGATAGATAGATAGATAGATAGATAGATAGATAGATAGATAGATAGATAGATAGATACTTCGAAAAATCCAACCTACGTGAGATTGGTATGCTCAAATGCTCACTGCCCCGCCTCCGGGATCGGTCCACGATATTTTGTTTCCGAGAAACGGCATAACGGTAAAGATTAATCACTCCGCTGTAATGTATGCGCACTTTCGCGAGAATGGACTTATAAAGGCCAACTCATGTCATTTTCATACCATGACAGCAGAAACGCCTGACAGCAGAAACGCTTGACGAATTCAAAAATAATTTTACTAACCAACAAGAAGCCGAAAACGAAGCCGAAATTAAGCCCCGCTGTGGCGTGAAATGAATCAAGCAGTCTCTTGCACAATGCTGCAGTGCAAGTACCTTTCCTACGGCGGTAAGGTCACGAAATTTCCCCGGTGCGCGGAAATCTCGGAGGCCATGATGTTAGGCCGTTTGCTTGTGTCGCTTTTCCTACGATGACGTCAAGACACAATAGGGCGAATAATTGCAGCAAACCAGTTGGGTGGTCTGAGGTAAACTTTGAAAGTTGTTTCTTAAACAACGCGCGCAACTTTCGAGTCTGCAATCTTGCACGAATGACGAAAGTGCGACTAGGAACTTACACTGTAAACAAAAATTACCCGAGATGGGAGTAAATGGACCTGTCCTCTAGCGCATTCCCTGATGAGAGTTTAATATACTCCGGTATGCGGAGTAAAAATTTACTCCGCTTGACCGCAGCTGTATTTACATCCATCGAGGAGCTTTTGCGGGTAGCTATGGGAGTATTTGTTTACATCCATCGCGGAGCTCTTGCGGGTACCTATATGGGAGTTTATGTTTACATCAATGTATGAGCTTTTGCTGAAGCCAGCTAAGCCTAGGCGTGGTCCGGGACAATTTCTTGCATAATTTTATTAATATTCGATCTACCTGGGTAAATTTGGTATCCTTTTGGTCCTTTCTCCTTCCGGTCGATAGCCTTGACGTTTGCTTTCCGATAATCCTAGCTTGTCCGCATACAATCTTGATAATTTCGGAAGCCTAAAACCACGTCAACACTCGCTGGGCGGTGGTGCCCCAGCCACTTCGTAACAAAATATTTCCGATTCGCGCATCACTGTGGTGGTCTGGTCGATGCGCGGCATTCGGCGTCTGGCTGGAGGAGCAGAGCGGTCACCAGTGGAAAGAGCCTTGACACGTTTACACAGAACACTGATCGGCCGTTGCAAACTCACTGCGCACTCAAGACTCGTTTAAAAAACGAAGTGGCGCTTCACTTGGACGCACTAAGCACACGTGCGAGCACGCACAGATACAAATCCCACCGACGATTCGTCGAACCAAGCAATGCACTGGAGCATCACACGGAAGCACTAAACAGACGCGCGAGCTCAAGCGCGCATACACACACACATCACACCGCCGCAAGAGCGTCGCAACCGAAGACGGCTGTTAAAAACTCCCATGTGGGGGTTGGGACCACGTGAACTGAAACTCCGTGTGGGTAGTATAATAAGGTCATGTCGTTTTTATACTCCGTCACTTAGCAATGGTGGTAAAATGATGTCATGCGCCGAATTCACTCCGCTATGACGGAGTAAATGGTTGGGGCATGGGAGTTTTTTCGGTTGACGCACTGGTAAAAGCTCCCATCTCGGGTAATTTTTGTTTACAGTGTACCCAGAGAATTTCACTGGGATCCACTGAATGTGAAAAATCTCCGGAGTTGGCTTTTTAAGGTGGTATATATTTTATAAACTGAATGCCACAGATTCGCGGTAAGGCGAGTGTGTACTACGTTTCGTTTTATTCTGTACTATGATGCGATGGAATGCCGATAGGTGCTGTTGCCTAAACATACGCTCAAAATGATATTTAGAACACTCACTCGCTTGTGATGCTGCCTACTTTGACGTGAATCATCAAAGCATTTCGTGGCCATGCATCCGAGAATTTCAACATGACGTTCGTTCCACACAGGTCTTCATCCAGTATTGCAAAGCCATAAATGCCTGCAAAGAAGCCCTTCTGGAGACAGCACTAAAAGCATGTATACGTAACACGCCTTGACACGGTGCTTGCTTCATCTTAAATACCTTTCAGATATAAATCGTTCAGTGCGCTATAGCATATACACTTGCCAGTTCGCTCGCTTTCGTCTTATTCTCTTAACAATCTCAAAATATAAAGAAAAATATACTTCGTGCCCGTGAAGCACAGTGACTGTGTGAGATGGTTGCCCTGCTTGATTTGTCTTTCTTCCATGTCGGTATTCTTCAATTTCTTATTCCTTTTCTGTCGACTCCTTTTCCACTGCCGTCTTCTTCTTCTGCGTCTTCTTCTCATCCGATTCACCCCCCCCCCCTTACCACCCCGTTCGATTCGACGAACGGACATGGTCGTCACAGCATAATGGAAGCGGCACGTGAAATGCGCCGGAAGCAATGCATGCGCGGATTCCCAAGAAATGTGAAGTGGTAAAAAGCGCCAAGTCCTTCACTGCAGCACCTGTCCGAGATCCATGCTAAAACATCCTTCGAAAAGCACCAGACAAAACCATTGCTTTTGGCAGATGCATGGTATGCATGTACTGTAGGATCAATATCATCCGAGCGTGCATCAATCAATCAATCAATCAATCAATCAATCAATCAATGTAAGGCTAACTCTCGAACTAAAATGTCATATTAATTCCTTCAATAAAGACTATGATCATGTTAAGAGAACTGACGTCACATTACTCTGTCGTTCTGAACTTTCATGAAACCGTCTACTCCTCGAAGAGCACGAGGCACCTTTAAGAATTATAAAGAAGTGCCTTCGGAACGACCAGCTTTACGATTACATTCAGAAGGAAATAGTTGTGAACTGTACAGAGACCACGGGAGAATGTTTCTAAGTGGAACTGCATTTCAAAGGAATAAAATTAATGAACTGTATTCAGATATGGGGCATGGTACTTGTGGAATTCACTGTAAAAAGAATTACTCCCACGTGAGAGTAAATGGCTGGTGCTCTACGACCACCCCATTGAGAGATAATTATGCTGCGTAGGGTCAGAGTAAACTTTTACTCCGCATCGATGGGAGCTTCTGCGTGGTGCACAAGAAAGCAGATAGCGAGAAACGTGAACTAAGGAGCAGTTAAATTTTAGGCGCAGTGGATAAAACAAGCAGAACAGACTACAGAGATGGGCTGCAAGATCCGCAGTAATAGTCAAACACAGGACAACGCATGCTCTTCCAAATGCTGAAAGTGAATAAAGGTTTCCAGAACAGCATGAAATCGTGTGAATAATTTGACTACTAATCCAACTTAGAAATATGCTACAATGGATGCTTTATAACAACAGGTCCTACATTTTACACATTGCAAAGCAAGGGTGCACAGTGGAATAAGCCAAAGTGATAGGAGCAGGAAAAAGAAGTCGAATATGTGTACTTTTCCTTTATAATATTGCCATTTAAAATTACCACAGGAAAAAAGAATTTAAGAACATTAAAAAAATTTCAGAAACCCAGCAAAATCTGCGTGGTTATCAGTGTGAAAAAAATCGCTTCTCAAGAGCATCGTGTATATGTACGAAATAAGCAGCGAAAGGTACTTGTATGTCAAGAATATGGGGTGCGCATATCCTACTGTTTTGAATATTCCTGGTATGTTCCATCTCTAATAACATTGTGTTTTGTGCTGATCACTTCATTATGTACGAAGTGCTTCCGCTGCAGAACGTCTGTTAGTAGATGTCCGCTATTTCCTCGAATTTTCTGGACGCACCTCTGGATCTCCGCCTCTTCTCTGGTGCCGGTGCAAGCGAAGACGTCACCACTGCTCTGCCGAGGATGGCGGCGTCAGCTGGGGCAGCGTCCAGGAAGCGCGATGGACTCAGTGTGTGGCGCTTACAGCGACGACACCATTGTCTACTCGCTCAGCAGCCAAGACGGTTCCGATGAACACTTTTAGCTTGTACTAAGCCGCAAGGCGAAACGAATGAACGCCGGACCTTGTCAACATTCAGGCAACCCGTCAATGAACTCTACCCGCAAGTCGCGGTCAGTGCGATTATTTTTTGTACCCGAACACGCTACGCGCAACTTGGGGAGGCTCAAGAAGCAGTCTCTCTCGGTTCTTCTCGAAGCGGTGGAGCCGAATCAAGTGACTGACGTCAGACTGAACACGAGAAAAAAAATGTCTTGGCTATTGACGTCGCACATCATGAGACTGCATTGAGCAGTTTCAACACAATTACTCAACTTGATAGCGTCAACGTACGCTTGTGCACCCCACTTGACAGTGGTGTAATCACTGGCGTCGTCTACGATGTCGGCGCGTCCATCTCCAGTACTGACTTGCAGATTTTGATAACGCCAGCTGTAGATGATTCCGTCATAGTTCACGTGTCTCGTCCGAGCTCGTCTCACTGGGCGAAGTTCAAATTCAAGGAAGAACGCCTCGCATCACACGTAAAGGTCGCACACTTTAGACATCCCGTACGACCGTTCATTCCAAAGCCACTCCAATGCCACACATGAATGTAGTTTGGACGCTTGAGCGCTGGGTGCGAAAGCGCGATATTTTGCTCGCGGTGCGGTGGACTCCACGTTACAGACTCCTGCACAGCCACAGCCATGAAGTGCCGCACTTGCCTCGGACGTCACTACCCTTCGTCAAAGGGCTGGTTCAAAGTAAAAAAAAAGGGAAAAGGAGATCCTCAAGCAGATGGCGGGTACTGTTCCTCTTGACGGGAAGCGGTTGCTGCCGTACGACTGGCAACGTTCCCGAAGATGTCGCGGTTCAAGAAACCCCGATGTCCCTGGGAAGAGTACTCATCCGATGACGCCTCTTCCTCTCCCACCCAGACCGGATGCGCCCATGAGGACCACAGCAAGAAATGCCGCGCTTCAAGGTATGGAGGCAGAATGGCCTATATTGTTAAAGCTGCATCCTTTGCCACAGCCATGCCAAAGCCAGAGCTCCTACAATCGACTCAGCAGGCTTTGGTCAAGTCAAACAGAGAGCCTCTTTCCGACGGATTGCCCGAGACAGAGGAGGAATTCATTACGATGCTTCGGCCTCTTAATTACAATATACGCACCCTCCTAAGTAGGATACACAGTGCAATAGCCCTGTTCGATATATGAGTCTTCTCTCTTCGTGTTCGATGGGAGATGCTTGCTCGATGTTGAAAGCCAAAGTTCGATGAAGGTACAAGTTTATTTACACGTATTTACAAAACTGTACAAAGTTTGCCTCAACAGCATCTACAACACTTCTCGTAGGAGCGACCGTCGTTTTCGTCCTTACTCGTCCGCTCCCCGAGTCCGTCTCCTTCTGATCTGCCCCGTTACGGTCAACCTTCCCACGCTTCCGCCCCGCTGCGCCATTCTTTTGGTCCCCTCTTCCCCTTAGTGGCTCAAGCACGTGGGTTGTCAAAAAACAACAAAATACAAAGAAAAGCAAACATGCATTCCTCAACACTGCCCCGCCGAATGAGCTAGCTCATTCTATTGTTCAGAAATCTCGAGCGGGAACAGCCGTTGCACGGGGCGTCTAAGTAGATTACCTGCGGCATCCTGAGCATACCTGAACGGACCTTCCCCTCTCGCCCGGGACAAACTGACAAAATAACACCGCGTTTCCACAGTAGTCGCGGCACGTTTTCCTGCACTAAACGACATCTCCGATTTTAAGTCCTGCAGCCTTCACTTGTTGGGACGCATTGGCTGATTGCAGCTGCAGGAGGTATTCATGCCGCCAGGCTTGCCAGAACGCGTGGAGCATCTGCTTTGGCTTCTTCCAAAGGGCTCGAAGGGAAGAAGCATTAGACCCCCGCGAACCGATTTCGGCCGGAAGAGCCGCGAGATGTCTGCCTGTCAAAAAACTGGCCCGTGTCAAATGGGCGCCATGGTTTGGGTCGTCTTGTACCTGTGTCAGCGGTCGATGATTAATAACCGCTTCTACTTCGGCTAGTACGGTTGACAGCTCAACAAAGCTGAGGCCCTGGCGGCCTACAGCCTTCCTTAAAGCGATTTTTACTCTGCGGACAAGGCGTTCGTAGAACCCACCCCACCATGGCGCATGTTCGGCTATGAATTTCCATTCTCTGTTTGCATTAGCAAAAAAACGCTCAGTGTCTCAGGATGTCGAATGGCTTTCCAAAGAAACGAGAGTTCTTTTGAAGCGTGTTTAAACGTTTGTGCGATGTCAGAGTAAACTAACTATCCGGCACAACCCCCTGCGCGACGTGAGACGGCGAAAAGATGCACGGCCTTCGTTACAGCACACATAAAATGTAAATTGTACGATATCACTATCTTATTGTCTTTTTACGAACAGAGTTCTTGCAAAGTCGATGCCGACCACTTCGAGGGGGTCAGCCTGGGTAGTCCGATCAGGTGGAAGAATTCTCGTCGATGCCTCGATAGCTGTAGCACTGTAACGCCTGCACATCACACACACACGCACAGCACTTTTCACCATCTGACGTCTACGAACAATCCAATACCTTCTGGGCAATTGTACGAGATGTCTTTCACTCCTGCATGCAGAAGTTGCCGGTGGGCCCGATGTACCAGAAGTTTGGTACGTCGATGTTGTCTAGGCAGCACAAGAGGGTGTCGTTCATCGTCGGTCACATTCAGTGAACAGATACGCCCTCGTTGGTCGAGCTCATCAGGCATGAAATTTTCAAATTGCTGCTCGATATGCCATGTTTCCTCTGATACAGAGCGATTGTCTCCTACGGCAACATCCTCTCTCTCAGGAAGCCTGACCTCATAGCGTCCGTCAACTGTCTTGTTGCCTTTCGTGAACTGCTCCATTATCTGCACGTCAGGAAGCTTCTCCGAAGTGTCAGACACGCCAACACCCTCAAGCTCCGAGAAGAGCCTGGGGATGGGCTCTGTTTGCTGGTCTGTTACGGAAGATCTTAGCACGACTACCTGTGCACAGTTAACCGCCTTGCATTTCGATACGGTGGGCCCCTGCACTGCCCAACCGAAGACGGTTTCCATGGCTGTTAATTTGCTGTTTAGCTTCTTTATTCTCCTGGTCAGGCATTCCCAAAATTGGTCGGAGCCTATGAGGACATCGATAGTGGCATCTTGTTCGATAGAATCATCACCGAGTGGCAGCGACAGTTCCCTCAAAGTTTCCTTTACTTGCTCGTCGGGGCAAGGAATGACCTGCTCGCATATAGTTGGCACCTCGAGAGCGTCAAATACGTACTCCTCTTTGCAATTATCTTTTGAGAGAAGACGCACTTCGACTCTGCGGAAACTGTCCGGTTTCTGCTGTCCTCCGAAAACGCCGACCGTTAGTATTTCTGTTCCAAGGAGTTTGCAGCCGAGCTTTCGCGAGCACTCTTCAGTAATGAAAGTTCGTTGGCTGCCACTGTCAAATAGGATCCGCGAAATCTTCTTTGTTTTTGTACCCTTATTCCATGCAGTGACAGTCGGCATCAATACTGTCTGTTTTGTGCCTCCAGTATCAGCTCCCGAGGCATGCAAGCTCACTTGTTCTTTCGGTCGGGTTTCTGTGTCCTTCTCCCTTTGGGCGCTCGCGAAGGCCGGATTGCACATGGATGTGGCATGTCGACGGTTGCACCTCTTGCATGCAATCCTCACTCTGCACTCTCTGGCTATGTGCCCCTTCTTCGTGCAGCGGAAACAGATTCCTTTCGCGGAAAGGATCGCCTTTTTCTCCGCGAGGTCCAAATTTGAGTTGCATTCCTTGCTCTCATGATCCGTGGACCCGCAGATCTCGCATGCAACATTAGCTGCTGACCCATGCAGAGCCGCAGCAGATGACGGTTGACAGTTCGATCGCTGTGGCTTTGCCTTCTCTCGATCGTAATAAAATGCGGGCTTACCGATTGAGTTGTCGGGTCGATGTTGAAGTGCCCTTTCTTGGCTTCCAACTCCCGCCGGAAGTAGCGGAGCAAGGTGGTGAGCGCTGTCTATGTTCAGTCGCTGATCCGGCTGATGAACTGCCGTCCATCGATGAGGTACACAAATCTGGCTGCGATCGATGGTAATTCAGGACCACCTCGTGTGGAAGCGCTCGCAGGAGCACAGGGTACAGCATGGTGTTGTAGCTGTCCTCTCCTACGCCGAGTGCCTTGAGCCCACGCATATGCACCTGCAGGTCGTCGAAGAGCCTGTCGCAGTTCACGGACGTTCCTGGCGGATGTCACGGGCTTGAGGTCGATGAGCCCTTGCATATGATCCTGAATCAGCGCCGTTGGGTTCCCGAAGCGCTGCGCCAAGATCTCGATGACATCTGCGTAGCATTCCGCCGTCGCCTGCAAACCAGCTATGGCTCCTTCAGCTTCTCCTGATAAAAGCTACTTGAGGTAATTAAACCGATCGATATCTGACAGCTCATGGTTCTTGTGGATCGCTGCTTCGAATTGTTCCCAAAATGGCTGCCAATTTTTCCTTTTGCCGTCAATTTTTGCCAATTTTGGAAGTCTGGTCCTATGCGATTGGGCTTGAACTTGTGCGGTTGTTCTCGCTGGAGCAAGATTTCTGATTTGAGCTCCATCCGTCAAACTTTTGCCGCAGCTTTTCATGGAGCCGAGACAGCTGGCAATCTTGTCGTCGTACTCCATCGCCTGCTCAAACTCAGCGTCTGCGTCCTCTTCCAAAATATGCGGTTCAATAGCGGCGTTCACATCACTCAACTGATTCTGAACGAGAAGCAAACGCTCAATGAGTCCGCTTACCGCAACGATGTCAGGAGCAGTAGCTTGTTGTGCCCGGATGTCGTCGGCTTCATTGATGATGCGGGTCGCTTGAGCTCGGATCACACGTCGTTTCTTCCTCAGGATCTCCATGGTTCCTTTTACGTTTAGTGATCGGGTTCGGTCGATACTCCTGATAATCCGTTCCCGGGTTTCGGCACCAAAATGTTCGATATATGAGTCTTCTCTCTTCGTGTTCGATGGGAGATGCTTGCTCGATGTTGAAAGCCAAAGTTCGATGAAGGTACAAGTTTATTTACACGTATTTACAAAACTGTACAAACTTTGCCTCAACAGCATCTACAACACTTCTCGTAGGAGCGACCGTCGTTTTCGTCCTTACTCGTCCGCTCCCCGAGTCCGTCTCCTTCTGATCTGCCCCGTTACGGTCAACCTTCCCACGCTTCCGCCCCGCTGCGCCATTCTTTTGGTCCCCTCTTCCTCTTAGTGGCTCAAGCACGTGGGTTGTCAAAAAACAACAAAATACAAAGAAAAGCAAACATGCATTCCTCAACAAGCCCAAACCCACCTAAAAGTTCTGGATACACGTCACCCACTGCTTTCAGTGGGAATGTGATAATCATGGCTCGGCGATGGTCTTTCGGTGCTGAAGAAAGAGAGACTGTGAGATCATAGTGTAGGGCCAGAACACTGAAGTCGCCAATGTCAGTGCTAGTTTTCAGAACACTGAAGTCGCGTGTTGTGCTAGTTTTCTTCCTATCTTCCTCTTTCTATTCACCCTTCCCTCTATCCCAGTTCAGGGTAGCAAACCAGACGCTCGTCTGGCTAACCTCCCTGCCATTCCTCTTCTTCGCTCTCTCTCTCTTCCTGCTGAAAATGAATTTAGTGCTAATTACGTTATTATTACGATAAGCAATTTTTCTTTTGATATTGGATATTCTATTTCATAGGAAATTTGGTGTTTGTACATGATTAGGATTGGAAAATTATGTCTTCGCACACCTCAAATAAAAAATTTAAACTTCGCACATAATGCGGACGTTTACCTCCCATCTGCATAAACCATAAAGCAAAGTAACAGGTAAAATTTGGTAACAATAATGATCTAAGTAAGACTGTAAAGGTTTCTTGAGAAAATGTGTCCAAAAACGTTTTGAACACAGACAACCATCTGCGAAAACTTTGTGGTCTTCGTTCATGGCGGCACGCACCGTGTAAGGGTCGAGAAATGTGAAGAGTAATTAACACTGTTAGACTGACTAAAGCTCAAAGAACAACAGACAGACACTGAAACCAACTGACAGGATGCATGTTGCTTTTACGGGGAGCTGCTGCACAGCGGTGACAATCCGGCTTATTTCTCTCAGGAAACCGAATTTGAACGGTCAAAAAGCGCTGTGGCCGGTACATTCGTTGGTCCTCTGTGCGATATAGTTGCTACCTTTAAGTTGCCGCACAACAGTGCATAAGCGTCGTTGTAAAACAGCTATTGCCGGCGATCGAGGATATGCAAGCGTTATCAAGCGGTGATTTATTGTTTCGTTGCCGTGCCAAGCGTGAACAGGCACGGCAACGAAACAATAAATTACCGCTTGATAACGGCTTGCATATCCTCGATCGCCGGCAATGCGAGGAAAAGTACTATACGTCACAACGGGCACTTCCAATGGTAGCTGCAAGTGCACTCTTACACGATTCAGTTTGTGTTTCCTAGGTGAAATTAGTCAGATTTTAATGAGATGTAGAAATTAGCAGCATCGCGCTTAAGTAATTATGGCGGACGCAGACCGCCTGCATATAAGTAATCTGCTTCTTCAATTGGGTTTGAATGCCGAGTGGTTCTGGTTAAAAGTTAGCCATTCTTGTTATACACTATTCAAGATTTCACTCGTACCCTTTTACAGTGCGCGCTGCCGTGAACGAAGCGATTCCATGAAAACTACGCAAATATCCGGTTTTCTGAATATATAAGATCTTCGCACATATTTTCTCAAAACGGCTTGTACATAACCGACATATGATCAATGCAGGGCCAGGTTAACTTGTCTCGAAGCTCCTACTACAATGTAAGTTGCCGTTGCCTTTTGTGACTTCATATTCGCCTTGTAGAGAATTTATAAGGGCAAAGTAAGCTGACGTTTATTTATGCTTACTGATTGAAAAGGCTCTTAATTAGAAATTAATTGCGCGATCTTAGTTATTTACCACGCAAACTGCGAGTTTCTTATACGATTGCTGACGTCCGCCCAAACTTAGAGGTCGTTCCGTAAGGAAATGTTTTCCTTGTTCCGCTCAAGAATTCTATCTTCTTTCAAAAGATGACTGTTTTATCGAAGATATTCACATCCGCAACCTTGGAAATGTATCGCGAGAAAGCCATCTTAGCGAATTTTAACAGACATGTTGCAAAGCTCTCGAATAGCCGCTCATTTGTGCGGAGCCCTGTTTTGCCGATGCGACGTGTGTACGACAACGGGATCCAAGTTACGACCCGAGTTGCACTCCGTGATCTTTCTCCCCTGTGTATCTCTTAAAAGCGCTTTGCCTTCTTGGTAGAGCCAGTGCTTCTTCTCTTTATTTTTGGCTCACGGAGTTCGCAGTTTGCGACAGTGCTGCTGTTATAATATGCACCTTCTCCGGAGCGGCTAATTCCCTCGAATTAAGGGAAACGTGATAGATCCAGGAAATAACACCCCTAGAATACGTTTCGTAGAAGTAGGACTAGCCTTATAATTGGATACATCATACACTGCCTTTTGAAAACCGTGAAGCTTACACCGACACAAGCTTGCATAAAGTGCGACCATACTCGGGAGCTTCATTAAAACACCTGTCTTAGCAAGACCACGTTTTACCAGTTTTGGAATGGCTGAAAATAAAGGCTGGAAGTGCGTCCTTAGCCCTGGTTGAACAACGCCAACACGTGAGATGATCAGTTACCGCACATTAAATGTCCATGAGCTTAACAGTTTCATTCGCAGTTATTTCGACAATCAGAACGAGAGGGGAAATTCGCCTATGATCAATGTTAATTCATCACGCCCTTACGGAAACACTGGCTAGTAAGATTGTTGCTAAAGTATCCCTAGCTACTGTTTCATTTCACTCAGTGCGAAGCGCAATGAAAGTGAAGCTGTCATTCTATGCATTCCCTAGATTTCGCGCAATCTAATAAAACATCCGCTCGAGACAAGTACTGACTATTTCTCTTAGCGCAGTCTTCGCAATAATAATAATAATAATAATAATAATAATAATAATAATAATAATAATAATAATAATAATAATAATAATAATAATAATAATAATAATGGCTTTAGAGTTTACCCTGAACATTATTCCCAGGACCTCCCAGCTGGGTATGCTTTGATTTACAGTGTACACTAAATTATGTAGACGCTCATGAAGAAGTCCAGCTTCGAAGGCATGGGAACCTAAAGTTCTCAGTTAGATTAAACTTGTTTAAGAAAGGAGCTGTAACCATGTGCCTCTTGAATAATTAAGTGGCACCTTTACAGCCTGATTCTACTTAACCAAATGAGAAAAAGAGCCGCAGGGAGACTAAATGCAAGCGATGTACGGTATGCAGGATCAATGGGAATGCGCGAACATGGGCGACGTCTTCTGTGCGGAATTGTAATAAAGCAAAACTTCTTGATTTCTAGGTACAGACATGCCTCATCGATGAAATGCGGAATTTGGTAAACTTATTTATTTCCTCAAATTTATCAATTGTTACAGTCCCGAAAATTTCACTTAGGACCCGCCTTACTATTGACAGTTGTCCAGGGATGGGGCTTTATAAACAAACGGAGATGGGTCTGTTAGTATACACAAGCAATTTTCATCGTAGGGACAGTGTGTACGATACCCTAAATAGAATTGTGTGCGAATGTATCAACAACCACAGTAATTAAGTCGGTACAATTTCAGTGGCTCTTACATGGATTGCCGCTTAGTTCCACAGAACTCACTTGCCACATTCACACCCACGTACTGCGAGTTGTCGACCAGTTCGCCCTCACGATGTTAATTCCTAGTCTCCTGGTTACCCTTACGAAAATGCCGTATATGGCGATATCAGGAATTGGAATGTATTGCTGCATATGGCACGTACCTCTATGTGGCCGTATTTTTTGTCCAAATCGTGATAGAAATATATATGGCAATGAAAGACCAACACGAAGAATGTCACGTAAGACCGATACGTATTGGGCAAATACGGCCATGTATAGACACGTGCCATATACAGCAAGATATGCGTATATGGCCATATATGCATATCTGGATATATGGCGAATGAGTTCTGCGGAAACCCGCAAGGTGGAGTTACGCTTAATGAGAGGGAAAATTATTATCCACCCGTTTTGTAGCACAAGGCTACAAGGGAATCCGTACAGATTTCTCAGAAATGAAAGCTTCCTAGTTGCCGCAAAATTCGTTTTAGTCTGGGGTTCGAACCCGGGACCAACGCCTGTCCGGGGCGCTCGCTCTGCCGATTGAGCTAACCAGGAGGCTAGCGGATATATATGGCACGCGTCCGTACATGGCCGTATTTGCCCAATGCGCTTCAGAGTCTTACATGGCATTCCTCGCGTGTGTCTTTCATTGCCAAATATGTTTCTATCACCATTTTGACAAACACGGCCACATACAGGCACGTGCCATATATAGCCACATATGCCCAATTTCTGATATCGCCATATATGGCATTTTTGTAAGGATAGTCAACTGGTAGAGAGAGCGTCCCGTACAGCCGCTGGTGTCGGGTTCGAAACCCGGACCAGAACGAGTTTTTCATCAGTTAGAAGGCTTTCACTATTGAGAAATGCGTGTAGATTTTGTACGCCTTCGCGCCACAGATGAGCGGACGTCGATTTTTACTTTCTTAATTGTTACCCAACATTGCCAAAATCCGCAGATCTCATTTGACAGCTCACCCTTCTCTCGTTGTACCTTGTCATAGGACCTCCATGAAAGCTCCAATATTGGTGCCTTCAGATGTGCTTTCAAATAATATGACTTCTTAATGTGTCACTTAAAGCTTTGTCCTACGTTCAGAAAGCCTCCGACTTCACGTTTTTCAGAAGTGTAACAGAAGCAGAATTTTTTTCATTTTCTTTTTTTTTCTTCCCTTTGAGCCGTGCAAGGGCTTCAGTGTTTCGCCTCTTTTTCCAGAGCGGTGTGATGTATACCAGACTGAAACTTCCGGCTGAGTTTGCGGAGCGACATTACGATGTGCTGGTAACGAAAGCGAAATTTTACCCTTTTAGCTAAATCTATGAATCATGCTCACATTCATGTGCGCGCACAGCTGCGATTGGGCGTTGCTTAGCTTCGAAACACCACGCTAATGGATGTTGTTTGAAAATGCATTCAAAGGGGTAGTGAAAAGCCCTATGAAAATTCTGTACGATCTGCGTATTCGGAATCCTGGCCCTCAAATCCATAACGTACGTTGTTTCGTTGCATCGTCTGGGATGAAATACAGCGACATAAGCACACTTTCGATTTCCCAGAGCACGTTTTCCTCGGACCTGACGTAATCTTAGTCGCCGCCATGGCCACCGAGATTGGCGTGATCTAGCAGGCAATGCGCAAACAAACCGTGTTCCGGCCTCAGTGCTTCCGTACAGCAGCAGCCCACGTGGTAGAACTATCTCCTTCCTGTCTAGGTTTCATATAACGGAAGCTAACAATATGTTTACGTTTTGAAACGCCGCAGATGACGCCACTGAACAGTGCCTACGCCGGTCCGTGGCATCGGACGTTCGTTTCGGGAGGCAAGGAAGATGTGATTGCGAACGGGCGTTAGCGAATGTAAACAGAATATTGCCCCGAAATATCTCATAATCAGAATGCCGAAAGCTTATTGAAGAAGTGAAAATTACAACTCCGTATTCTGTCGACGCCCCTTTTGAACGTACGTACTTTTTTTTTCTTTGTTTCAGACCTGTGCCCGGAAGAAAAAGCTCGCAGACGCTCCTTGGACAGTCTGGGACGACGTCATTAATGTTTTCTTTAAGGTAGCTGACAATTTCGGCTGGCGATAGAGGAATACGGGGAAGTCTTTGGCAATAAAATTTCGCTGGTGTGCCCGATTATCATCACATGTCTGTGTTGACAAAGAACTCCGACTAAAGAAAATAAAAAAAATCAAGCCTGCTGCGAAACTTGCCCGCCGTGAAAACTGTCTTGACAGCGAAGCTCTTTCCTTTTATCCTTAAACCTTACGTAATTGTGAAGTAACTGATGACATCTCAGTCCTGCTAGTCATGACTTCGCACTACACCAAAACATTGTGCTTTCACCTGGCGGTGATTGACGTCACAAACCACTTCGCCCTTCGTCATTATCTGCGGACCATATCTAATCTTTCGTCATGCAGTTCTTTCTTCCTTTGCATTTCACGCGGTGAAAATGCAGCGGCAGCTACGAAAATCGAACGCTCAACTTAAACCTCAACACAAACCCGAACGCTCAACCTAAACCTGCTCTACACTTTATCGCACATTCGTCTTCGCACAATCACCACAATGTAGCAATGGGCTGAGGGTACACTGAGCGCGAAAAGTGACAGTGCGCACGCAAACAACGCACATTGCACTTCGCGTAACCACCACGACGTAGGAATGAGCGGCGACGATATGCACAACCACCGGGGAAGTGTGCCACCAATGGTGCCACGTACGGAAGTTAGCTGAAACACCACGCATATAGAAGAGGCCGAAGAGCGAGAATCCCTTGCACTCCTTCAATTTTACTTGTCTCACAGGCAATGCCAATATCCGGCCAACTGCTCCAATGATTGCGCGCGAAATCGACCACGGTGTAGCCAAGGCCTCCTCTTTGGGATGCCTGGTGCGTTGCCCGCGCTCCCATTGTTCGCCGTAGGCCCGTTGTATGGCCTCCGTGATTTCGCGCACACTGAATGGACTGCCGGCGCGCACAAGATCACGGAGGCCATGCCCGTAGTCACTGTGTTCTTCCCACTCTCCGCGAGGGGCGATGGCTTCTGACACTAATTTGCGTTGCCTCCGTAGCAGGAAGTAAGTGCCTCAGGCTCAGTCTGGAGGTTGATGGCGCTTAAAGGAGGACTGATACGAAAATACACATTTTCTGATTATTGCGTTGAATACAAGCAGCTTTCCAGCTTTCAATTACGGCAGCTTTCTACCGAGCATAGCAGTCAAAACGCGAGCGTCTGTCCGACTACACATAAGCAACAACACCGCGCTTGCTTATTGGTTCTCGTAAGCCGGGTACAAGAACAGATAAAGCGGTCTACTGCTATGCTACCCCTTGTACGCCATGTCTCAGTGCTGTGACAAGTAGCGCCGAACATTCAGATCTTGGTTACGATAAGTCGCACTTATATGCGGCTATCCCGATTCGTGTGTTCATTGTGCAAATGTTTCCCTTTGTTCAACCGAATTTATTGGAGGATCTATGCATGCACTACAAATAACCTCGCAACAACTAGCCCAACTATTGCTGATCAAAGAAGATCAAGGAAGCTACATACTCACGATGTATCTGTGCAAGATGACATGCCTTAAATGGCGTTCTGATCGCGAAGCGCCTGAAAGCATCACTAACACATATGACGCTACCGCTACCGTTACTTGTCATTTATTCAGTCTGCTTAAATTCGTTCTACTGCCAACTTGAGCAGGCAAGCTTTTCTTTATCTGTCGGCGGTGAACTTCCACTCAACGCCACTGGCATGCGCAACTGGAAACTGTGCGAAAGAGCTGCAGCGAGTAGGTGTCGCGCCGACAGCAGCTGCCACGGATGCTTGCATTCGAAAGAGCTCGTCGAGGCCGCCCTTGCCGAATGCAATGTCGGAGAGCGACCTGGACGCACTGTGCGCAGTACTCGCCGAAATGTCTCTGGAAGTCGTGCAGTCCCTCAACTACACGGACTTGTGGTGGCTACCGCCCATGGCGAGCATGACGCGCGAGCAGGCAGTCGACTCAATCAGGGCCACTCTGGAAGGCATCGCTATTTTCAGCGACCGCGTCTTCTGCATCGCCTGGATTTACTGCTGGCTCTCGGAGCGCGGCGTAATCACCACGTGGCGACCATATCGACTCGGCGAAACAGATGCCGTGTGGACCACGGACAATTTTATTCTCCACTGGCGCCTGGCCTTGGCTTTGGATTATCCGGGAGGACATATCAGGTACACGAAGGTTGAGAGTGCCGGTAGCATCTACGCCTGCATCATGGCTACGGATCCTGGACCAAGGACAGCCGGACACGACGTCTTCTGTCTGCTCCTACACCGCTGGCAGCCTCGTTTGTTCGTTTGTGCCATGAACAATTGGGCAAGGGTCATTTACGCTCTACGAATTATCTTCAATACTGTTCACGTACAGGAGAACGACGGTTATTTGGGGGAAATCGGTGCCGCATTCGCCAATAGTACGAGAACCTGCACGGGACCTGCATCTCGTGCAAGACTTCTCCGGCTATTATAAAACTCGTCTCGGGAACCGCTGACCAAAGGAATCCCGGCGCCATATCTCTCAACCTGGCCCGCAGCATTCCGGTAGGTCACTTTAGGCGCAGTGTATTGCATGCGAGGACGAAATGTGAAGTTAATTGTCGGGAAGTTCTGGACAAGTGAAAGCACAGTTAAGCAGAATGTGTCTCTTGTCCACTTGAGTTCGATTTTTTTAATTGTGCCTCTGAAGCACGCATTGACATTATCGAACGAACCTGGCAATTCGCGCAGTATGACACAGGGCATGCAGTTTTGTGGCTATCGTTAACACGTTATCTTTTTTTTTTTGCAGCGGAAGGAATTATCAAGCGTCATGTAAGTGTCATGTCTTGTCTGATGCCACAACACACTGAAGCCTCCTCGCTGAGCCAAGACAATTCCAACGTTATCAGTCTGAGCAATGCTGAAGAGGGGCAGCAAGAATCTGGTAAACATGTTGCTGTCCGCCATACTTGGCCTGTGCAATACGTAATAGTCCAATGCCAATTCTTTGCATGGTCATTCGTGGCAGCGATGTGGTGATACGTCACACAACGAAATCAAGATGGAATGCAAAGTTAGTGCAGATTCGAATGCTATTCAAATGTCAACAGAAAAGTATTTGCTTGGAAGATCTTTGTTCGGATAGCAGTATCGAAACATAAACATCCATTGAGTGCTGTGCCCCTTCGTAAAGTTTACAGTACCTACCTGTAGCCTAACAGCGAGGCCCAATATGTCGTGCAATGTATTGAAGGCAGCTTGTAGAAAGATGGTCGTGCTATATAAGGTGTATTCAATATACGGGGTGCAAGAGGAATTTTCGCAGCGTACGGCATATCACGTGACGCGCAAACCGCCCTTTCCGGCCGTTTGACGGTCGTCTGCCCACAAACTAGCGGAATCAACGTCGAATCTATGAACACTGCACGGATTGTCAAGCTGTGGCACCTCGCACGCTTAAAGACACGTGCTTTCCTTTTTCGGCAGTCACTGCATGTACTTTTCTTGTGCAACAGTAAGAATCAAAGGCGAGTCGTGCTTGAATTTGCATTTGTAGCTTTTATTCGGGCGGAGTGGTCTGCGTGACAAGAGCATAGCGCAGTGTACAGTGGATCATTAGTCACCAGGCAACCGTTCACTTCTCTTGCACTTGGGTAACCATTGCAAAAATGTTCCGGCTCTGAGAACAAGAAATACGACGAAAATTACATGAAACCTGTGCTGGGTCTTCGACAACGCCGCGTATGGCGTAGAATGCCACAACGAAGGCTGAGCTCAGTCGGCTAAAGATGGCGTCCCGTTTGAAAGATGGCGACTTCTGCTTTCTTACATCTCTTATATGGGCTATATAGGCCTCATATATATAGGTCTACATTTTTCAGAAATGGTGGCATATAAGCTGAGTAACATTACAGAATAATTCACACGTTGGTACGGCTGCCGCACTTAGTAAGAATTACATTTTCATGACAACGTATTTCTCCTCATTCTTCCCGCCTGCAGGAAGCGCGAACGGACAAATGAAGGGAAAGACAGCAGGGACAATGGTGTGTCTACGACTCACTGCTACGGCGAGAATCTCGAACCAGGGTACCACCCGGAGCACCCAGGCTTGAAGCATATACGATAGCTGCATGGCTGGTTCAAGCTGAAATACCAGTGTCGGGATTGCAACAGGATGCCGACAGCACCTTTTGAAAACGTGGGCCAACGGGGACCAAGGAATGCTCGGGACCAAACAAGATACGTGACAACGAAGCTGTGGCCGATACATGGGACCTCTGCAATTTTCACTATATCCGGACCAAGTATTTTAGTTACGTGACGATGACGTGGCTGCTGAAATATGCGGCTCAACTTATTATTTTTTTAAATGGATGACCAGGACACGTTGTCCTTTGACATCTGCAGTTGTGTACGATGATTTTCGAACAAACCTTCACCACTTCCCCTCTCACCTGAAAAAAAGTATTTTTAATTCGCAACGTACGGTTTTATTGGCCGGTGTGATAGCTTAACGTGCAGCGTGTTGCGCTGCTGAAACTGAGGTCGCGGGTTCGATTCCTAACCACAGCAGTTGAATTTGGCTCGTGGCGAGATATATGAAGAGTGGTCTACTGAGATTTCAAATAAAGTTTCTCTGCTTCTAAGGTAATGCCCCTAAAATTATTCCCGGTGTATCCCGCTGCAGCGTGGGTCATATCGAGATATCGGCAGGTAGAACCGCAATAATTATAATGTACGGCTGGACGCAACGCATAATATATTGCCATGCATAGCAGGCGGGTTTACATAACAATGAGTAACTATAAGCAAGAGTCCTATTTCCCGTTTCAACGGGCTAATTGTCTAATGCACAGGTGATCGCTTTAGTAAGATGGCCCCGCCACGGTGGTCTAGTGGTTATGGCACTCGGCTGCTGATCCGAAGGTCGCGGGGTCGAATCCCGGCCGCGGCGGCTGCATTTCGATGGAGGCGAAATGTTGAGGCCCGGGTTGTCGAAATTTCCGGAGACCTCCACTACGGTATCTCTATAATCGGAGCTGGTTTTGGGAAGTTAGACCCCATATATCAATCAATCTTTAGTTAGATGAATTCAATAAATTGTCTGTTTTTGCAAAACTACGGTCTTTGTCATTATTAGGCTTCTGAAATGCGTTGACACTAAGAAACATAACGGTATACTGTGCAGAGGTCATTGTGTAATCTGATGGTGCTCGCTGCTAGCGACGTTAAGCGCGTTGCTTGCGCAGCATACCTCTAGTCAACCGCAAGTCACCGGTGTTACGGTGTGGTGGAAACGGTAATAAAAAAATCGACCACATTAAAAAAAGTGGACGTGATGGTTAGAGTCCAAACTTGGGCAGGACACAATCGTCAGTATAAATAGTTAATTGGTCGTTATGGATACGAATAGACTGGTAAGAGATGCTCGCCGAAATGAGAGGAATGCCTATGTTGCTTTGCCATAAATTAACATACGAGATTGGCGCTCGGTAGGTACATAGTGCCCAAGTGTATGGCAAAGAACAAGTGTACAAGTAACGATACATGGGAAACCTCAATCGCACCAATTAACAGGCGTGCAAATTATACCTAGGTGTGGGCCGACAAATGAAAAAAATTACACCATCTCCCGCTAAAGGGGACCGTGAGGCAATGCGAAGCAGCACGGGGGGCGCACACCGCGTTTGCATCGGTTTGGCGGGAGATGGTGTAATTTTTTCAATGAAGAAACTCGCTAGCAGACGCTGCCTGCGTCAGCGTTATCTCTCGCTGGCGAGGGCGCGTTCTCGTTCCGTGCGAGCTGGTAAAGCGTTCATCGAAGAAAGAGCGTTTCCGTAGTCAACGCGTGCCGTTCGGAGAGGAGGTGTGTGGAGAGGGTTTGCGCATGCGCAGTAAGGGTGGTCACGCCGTACACCACCACCACCGGTGAACTCCGCCATCAGCCACGTAAGCTGCTTCGCATCTAAAGGCTGCGAGTGAGGGAGGGGGGGAGTCCTGTAACCGCTTCCCGATTCCCCAAGCAGCCAATCTAAGGAGACGGTAGTATATATAAGAGCGGCCGATCGCCGAGCACTTCCTTGCACTTCACTCGGTAAAGGTGACATCGAAGCAGATCAGCAAGTATCCCTTCTATAGATAATTGTCCTTCAATTACACTATTTGATTTAATTAGGTGTCAGTGAATATCTAATTTCGAGTTTTCAAACCACATTCAATTCGCACCTAAGTGTTACTAATAGAGCTATCTGAAGTTTGTAATTAATGGCCAAAATGTGCCTTGTCCCGTGACAAGTGATCCCTTCCCCTCATGTTGTATGCTTCACCGCAAGATACAATTGTAGTGCGGCAAAGTTACCACTCGCGTTATGCGGTGAAGTTGACTCGTGCATCTGAACTGCTTACAGGAACGGTGTTGGGTGGGTTAACGCGAGTTCTGCGGCAAATACTCTTTCTCCTTGGACGTGTTTAAAGTAGATTTATTAGCACACTAACACTAAATGAAAATACATCATACATTCATATCTGGTGTTTTACGTTGCGAAACCATGATTTGATTACGAGAATCGCCGTAGTGGAGGGCTCCGGAAATTTCGACCACCTCGGGTCCTTTAGCGCTAACTGGCATCGCACAGAAGACGTCCGTCAACAACTCTGCCTTCATTGAAATGCGGCCGGGATTCTATCTCGTGACCAACGGGTCAGCAGCCGCCAAAGACACTAGACCACCATGGCAGGGCATATTCCTATTATATATAAGTATATATTAGTAAATTCAGTTTACTAAAGATATTCATCGAGCAACAATAACCTTAAAATTGTTTTCAGTTGTTGTCACCTGCTGAGAACAATTATCAAATAAAGTTGTCAGCTGCTGATAATTATCTTAAAATTTCTTCTATAAAAAATAACTGTGTGCTCTTACAACGTAATTAGCCATTTCACAGAGAGTCATTTCCATAAGTAGGTTCCCATCCCAAAAAAAGCTTTCTATGACATACCTACGTGCAGGTAGAAAATGTGCTGCCTTCTAGAAGGGTAACAAGCTACGACCTAAATGTAACACCAACCACACGCGTTACATTCAAGAGACAATGGCAGACAAAAGAGGAATCGGATAACCATGCTCGTGAGAATAGCCCCTTTTGTTCCAAGCGAGGGCGTAGCGGATCGTTGTTGGTATCGAACAACTTCAGTGCAGATTCAAATATACATCATGATTTGAATAGCAACAGAATGCAAGTTATACATGGTACAACACGGTAAGTTTGAAGATTTAGCGCCAGTTAGCCGATTTAATCTGTTGTAAGACACAAACATTTATTCGAGATGCAAGTATGCACATAACACAATCAGTGTGGATCACAGCGGTGTGTCTTGATTCTTCTTTCTGGTAAGTGGGTTTTACGGATA